>JAWPHD010001014.1:0-367419 GCA_037043455.1 Cyrtodaria siliqua
GTTGACTATTTTAAGAATAGTTTCCCTTTAATTTCTTCTGTTTTTACTGTGTTTGGGAAAGAAAGAAAAATTGACCTACCTACCTAAAACTTTTTGGGTCGGAGCACAGTGAATTGATCAACAATGTTTTAAGGATGGCGTAAGCAACAAATTAACAATGTACATGTAGATCAAGCACAGTTGCTGTTTTGGAGAGAATAACAGATTTTATTTGATCGAGAAGTGAGCAAATGTTAGATTTTCACAAATGCCAAGCGTTAGTGAAATCTCTCCCCAGATAAAATAAAATATGATTTTGCGCCGAAACATCAAATGTTGTATTTATGTATTAATTACATGGTGAATTTCCTATTTTCACTAATCATAATTTACACATGCACAAAAGACGGCATTCTGACATCTAAAGTGTATTGTACTCGGCAGTGTTTATTAATATATATTAAAGGGACACACGGCAATCTTGATTTTTTAAAAACTCACGGCGTCCCGTTAGTTTTTCTCTTAACATGCATTTGTTCAATCATTAATATTAATTATTAGAATAGTTTAAGGCAAATTATGTTTACATATTACTAACTTTTTATAATATTGCACCAATAATATATTTAAAAACTTGGAAAAATAGTGAAGAAAATTGAATATCTCAATTTTTCATTTAATTATATGCAAGCAGTTTTAAAGTAAAAAATGACGCAGGATAAGTAAATCGAGGAGGAAATTTTAATACCTGAATAAAACTCAAGATTGCCATGTGTCCCTTTAAGAAATTTTCAAAACATTATTCAGCGATTTGCAGAACACTATTTCACTGTCTTAGTGACACATCCAAGTGAAATATATATAAACTGAACACATATTTTCCAAAAGTAATTTTAAAGTGAAGAAAGCAGATCTGGCACTGCAGCAGTGGAAATAGAAACTATGTTTCACAGCATTATTTAACTTTTAACAGTTTTATTTCACTGATTGCTTACATGCATGATCTTAAAGGGACATATGGCAATATTGCAGGATGTATCAAGCTTTAAAGTTGAAACCTCTATAATTGCAGTATTGCCCTTGCTTGGAGGGTCAAAGTCACTTTCACAGTTGCTTTGTCACGTTGAAATGTACCACTCAAGATACAACTATAAGCAAAGTTTTAAAGGTCTATAGTGCATACAGTTTGTGAAAAAGTGACCTAAACGCAAAAGTTGAACCTAAAAATTATTAAGTTATCTGCCCTTTGCTTGGAGGGTCAAGGTCACTTCCACATTTGCTTTGGCACATTGCCATGTACCACCCAAGATACAACTATAAGCAAAGTTTGCAAAATCTAGTGCATACAGTTTGTGAAAAAGTGACCTAAACGCAAAAGTTGAACCTAAAAATTAGTAAGTTATCTGCCCTTTGCTTAGAGGGTCAAGGTCACTTCTACATTTGCTTTTTCACATTGCCATTAACCACCAAAGATACAACTATAAGCAAAGTTTGCAAGGTGTAGTGCATACAGTTTGTGAAAAAGTGACCTAAACGCAAATGTTGAACCTAAAAATTAGTACCGGCAAGTTATCTGCCCTTTGCTTAGAGAGTCAAGGTCACTTCCACATTTGCTTTGTCACGTTGCGATGTACCACCCATGATACAACTATAAGCAAAGTTTGAAAGGTCTAGTGCATACAGTTTGTGAGAAAATGACCTAAACGCAAAACTTGAATGTTGACGCCGCCGCGGGAACAGCAACACCTATGTCTATTTTTTTCTTCGAAAAGGCGAGACAAAAACACACTCTGAATATGTATGAATAATTACAATTTACATAGGGTAATAATATGAAGAATGACTATCAAATGTACATATTTTTAAGTTCATGCTGTACAAAAACAACATTACTGATTTGGAAAAAATAAATTGTATGTACAACTCAGTGTGTCAGGTCCCTGCCAAGACTTGAACTTGAATCTCTTTTCTCGAAAGAAAAGCGTGTTTCCTTACACTACAGAGATCGCCCAGACATCACAAAAAGAGTGTACAAAACTAAAAGAAATTATAAAGATGTAGATTAAAAGAATGTCAAACTAAAACTATCACTGAAGGTTATTGATACCCTTGCAAACACATACCCCATGACTTCATGTATATGCGCAGTTCCACTTCATACTGATGCTTCTCACAATGTTTGGGGTATGACAGAGGTGACCTTATTTTGGTATGCGACACACCGCTATCCCAAGATGTATCCACATACCAACTAAGTCCAAGTTTGGTATCTCTAAGTGTTATTGTATTGAACATATGGTCCGGACAGGAGGTGAAAGAGTCTGTGGATGCTCTACTGGCTAAATGTGCAGGGGACCGCAACACATTTTCAACATTCATTCATAGTGTTGACATTTAACTTGTTCTCAGACGACATGCTTTATCGATTCAAATGATTAGACGCTTGCACATACAACGGAACATTGCGAGTTTTATTCGTAAATACTCGGCTAAAATCGTCAACATATTTTATGAGTCATCCGGTGAGGTAACAAATTTGTACGACATCGATCGAAAACAAAAGTACAATTTGGGGTTCACATTTCATTGATCAGAGCATTAACACATCTTTACGATTGTTCACGAATATCAATGGTTAATTTTTATTGGCTTACTAGGCCCGCGTTAATCATTCGCCAAATCGCCATAGGCGAAAACTAACTGGCGATTGAAAACCGTAAGGAAAACACACCAAATTCGCCAGACTTCGGCGGTCTGGTGAATCCAAATTTCCGACGATTTTGTCTAACAGATCTTGGAAAATCCCGAATTCCAATTCACTGTTTATAAGCCACTATCCCGCTGAGTGTTTTAGCTAATAAGTGACAATCCATTTAGATAGATAAACTAATTATGGCAGCGTTTATTGAAAACCACTGTCAAATTATCGGTGCGATAGACTCCGCCCACTGTTCCGCCTCTTGCTGTTTATCAACTGGTTTGTGACCCGCGCTCAACATTATCTACAGATTTACCTGTGTGACCGAGCCGGGTAAAACATCAAATGTGGCGCCCTCTAGCGGCCAAAATGGCTGAGCAAAACAGAAAGTTTGAAAATGTTTGAAAATGTTTGCTTACGAATTAGCCAGAGATACTCAGCCCGTCGGTGTTTTTGAACTTTACGATCACTGATAAGTGTTAAAGGGACACATGGCAATCTTGATTTTTTAAAAAAAAACGGCGTCCATTTAGTTTTTCTACATAAATTGCATTTGTTCAATCATTAATGTTAAGCCATTTGTTTTTGCATATTATTATTTTTTTTATATTATTGCACCAGAAATATATTAAAGGGAATATAGCGCCACGGCCAAACAAACTCTATTACTGAGAGTTCTGAAAAACTTGGAAAAAGGTGAAAGAATTATCAAAATCGGATGATAAACAAAAAAGATATGACCATTTAAAGGTTGATCTAAAACAAATATGGGCGCCGCCATTTTTAGAACTATGATGTCATAGTTCCATATTACCATATATGGAATATTGATAAATATCATTTAAAACGAAGAAAATCACTGCAAATGAATGATTTTTTTTTATTGGTGATATAAATCATTATTGCCATTAAGTATTACATATTTTTCATACAGTTGCTGTCATTTTTTCCCTATAAATTAGTAAATTTTCATATTTATAAATATTCCATATATGGTCATTTAGAACCGTGATGTCATAGCTCTCAAAATGGCCGCTTCCATATCCGTTTTAATAGAAACTTCAAATGATCATATCTCCTTTGTTTATCATCCGATTTTGATAATTCTTTCACCCTTATTCAAGTATTTCAGAACTCTCAATAATAAAGATGGTTTGGCTGTGGCGCTACATTCCCTTTAAAACTTATAGTATAATAAGACGAAATAGTGAATACTTAAAATTTGATTTATTTAAATGTTACCAGGGTAAAAGTAAAAATGATACTGGATATATAAATTGAGACACCCATTTCAAATACTGCAAGATTGCCATGTGTCCCTTTAAGTGCCTACTAATTAGTTGTACACACGGTAGCGTAAACTAAAACAATGGCAAATGTGAACCGGTGTTTGATCGGCTGTTTCTGAATTGAGTTCATTTTATGGTTGATCAACATGAAACAATACAAAAGGTGCGATTACTCAAAATATTGGTGTATGTAGCATTTCTGAATTTGCAGCGCGATCTTTCTAGCTTCTTTGGAACTGTGTTAGTTGAACTTGTTGTATATGCCTCACATTCTTGAATATATTGCTATTTATTTTATTTCTCTGAATGTTAGCATATTGAAATGCATTTAATGAAAATACTAAATGGTGACAAGAGTCTGCATTTTTGTATTTTCTTATTATATGCATGCATTCATTCTGTCCTTTTTCAAATTTCAGTCAAAATTAAAATTACATTAAATTAAATACAATTTTTAAAAAGTTTTGAATATTGTACATCTCAACATGTAATTATAAGCACTAAAGCAGAATGCATATGATGTGGAAATATTGATACCCTATAGGTTAATAAAGCATACTCTTTTAACTTACTACTGATGTGTACGCAAACGCAAAGTTTTAGCGCCTTCAATTAGTTTAAAAATATCTCGGCAAAAGTATGGCTAAAGACATTCTAATCTGGCTAAAGGAATTGTTAAGGCTTTAGTCATATTTGGCTATTGGGTTTAAAATCCTAGTGCAAGGCTAGGCTTACGAAGGGTGTAAAAATTTGGAAAAATTCACTCGCCCTGCAGTCTAGTGGAAGCAAAAAGCTACTCGCCCTTACCAATTTACCACTAGCCCTGCAGCATATAACCTGAACATTATTTTCACCACTATAGTAAGCTACAATAAGTACATTTGTGTACTCACAGACACTGTAGTAGCTGACAGGCAGTATGTGGATACACTGGACCATACACTGTCAAAGGCAACTGTCATTAAGATTTATTCCCTTCCACGCGGTCATTCGTCGGTGAGTGTACAAAAAAAGCGCAGAGAATTAACTTCTACAACAACAACAACATTCTGCTGAACTTTCTCTTCAGTCTTTTGTCTCCATTGGACCAATAATAGACGCCAGAACTAATTAATAGCGGTTGGGAACTATGCTTTTGTTCAGCCATACCCGTACTGATTCGCCGACACTCAGGCCGAATCCGCTTGCAGTCGCTGACGCAGACTTTCCGAACAGCGACCTGATGACTGCTTGTTTACCCGCCATGTTTACGGTGTCGATATAAAAAAACCAGTCTGACTGGTTAGCGATATATTGCATCACACTCCAATTGATTTAGCGTGAATTGAATCACAGTCTGTATGACGCGTAGGTTACCTGGTAACAAACACACACCTTGTTAATACGGAACAAAATTACGCGTCGGAAATGATCCAGATTTGAAATCTAGCAAATATTGCAACATTGTGTTTGAACGATAGTTTAACTTCATTTTTATAGTGCAAAAAGTCATTCGCCCTGTCGGACGACCAGAGGGCCAAATGTTACTCGTCCGCAGGCAGCTTACACCCCTGCTTACGTAAAGTATGGAATATCAATTGACGTACACCTTTATTTTTTATAAATCACCGGGATTCCACACTTGGAGAGGCTACACAACACTATTTTTTTCCCCGAATAAATCCCGGTTTTTACTGATATGGGTAAAATTCTAGGGATTTTCATGGCCTGGAATTACTGTTTTCAAATTCCCGACTTCCCGGTATGGGAACCATGATATTATGTCCTTTAATAGGGCATAACACCGCCGAAAGTCATTCAACTGGAACACAATAATGGCATGCGCAACTACACATGGCACTTATCATCCCTGCCATTGTATCAAGCGAACAGAAATGTGACAAAGTTTGTGTATTAAAACTTTAAAGAACTCAATATCATCAACCAGTACACAACAATGGCAGTGCAGCTAGGCTTGGTATAGTTCTATGACATAAAACGTCACAGAACAGAGCTACAGATAGGCAACGTATTTGCGTAAATTCCCAGTTAAAACTCCCTAAATACACAATTAAATTACTTTATTGGTGCATACCAATTACGTTTAACAAATTAATTACGCAAAATAACTGTTTTTGTCAGCGTATCATATTTTATCCATTACCCTGAAGACGGCCAATATCAAACGGAATGCATTGCCATTTCCAGTCAATTCTCAAATAAGCGAGCCATTGAGGTTGGCTAAATGTGAATGGTTATCAAGTTTGTTTTTATTTCACTCGAAAGTAAATCCTTCAGGAACAAAAATGTCTATTTTTAATTATTCAGCATCACCGAAGCACTTTCTCTAAACGTCGTCAACATGGCGAAAAGAGGCGCAGGTGTTTGAACTCAATGCAAGAATATTCATTATCGCTAAATATTAATAACTAACTCAGAACACAATTATAACTAACGTTACTAACTCAGAACACAGTAATAACTAACGTTGCGATGTTGAATCGTGACGTCAATAAAGTGTTGCTGACGTCGACGTCATCCGCCGATAACGTTCAATAAAGCGAATATTTGTTTGCAAAAACGTAATTTAAAATGTAATAAATAGATTATTTAACTGCTGGGATCGATTATGTGTAATCCTTCACTTGATGGTAGACGTGATTTGTTTTTTCACTCACTCGCTTGCTCTCGTTCGTGAAAAGAACCACACGCCTACCTCTTGTGAAGGATTTCCCTATAATTGATCCCAGCAGTTAAATAATCTCTATATAATTCATTTATGGCCCTGGTTTTGTATCACTGCTTATCACAGAAGTTCAGAGAGATATTGCACAGGGTATAGTTCTCCCTGTACACTGGACAGACTACTTTACATCCCTCCGAAGGGTGACCTATATTCACAGTACCATGCCCAAGTACCATGCCTAAGTAAGATACTGCGGGAGTTTGTTTGAAAAATCCGGGATGTGACCCCACTGGAAATCAAACATGTGATGTCTGGGACCCGAGTCAAGAATGCTTAACACTTGGCGACCGCAGGGTTAAGTTTCCAAAAGTATATGGAAACAAAAGAGCACAAGATGGTTCGAAAGATGAACATTCAAGAAAATTAGGTCTGGAAGTCTCCTGAAACATGGAGTCATACACAAATATCCTAGACACATTCGGTATACACAGGGTCTGAATGACCTAGCCTAATAAATTGGCTCCTGTGCAGTTTTTTTTTTTATTCTGACGTTCTATGTAACTGCATATAGTTGATGCTCGCCAATACGAAAAATTTCAAAAGAGCATTAAACGTGTATTTTAACACACTACTGAATGACCCTGACTACCACAACAGCCATGATTCTCACGTCACCGTCTGGGTATTTTGTTCTTCTTTTAGTGTAGATACTACAGATTACCAAATATGCAAACGACGACTAGAAACGTCAGGGAATGTTTATGCACACACAACCTTCCAATTGTTCACTCGAATATTTAAACATGCAGAATGAACAACAAATAAGTTGTCATTTTACGCAGTCTAGATCATCTGCGACGCTTGCTTGTTTACAAAATTATCAGGCTTCGAAACGACGCATTCATCAACTGCGTCTGCAAACTTTATTGACACGTACAACATTCGACCGTGTAAACTTTCTACACAATACAACGCATATTCTACTTACGATAAATCGTATACGCCTAATTGCACAACGTCGCAAACTCTCTTTGATTTCATGTGTATGAAAGAAGAAAAGAAGATGGCCGCATCAGCATCAACATGAATATGATAGAGAGGCTATGACGTCAGGCTCTTCCAGCAATACATTACTTTCATGAAACGCCTCCCGAGTATTGGCGATCTGGGCAGTGAAGTCTAAATTACCTTTATGCTCACTATAAAAAACACTTACATCTATACAACACTTCCTTGGAATTTTATTAGAACAAAATGTATTTCACATTGACTCAAAAATATATACAGAAAGTGCAATTCGCAATTTACTAACTCTATACACGAGGGGTACAGCAAATTCACGCTTCACTGTGCACTATATGCAGTATATAGAATCTCGAATTAGGTCAAACTCCATCACAGTATTAGAGCGTTCTAATGGTTTCCATACACAGTAATAGTTATCTGAATTTCTATATTCATGAATAATAATGCTCTATGAAAAGAGTCACGACTCTCTATTAAATAATTGGTAGGAAAGAAGTGTATAAGTTTCATAACCATAGGTCAATATGTTGCCAAGTTATGAGCTTGACGAAACTGAAGTCAGGATTTATTGGAAATGTGAAATACATTCATTGATGTAAGATGAAGATGTGTGTAAAGTTTCATGAACATAGGTCAAATGCTTTTCAAGCTATGGTCAATGTCTGGTTGCATGTTCAAGTGTGTCGGGTGGACGACGACGAAGGACAGGTAGGCCACACACAAAGGGTGTTCAAAATTTTAGAATATCTGCAGCGGACGCCATACTTCAGTAATACATATTAGTAGTCGGACATGAGAGGGAAGGTTTACTTCATATATATTATCGGTTTCAAAAAAAAAGGATACCTTTTATTACACGTTGTTAAACCTTTGCACCGTTTCGTCGAGCGTTAATTGACAATTTTTCTACAAAACACCCTTAAAATGCCTTTTTAAAACAAATGTACTGTGACTGACGATCTATTTGGGTGCTTATTGTATGATCAGCAAAAAACATTTGCAGGTGTATATATATATGTATGAAAATGTCGAAAAAGTAAAATTTCATTCCTTTCAGGCTCGTACGCACTATATCTTATCCTAAAAACCTGGACATATCTATACAAATAACGTGGTTTCTTACTTCAGTCGCCTATCCCCAAATGACGTCAACAGGAAATACCGGTTATAGAACGTTAGCAAAACCGTAAATTCAACGTTATACCGTATATGACGCGTTCTAGGTTAGACGCGGTGTGTATACTACTTGTTATAATAATATAAATAAATTGATGAACATTATCTTCTGTCCTTTATATATTGTATATCCGATTTATACTGATAATAGCTATTAGTAAATAAGCTAAACTATTCACTACTACTCTCGGTAATCCCCGTACAACGCACCTGTTATTTCCATTATAGTTTGGATGTACCGGCTTTTACCCACAACCATTTGCAAGTGGCGCCCTCGCACCGAATTTATTCACTTTACATCGTTTTAATTCTGTTCATAATCGGCCATTTGTCTTTATGTCAAATTGATTCTGCTGTCTGTTTTGGTCTTGCATTAATTCAGTTTCCTATATATTGTTTCAGTTATCGGCATTGCATTGAATCGTTTCAAGTTCGATTAGATGGTTTGAAAAAACACTCCAGATTATTTCACAAAGCATCGGATTGTTTTAAGTTTGATTAGATGGTTTCAAAAAAAGTATTGAATCAATTAAAGTTACATTGAATTAAATATAACACCTATGAATTAATTCATCTTTGACTGGATGATTTATTGAAAACATACTTTTGGCGGGAATGGCCGCCCATAGTCGAGTTTTGTCGTAGTCATTTTTGTCTTGCAGTTTCTTTAATTAATGCACAATGTTTGTGTTTGCTGGAAACGGAATTCCAACAGATGCAGCTTTCTCCAATGCCGAATTGGCACGCCCATCATTTATTCTGGCAGCTGCGCTATATTTTCGTCCTTGGCATTTCTGCGGAATGTTACATCCTACTTATTTGTGTCTGCACATGTCCTGTTTTTTGTAGCTGCCTCATTGCCAAGTCTGACATTTAGGCATTCTTCAAATTTGCCCTTATCCTGTCCATTTATTTGAAGAGGCTTGCAGCTTGTTGGCATGAAATATTTCTGCCAAGTTCCATTTGGTGGCATTCCTGAACATACGGTTGTGTGCTTACGACAAGTTATGCCACATTTGCCCGAATAACAATCAACGATTGCCAACTTTAAGGCAGAATATTTTTCAAATCACAGCATCATGTGAGTAGACCCAAATTTCTGCTGCAGAATTTGAAAGTCGACCATGACGCGGTGAGCGACATCCTTGGCGAACCGAGTCCGGATATATGTTCCTTCTTTTTTAGTGCGAGCAGGAAACATGCTTGCAGAGAACTCTGTTCTTTTTTTATTGTTTTTGTGAGATGCACAACATCCGCCATTCTTTCCATCGCTTTACCATTGATTTCAAATTGGGCATCTCGTGCCTCTTTATAGGCGTGACTGTCTCTATCTGTTGTCATGTTGTCGATTGTTATAGGAGTGTTGCATTTTAATATTTCTCTCATGCATATATTCGCCTCGCTATATTCATCACCTGTAAGAATGTGTGAAACTATTGCATGGATTAATTGTATTTATCACATAACTTACAGTGTGGAAGTGGAATAACACCATTCTATACCACTAGTTATATAATTATGCAAATAAGCCTAGTATGCGCTGTAAAAAAAAATGATAATGACTATGATCCAATTCAAATGGTTTATGTCGGTTTTCGCGTGTTAAAGCAAAATGAAATAAAAGTCGATATGTGACTTATAAAATGTGATAAATAGAATATAACATTCATTCTCACTCATTCATTATTGAATTTATTTAACTATTAGCAAAAATTATATAATGCTCTTCAAGAGCCTCGCATTATATCATTTTGCCAACTCGTTTAATAAATTCAATAATGAATGAATACTCATGTAGGATCCTATATTATTATATATATATATATATATAATATATTATATATATATATATATATATATATATATATACACTAAACCTCCTTTATAAACCTCCTTTATAAAATATATTTTAGGGCATATTATTCTGCCCTGAAGTTTATATATATAAAAGTTTATATTTTACATATATGTATATATACACTAAACCTCCTTTATAAACCTCCTTTATACTTTTATATATATTATAATAAAAATAATATATTTTACCTAAGAATATGTCAATAATATTCTCATTGTTTTGTGTATTTTGAGCTTGATTACAGATACGGTTAAACTGCAAAATAACGAGTGTAAATCGTCTGCTCTGATTGCATGAACATATTTTAAAACGTTTAAGTCAATGTGTTTTCTTAGAAATAAGTTATAACACTTATACAACTGGGTATATAGGATTTTATTAAGTACTTCGAATTAGTGAAGCTTTCGATGTTCCTAATTCTAAAATATGCCAGTTAAAATTATTTTGACATCATGTTTTACTAGCATTACCACTACAAATGTGTTTACAAAAGAAATTTTCGAAATATTTAATGTTAACGCTGAATTACAGTTACTTGCATTTCAAACAATATTCAATTTAAAGGGAGGTAATTTAAGATTATCCATATTTCATTTTTTTTATAGACGGAAAACCTGCGATAAATGGGTCAATTTTTAAAAAAAATTTTTTATTATTTTATACCAATTTTAAGAATTTTATATCTTTAAGCGATCTTTGACTCATGTTATGTGTTTTATCAGTACATTTCATGTTTTCATATAAAGGGAGGGTAACTCTCAAAAGATGTAACAATTTAAACAAAAAATAAATGTTTTACAAACTATGGGCAAAAAAATTAAATACTTATCATATATCTATTCTAAAATGTATTCAAAATAAGAAAATTAGTTAAGATACAAAAGCTGACACTTAGAAAGTGTGTATAAGTTGTAACACTTACACAACCGGGTATATAGGATGTTATTAATGTATACAGATGTATCAATTTCCAATTTAGCGGTGACTTGACGTTTAAGTGAGTGTCTGACTTTACTTGACTTTTTTATGCCATAGCATTGATTTGATTCAATGAACGTTTGTACAACTTGTTTATGACTTCCTTGCTACTTGACTCACCATGACTTGATTCACTTTGACTCAAATTGACTAGACTTGACTTGACTTTTTTTTTGCCTGCTGCCATAGCATTGATTTGATTCCGAGTGACATTTGTTCAATAAAACTGTCTGTTGGTTATTAAAAGTTATGTGGCAAAATGAATACCTATAAGTAAAGAATTAATTTATATATACACTGAACGACTTTAAAAACGCAAAAGGGAAATAAACTAAGATAACTGACATATAAATTTTAATTTTATCTATTCTATTTAACAATATCTACAGTTGATTTGCTAAAAAATTCATTCAAATTGATGAACAATAAACTTTTTAAATTCAGAGCATAACAGTTCGACCCCTAAAAGCAAAAGTCACAAAACGAATACCCGGTATATCCCAATATGCGTAGGAGAAGTCAGGCGTGCATTGCCGCTAATGGTGGATATTGTGACTTTTGCTTTTGGGGATAGTACTGTTATATTTTGAATTCAACAAGTTTAATGATGATCAATTTGAATGGAATATTCAGCAATTGATTGAATAAAATAGAATAGATTAATTTCTATTGAAATATGTCAGTTATATTAGTTTATTTCCCTGTTGCGTTTTTTAAAGTCGTTCATTCAGTGTACATGTACCTATTACTTCTGTATCCTTAAGAGTTTTGCTGCAGCCGCTATTTTTGTCACCTCCACTGTGGTCTTGGTGCGAGCTTATTTTGCTCCCAATGTGCATGCCGATAACTTTCTTGTGTTTTGTTTGCATCTCTATAATGCTGGTGCTGACTTGAAATAGCTGGTTGCATTGGAGTTGTCTCCCCTGCAGATCTTATACCATTATTATATTGAGAATCCACAACTTCTGAAATTGGGGAATATTTTGAAAAGCCACAAGCTTCGCAATCACTTGTTGTCTTGCGCGATTGAAGCTGGCTGCTGCTACTTCCGATGCCTTTTCAGCAGCAAAGTTGCAATGTTTTTGCATTGAAGTAAGGTGGCGGCGGTACTTTAAGACATATCATTAAATAGAGCATTCAACAGGCCAGCTGCCACTGAAAGACTGATGTCAGCTGCCTTGCTGCCTCGTTTGCCTGTCTGTACTTCATCATAAAGATTATATGGTATGACTCTAAAACCACACATTAAACATTTCCCATCCCAATCCCATTTGTTTATCAAATTCCAAGTCGAACTTTAATTTTCCTTCACAGGTGCTGTCCCAGGATCTGTGCTTAGCGTAGTTGTTGAAAAATATGTCGACTGTGTTACCAAAGTGGACGATACGGTACGTTCTTTATTCATTATCACATCTTTCACCATTAATGCTGGGTTTGAGTGCTTCTTCAATTGGAGTTTTGACTGCCCCAGATGGTCGCAAAAGCATGGCAACTGGAATTTTCTTGTCTATAGCTCCACACAAAGAATATTTGATGTTTTTTCATGTACTATTACACCAGCATATGCATCCTTTGACATTCTTGTCAATTTCCAGCTGTTGGAACTTTCATTTGTCCACCTCTTCTTGGATTTCTTAGATCTCCTTGAATCTGGTCCTTTCTTAAATTGCGATTGTTCGCGGCCTTTTAGTGGCAGTTTCGACAATTTCTGTTGCACTTCCAATGCTATTTCAACAATAGTATCCTTTTTTTCAAATGTGAAATTGCTTCATAACAATACTGCAGCCTTTTGTCTACTGAATATGTTACAAGTATGCATTTATATATATACAAAAGTTGCAGAGGAGCTAAGTCGGACAGTAGTGGACTATTTTTACAGTGTAATCATGGGCTTCCTGACTGTCCGAAATAAGATTAGTTACACCCTAACAGTACAGGTAACCATATTTACAAACAATGATGTTTATGTGGAATCAGAAAACAAAAGTCAACCAGGATTTTATGTTCAAAAATACAAACTTGTTTTATATATATGGGCATGTATTATGTCACTTTAAGTCAGGTAATATTACACATTGCTAAATTTGAAACAGTTTCCAGATAAATAAAACTTAACATAGAAAAAATAATAATGATAATCCTTTCACCAATGAAGAAGTTATTAAAGATACACTTCCGTTGTCTCCATGCAGTTCTGTACATTTTCCAGTTGGCTATATCTCATTTTTTCCAAAGTCAAACTTTGCTGTACTGTTGTTTTACTTTTCGCTATAACTTCACAAATAGTCAACTGATATGGTCAGGTGAGGTCATTTCATGTATGGTGTTAACGTAAGTGTCTTCAAGAAAGATTTCAGTCACATGTCGCGGATTTTTTATACCGTCAAGGTCTCACTAACAGTTATTTACCTTGCCAGTCACGGTAGGACCTCCTTGCTCTTAAAAAAAAATAGAACTGTGTTATTCGGTTATTGTTTATTTCTTAAAATGTGCAAATCTTTTCTCTTTTTTTGTTGCAGGTGACAAGAATGGGACAAGTTCATGATTTCATACAGGTTTGGATATGCCTGAATGTTTCTGAGCCCAGATCTGAGAATCTAATACCGGGTAGTGATACATTTGAAAGTCAGTGAAATGGACAAATTCAAGAGGGTCTCTTCAAACTATTGATATTAAAAAAAAAAGCAAATTGGTCAACCCCGTGTTTTTGCTGGATATTTCGCGCAACAGACATCAAGTTTCACAAAGAAAATATTTTTAAGAAAATTCAGGATGTTCTATAGTGGTCCAGAAGGGTCCTGCTACATATATAGAGAGAAGGGTCCTGCTACATATGTAGAGCAATGTAAAATTATTAACTGTGTTGTTAGACGTCTAAGGCAGTTACCTTTACAGAAGAGGAGGTTACAGACAAGGTCCTGAAGTCATCCTTGAATGCCTTTATTAATATCCACCAGTTCCTCTTTTGTAAACTTGAGATGCACACTGCCGGCTAAAAAAGAGCTGATGCGGAGGCTGAGGACATGTAGCCCGGATCCTAATCCACAGTTGTCTCCAAGCCATGTGTCATCTGCATCTTCGTCTGCAGCTAAAACGACCCTGATGGTGTCATTCCCCATAGAGTTGCTCTCGTCTCCCGCGACATACCAGTCTCCAGCTGGTACCACATCTACTTATACGCCTACCACACCCTCCGTGTTATCTTCACCTATCAACAAAGAGCATGACCCTGCAAAAACAGTAGTTCCGTTATCTACAAGTATCAGTACCATGCCAGACCTTACCGTACCTGACCTGCCAATCTCAACTGCCACAAGACTTCTAGGCAATGTCCTATCTACGCCTGACCTTACAGTACCTGACCTGCTAATCTTTACTGCCACAATACTTCTAGGCGATGGCTATCTATGCATGACCTTACCTCTACACCTGTTTCACCTGATGAACCCCTACATACCCTTGTTGAACCCCTAGAAACCCCTGATGAACACCTACATATGCTGGATGAACCCTATAGACCCCCGATGAACCCCTACATAACCATGACGTGCCCCTACAAATGCTAGATGAACCCCTACAGACCCCTGATGAGCCCCTACAGAACCATGACATGCCCCTACAGATGATGGATGAACCCCTACAAGTAGTATAGAAATGAGGGTTATCAGCACAGTGTTCTCATCGGGGAGTTTTATGCAACGAGTCAGCAAGCCAAACAACAAATTTAAAACTCATTGCAACCCCCCTCAAAGAAAACCCCGCTGATACCCCTCATTTCTATACTACTTATACATAATTGATAATATGACTTGCTACTTCTTTAATCAACCCCAAATAAAACAACTGTAGATCAGGTAATTAATATCTTTCAAACCGTAGATGATTTCAGTCTCAGCTGTTAAACAAAGTTGGGAGGAACAGGCCCCAGTTTGTATACTACTCGCAAATAATTGATAATATAACTTGTTACTTTTTTGGAAGGGTGCAACTATTTTATTTTCCGATTTTCCGAATCTACTTTTGGCGAAGTTTCCAAATCACACGACCCAAACCTCTTTAACGCACTTTTATGTCTTGAATATCCTTTAACGGTACCCAACTATTAAAATCCTCATTGTAACCCTTCCATTTAATCAATGCTTGTTTCTTTTTGTAATCATGTCGTATTACTTTTTCAATTCTAAATATTTCTTGATCAGCTTTTAACATTTCCAATTCATAGAAGCTTCCATCAATTTTTGGTTGTTTAAATCTTTTACTTTGTACGTCACAGGATTTGTATTTTGAATCTCACCAATAACAAATATTTCTTCGGTCCAGTTTGGAGTATAACCTTTTTCAAACGTTCTTTTATATTTGCTAATTCTAACCTTGTCTCCTATTTTGAACTTTGGCAAAGCTTTATTAATTTTCATCTTTCCATACAAGTGTTTTGTATTATTATATTTATCAACCATCGCCTGTAGCACGTCTAAATATGTATTTGTATTGTTTGCTGTAAAATATTTCCACATCCTCTCTTTCAATGTTCTATTAAATCGTTCAATTACTACAGCTTTTCCGAAATTAAACGTGTGATACATTTTAATAATATTATCAAGAAATTGCTTGAATATTTTATTGTAAAACGCCACACCCTGGTCAACCCAGAGGAATTTAGAGTGTCTTCCTGTACTAATAATCTTTTGGAAAGCTTTAGTAATTTCTATACCAGTTTTATTCAGAACAGGCATAACCCAAGCAAATTTACTAAATACATCAATAACAGTGAGCAGGTATTATGTTTTGAAAACAACTGCATATCAACCAACTCAGCCGACCATATTTTATCTATTTCATTAACATTCACGCGGCGTTGAGTGAACTTTCTTCGTATATGTTTATGAAGTTCATCGGCTAGCTTATCAGTCCATCTCAACGCTTGTTCTTGTTTTTTGGCTCTCCAAGTCCTAGTTGATATTTTGCACTAATTACGGGATTGACTATCAAATTTTTAGCGATTTTTTCTCCAAGTGATTTGGATTTGCTCGTTTTCAAACCAGCCAGCATGTTTTTATCCCACTTTCTTCATAACAGTTATCATGATCTTTGCAAATAGCATCTAATTCATTTGAAGGTATTGCACAATCAAGCGGATTGTCAGGACCACAATATTTGTAACCAGGAATTGTTAGCCCCTTTTTGGGTAGCAAAGGAAGCAAAGCTTTATGGATATCACTGTTTCCACCTTGGGTACTTTTAACAAAATGCGTTTTAGTAATACCACAAGAAGCGCATGTTGCTTTTAACATTCTTCTACTTTTTTTGTTAAAACATACCGAGGATTAACATTTTCAGTAATTATCTTTTCTTTCACTCATATATAATATATGATTAGACTAAACTTTGTTTTTCAAAATATGATCGTATTATACGATTTTCATTTTCTATAGGTTTGTAAGGTTTTAATATTTTATAAAGAATATCGTACATACTGTTTCCTTCTTGCAACTTTTTGATAAAGTACAGACAGAAGTACCCGCATAAGACACTTGTTTTATCTTGATACTGAATTGTGTTGTATTTTGTGTTGAAACTTCTTTTGGTGGACTCGAGCCAAACGGATCAAAATAATACTCATTACAGTAGCAAGTCCAGTGTGTACCGGGTCCAGAATAATCATCAAGATTAATAATACCACATTCCAGTTTATTTTGTGTTGGTGGTAATTTTTTCTTGCTAAACACTACCCTAAAGTTTTTAATGTCTAACTGCCTAACCTACTTTATTATGTCTAAGTTAGAAATATACTCTTTTTTGAAATTATTTATTTTTACGAATAATGGTCTAAATTGTGAATCTACTTGTAAACTTTTGCCTACTCTCAAGCCTTTTCCTTTTCTACCCACTTGCAAACCTTTTCCTGTCAAGCCACTAATAAGAGATCCAATTAAAGGAATTCCCAGCGATGAAAGCAATCCAAAAAATCCACCGTCTTGTTCATGTCT
The DNA here is from genome assembly GCA_037043455.1 of Cyrtodaria siliqua. Lineage (NCBI taxonomy): Eukaryota > Metazoa > Mollusca > Bivalvia > Adapedonta > Hiatellidae > Cyrtodaria > Cyrtodaria siliqua. The sequence continues at coordinate 17,657 of JAWPHD010001014.1, forward strand.
TGTCAGTTTAATAGGGCAGCAACCTTTTGACTTAATTATCTTTTGTCTTTGCGATGGTGTTAGCACACCTGATTTAAGAAGTGCTTGTTTTTTGTCGCTAGGGATAGTTACCATTCCATTTCCGAATAGTTTACCAATTACAGTACTCCCAGACCACTCATTGCTCCTGTTGCTAGTGGTGCTAATACTTTCGGAGCGAGTCTGGCAACTGTTGGTAATATTGTTTTAGTCAACAAACCCGCTAATGCTCCCAAAAAACCTCCATTCTTGGACTGAGATCTCATCTGCGATTTTGATATATTCAAATCCAATCCATATCCGTTGGATTTAGCTTTGTTAATATTGTTAATCTAAGTAGTGTCAACAACAAAGGAAAATCCCCAGTTAGTTGATTATTCTTCAGCCTGAGCGTTAATTCTCTTTTGTTTTCATATGCTTTTGCCAGACTTCGTTTCTGGCCATCTGTCAAATCTATCGAATACGTGAAGTAAGTCATATATATTATAAGTTAGATTAAACTATTACCAATTCATTTCCGACAGTATCAATAACTACATCTTTTTCATAGAGAACCAGAGCATCAACTTTATATCTATCGGTAGGAAGGGTTTTTATCTCAAATTCAATTGTTTTGGATCAACACTGACCTCATTTCCCTTGTAACTTAAATCGAAATATATCATTCCAAAGAGATTTTTAAAATTACCCACATTGAGTAAAGTTCCAGTATTTTTATCATTTTGTTTCTAAGAATAATTAATAACATCTCTGAATATTCTTATAATATTACCATGGCTGTATTCAGTTTCTGGATAATATACGCCGTTTACAACTTGCAGTCTAGCTGATTGTAAATAGCAATTAGCATCAACATCATTGAGCTTAAACGTATCCAAAACATGAGGATTTTGTGTTTGAGAAGAACTCTTGTTTGCCCTTTGCAAATACACAAAAACATGTTTTGGATTTTTAACACCAGCCATTATTCTAAATACATATTCAGTTACTTGGGTACTTCCGATTTCTTGTATCATTTCACGAAGATAAGTCCATCTTGTTCATGTCATATGATCTGACATAACATAAGCCAAACCATATATTAAATATCATTTTAAGTATCCACAAATCTAATTTATTAATAACCACCCGGCCATCATCACCAGCAGCTTTAAAAATTAGCACATCATCAGCCGCCAGTTGCAAGCTAATATGAATTTTGACCTGGAGGCAGCATGTTTGTTTCCAAACCTTCAAAGAAGGAATATTTGTTTAATTGAATTATAGAATCAACTTTTCGGTTAGTTATGATTAAAGCATGGCGAGCTGCAAATCCTAAATTATAACCAGCTTGAGCATCTCCAGATTCTGCCACAGTCGTATTATCCAAATAAAAGTATTCATTTGTTCCGGTTGTTTTTGCATAATCGTCAGACATTTCAAGCAAACTTTTAACGTTAACAAATCTGTCAAGATTATTTCTATCATAAACTGTTTTTCCATTTTGCTTTACTTGCTTTTGATCAATCAATGAAGCTGCATCATTAATTAGAGCAATTTCATCAGTGACTACAAAATCAGCTTCACCAGCAAGCTTGTTTACTCGAAAACTGATTTCAAAATATGTATTATACCAATCAAAGTAAGAACTTCTATCATTTAACGTAAACTGATAACCACTTTTCATTTGCCTGGTAGCAGGTCCTGGTTGTGTTATGGGGGTATCTAACTGAACGGGCACATGTTCATATCTAGTATTATATTTATCACTTCGAAACATCTATGCATACTAGTAATTAGATTAAATTAATCGTTTAATTCTTGCAAGAATTCCTCTTCCGGATAGTAATCTGTCAATTTTTGCATTTACATCTTCTTCAGTTATATTATCAGCCACAACATCTTTTGTGGCAGCTTTTGTAAGTTCTTTTAAAATTATCTCACCTTTTGGTTTAGTTTTAATAATCAAAATTAATTTAACAGCAGCCATTTTACCTACTTCATCTCCAAGTGTTTTAGAACCACTCTCCATGATTTGTTTTCAGCAGTTTCTTATGATTTCTTGCCTGCTGTTTTTACAGACTTACTAAATATTTTTGATCCAACTTTCGGAAAAATGTCAAATATGCCAGCTCCAGGTAATCGATCAACATCAGTATAGGTTCCCATACTAGTATCATAAACTTTTTTAATCGCGTCATATAACATATATTAGATAAAACGTAAGTTATATAACTCGTATTACATTAATTCTTTCAAAACAAATCGAAATGATGAACTCCATTAAGATTAATAATTTTACCGGAGAAATCAGTTATGTAAATATTAATATTGTTAATGATCGTTTTGTTTACTCCACAGAAACTGACCGTTCGAAGGCGGTAGCCCTATTGTCAACCCTTTTGTGTTTGTGATGTCGTTTGCATTTATTATTGCTTTTGCCTTCTTGTGTGTTTGCGTGTTTGTTTCTGTGTTTTGTGGTTGACTGTACTCCTTGAATGATGCTTTCCCTGTCCGATCTTTTTATATTTCTTATTGGTTCATCTTTGAAAGGATATGACCTCTTAAGGTCGGCTGTACTTATTTCATGAATAACATCCCCATATGATCCATCAACAATATAATTACTTATCAAATCACAGTGGATATATAAAGTATCAATATAATTTGTTATGTTTGGTACTACCGTTCCAAATTTAGTCTCTCTAATAACCGCATCTTTGTCAAACCCAATCAAAGTGTGAAAGCTTGATTCTCTCAAATCCAGTATGAAATTATTATGAATGGTAACTAAACATTTGAAACTTGATAAATCAAATTCAATTCTTATTGGGACAGGTGAGTCATCAGGTAAATCACCATTTACAGTCAATGTTTCTTTTATATAATTATCGATATCAGCATAACTGTAATTTCCATTTGTAAAAATAATTGCTTTTGGATCTTTATCTTTTCCATTGTAATACCTTATCACTTTGTTATTAAAATCCTCGCTAATATTATACCAAGAGTAAGTCATAGAATTAATATTATCGAGTTCAATACCATATTGTTTGTTATTGTCTAATATCAATGGTCTATCAAATACAGTTGTAAAATTACTCGGTGTATTTGAGCTATTAATTATTGAAGCTCTTTCTTATGATAATACAATTCTTTGTTAGTAGATTATATAACTTAGTAGATAAAATTAATCACCTTTGTAATACAGCTTAAAACTCTATTTTTCAAAAGTAAAAGCTTGAGTAGTGTTACTTTGTATAATTGGACTGAAAATTAATGCCCTATTTTTTGTGAGATATAATTGGAATGCTTCTTTTAGCGTTTGTTTGCCGTTTTCTTCTATTGTTGGATATAATAACGTGTTTTGTTCTGCGATATTATTAAGAAGAAAATGTATTGCGTCCCCTCCTGTATAAGTAAAGTCTATTTCAAATATATAACTTCCAGATTGCTCAACAAATAGTCCAGCAACAACAGCATCCATGGAAAAATATTCTTCACGTTTTATAAATGGATTGGTTATAAAAGTAAACGCATCGAGAACATATTTATGATTAGTTCTTTCAAGTGTTTTTTGTGTTGGATGCGATACAAAATGTGTTCTCATCCCACCACGGGAGTCTACAAAGGTATCTTGTATAACGCTTATTCCGTCTATTGTTGCTTCAAACATAAATAATCCGACTTGCATAGTCCATTTGCTTTCAACTTATCAATTATACCAAGAAGTGCTTTGTGAAGACTATCAGACGTTTGATTAAACTGTTTCAATAAACTATTTCGCCGTCAAAAGCTTTGCTCCTATCATCCTGAGCAGCTCTCATTTGTCTTGAAACACCAGCAATAGCAGTCTCTAGTTTATTAGTGTCAACCATTTTCTCATTTAATTTTGTATAATCCTGTTCTAAGGCACCTTTGAGAAGAGTTATTTCATTATCAAAAGCTTTGTTTTTTTCATCCTGGGCAGCGTTATCAACCATTTTGCTCAAAGCAGTTGTTAGCGACTTGCCGTCAAAGATTTTCTGTTTGATGTCTTTAAACTCTTTGTTGATATCGTCAACGTTAGTGTTTATCTGTTCATTTGATATTTTAATTTGAGTTATTTCGGTAGTAAAAGCAGTTCTCATTTATGTTGTAGCATCAGCAATAGCGATTTTTCGCCTAACTTTTTATAGAGCTCGCTACCATCTTCCAATCCATCTTCTTTCTTTTCTAACTCTTTCAAAGTATCACCCAGAAGTTTTATTTCATCTTTCAAAGCATTTTGAATTTCAACCATTTTCTCACGGTTTCTCTGTTGTTGCTTTTGTATCCGACTTATTTTGTCATCAACACCTGTTGTCAAATTTTTCATCAGGTCTGGAATTTTATCAATACTATAATCACGTACGATTTTTAGCTCTACTGATCAGAGATCAGCAGAGCTTATGCCGTGGTGCGGCGTCCGTCGTCCGTCCGTCCGTCCGTCTGTCTGTCCGTCTGTCCGTTAACTTTTATTTGTAGCGACTACTCCTCTGAAACTACTGGATGGATATTCATAAAACTTTACAGAAATGTTGCCCATGAAGTCTAGTTGATCCTAGCAAAAATTCATGTTGATGTGAAATCCAAGATGGCCGCCAAAGCTAAAAATAGATTTTTTAAATTTAAGTTTGTAGCGACTACTTCTTGAAAACTATAAGTGATATTGATATGGGACTTTTTCTAAAATGATCAGCATGACATGATGTTGGTCCTTGTCGAAAATCGTTTTGATTTGACGTTAAACATGGCTGCCAGCGGCCATCTTGTTTACATAGAGTTATATAATGAAAACTTGTAGCGACTACTCCTCTGAAACTACTTGACGGATTTTCATGAAACTTCACAGGAATGTTGCTCTTGATGTCTAAATGATCCTAGCAAAATTTCAGGTCGGCCGGAAATTCAAGATGGCCGCCACGGCTAAAAATAAATTTTCAAAATACAAGTTTGTAGCGACTACTTCTTGAAAACTGTAAGTGATATTGATATGGGACTTTTTCTAAAATGATCAGCATGACATGATGTTGGTCCTTATCAAAAATCGTTTTGATTCGACGTTAAACGTGGCTGCCAGCGGCCATCTTTGTTTACATAGAGTTATATAGTAAAAACTTGTAGCGACCACTCCTCTGAAACTACTTGGCGGATTTTCATGAAACTTTACAGGAATATTGCTCTTAATGTCTAATTGATCCTAGCAAAATTTCAGGTCGGCAGGAAATTCAAGATGGCCGCCATGGCTAAAAATAGATTTTCAAATTACAAGTTTGTAGCGACTACTTCTTGAAAACTATAAGTGATATTGATATGGGACTTTTTCTAAAATGATCAGCATGACATGATAGTTATCCTAGTCGAACATTATTTTGATTCGACATTAAACATGGCTGCCAGTGGCCATCTTTGTTTACATAGAGTTATATAATGAAAACTTGTAGCGACTACTCCTCTGAAACTACTTGACGGATTTTCATGAAACTTCACAGAACTGTTGCTCTTCATGTCTAATTGATCCTAGCAAAATTTCCGGTCGGCCGGAAATTCAAGATGGCCGCCATGGCTAAAAATAGATTTTCAAAATGCAAGTTTGTAGCGACTACTTCTTGAAAACTATAAGTGATATTGATATGGGACTTTTTCTAAAATGATCAGCATTACATGATGTTGGTCCTTGTCAAAAATCATTTTGATTAGATGTTAAACATGGCTGTCAGCGGCCATCTTTGTTTACATCGAATTATATAATGAAAACTTGTAGCGACTACTCCTCTGAAACTACTTGACGGATTTTCATGAACTTCACAGGAATGTTGCTCTTGATGTCTAATTGATCCTAGCAAAATATCAGGTCGGCCGGAAATTCAAGATGGCCGCCACGGCTAAAAATAATTTTTCAAAAAACAAGTTTGTAGCGACTACTTCCTGAAATCAAAATCAATCAGTAGAGCTTCAAGGTCATTGACCTCTTGTTGTTATTCTTCTGATGGTAAATTGCTTTGTTGCTGCATCATCTGATTTTTCTGGATTACCAACATTGGTAATTCTATTTTTATCCATGTCAAAATGACTTCTCAAAACATTTTCCTGGTCTTTACCCTTGTAAAGATAATCAACCAAATACTTTTTTTGGGGGTACTCAGGCAGCACAATACCAAAATTTGTAGTATTAACATTGCCAGTAGTAATTTCCTCGCCAAGATCATTAAAAAGTCCCATTCTATAATATATATTACATTAAATTTCACCAGTGAAGTTTCTTTTGACCAACTTCCTCGGACGATCAAGATACGGAAAATCGTACTGTTTGTCAGTTGCTTTTCTGTACTGCTCTTTGCTAACACCCTGTTCGTTGGAAAGCATACCCAGCTCACGAATTACTGGAGTCGCGAAGAAAATATAATGAGAACAGTTCAAACGAATATCTTTGGGAGTTTTGTAATAAGATTGTGACAAGTAAATCACGCAACAATTCTTATGTCTACCTTGGATGAAATAATTGACAATATCATTTGGGTTACGCTCGCAAACATAATCATGAAAAATAGCTATTATTTGAGTATCAGAATCCAAATCATTCACAGGGTTAACTTGATCATTCGAACACTCTTATATATCTTCGAACACTCAGTATATCTTCGACTGGAATTTTATTCTTTTTTGCTATCTTTTCAAGTTTCTGCGACAAGACCTGGTACTTTGACTGTTCCAAGTTTTTAGCAAACAAATAAATCTTGTCATAGTACACTAAAGATTTTAGCAACATGTGAACTGATGTGTTTATCTTGCGAGATCCTGAATTACCGCAAATAAGCATCCTAAAACAGCAGTCTGGCATGAAGTTCCATATCTGCTTGAAATTACCTTTGTCTGTCTTCATATCATAGTTTAGAATTTCCATTATAATAATACTTGGATAATACTCAGCTAATCTTAACTCATTTATTTTATCTAACCCTATTGTATACATGTCTTTGTTAAAGTGGAGAGAATTAGCGAATAAAATGCAAATATCGAATAATCTTGTTAAAGAATATGAAAATAAAGTTATTCAAAAAAGACTAGAAAGAGGAGCTAGCAAGGATTTATACCACAAAATGCTTGAACCAGTAACTAGTAGAATAACAGAGCAAACAAGACATCTAGCTGAACATTTGGTTACCTTTCCAGAAATACGCCAACAGTTGGCTATACTCCCGGAGGCACTACGCCCGAAATTAGCTGCCCCGCCTGAGCGTGGAGCCATAGCACCGCCACCACCGCCACCACCACCACCACCGTCCACTTTTAATAAAAGAAAACCGACTGTTATAGGTACTAAAGACCAAAAATCAGAGATTGGTTTAATTGAGGATCTAAAGCAGAAGTTAACGTCCGGGATTAAATTAAAACCTGCTTCAGAAAGAGTGCTTGAACCAAAATCCGCCAAACCCATGGAAACATTATATGAAAAAATCAAAGAAAAACGTACTTCAATCGAGCTTGAGGAAGAAGAATCGGAAGAAGAAGAATCAGAAGAAGAAACTGCTGTGAGGCCTAAAAAAACAACGTATATTGTTGACTTAGATCCTGGTATGAATAAAGAAGTACTTGATAAGTATGATTTGCCAGTTACAACTGAAATACCAGATATTATGGATGAGGATACTGATTATGAAAAGTATGTCAGAAAGGCTAAAAAACACGCACTACCTTGTCTCTCAGGTTAAAATCTATAGACAAACAAATAGACAACCTTAGCAAAGAAAAGCTAGATGAAATGTTTCAGAAATCGGTAACTACAAGAACTGATGAAAAACTTAGAAAATTAATGGATGACCCTAAATTACGAAAGAGAACTTTAGCCCCGCTTAAAACTGAACGTGATGAGGTGGTTGATGAAATGAAAGCTATAGAGTTTTACATAGAGAGGAGACTACAAAAAAGACTTCCGGCGAAGGAATGCAGCAGAAAAGAAATTCATACACAATAAGCAAAGATGGTCACTACGGTATGCTTCAAATTGATATACCTAATATTGTTGGTCATCACAAACTAATTGCTAGACAACGAGGGTCGGTTGTGCTAGATATGAAAGTATAGACTTGGTGACAAAGCGTTTCTACAATGGAAAAGCATACTCAAAGCTATCTCAAAACACATTCAAGAAACTGACAGAAATATCTGATTTACCAATTCATAAAGGTTCTTCAAAGTACAAGAAAATTTTAGGGGGTTGCGTAGAATATTATAATAGTCCCGATAGTAGTATAGATACTGACAGTACCAGCTCAGTTTTTCCCCCGCGGAGGGCTATCAGTAAGCAGTTACAAAGCTGTTTTTAGTTGTCCAGTAGCAAACGCCAACGGCGGTGATATACTAGCTACCAAACCCTCACAACTTTATAAACTTTCTGATTGCCTCCTCTTAGGAAAAAACTTTACTGGTACTGTCAGTATCTATACTACTCATCAATGTTGTTTATTATTTTCCTCATACAATTCAACTAATAACATTTTGCAATTCATTAAGCAAAGTCAGACGGAACCGGATAGTAGTCTTCATCATCGCTCTGCATATCATTTTACTTGCATGCTAATGTATCTTGTCCATTATCTAGTATGTACCGTTTATCATCATAAGCTGATAATCTTTTTTTATTTATTGCATAGCTGCTTATGTTATGCTTTTGTGATCTAATAACTTTCATCTTATGGTGAGCTTCTGTTGCCGTAAACAAAATCTCTTTATAATCATCATGTGCTATCTGTTTTTTAACAACACACTTTTTAATACCCTTACACTTCTTTGCACCATGGTCATTATCTAGCATATATGAATATAGTTTACTTCGCAACCCAACAAATTCAACAATGGGTATTCCGCAAGTTTCATCTTTCATCTTGCCGATAACCTTTTTATTATCATTAAAATGAAACTTACTTTTTGGATCATAATCACAATTATCAAAAAGTTGTTTATCCTTGTGAAGTCTGCATACACATCTTTTGTTTTTATTTCATAACACAAGGAATCGGTATCAGTAAATAATAATTTAGCTTTTTTATCATATTTATTTTTAATGTAGTTGTAATGGAAATCATACATCAAATATTTTGACAAGTCTAAAATACGCATACCAACATAAACAGGACGATTCAAAACTAGTCTTTCTATTATTCTGTTTATGGCAAATAAATTTTCATTAAACATTTTACAAGAAATAAATGAAGGTCTTGCTGCATATTTTAAAAGGACCTCCTCGTCGTGAGTCAATTTAACATTAATTCTTTTTCTCAAATTTTCCATAGTTTTACCAAAAACTGATTTGTTCATCAGTTTGAAGAAATCCTTTTCAAAAGCATTTTTACCAGCTGTTCTCTTAGCAGTATTAAAGTCTATGTATATCTTCAACCACTCTGATTCGTCAATAGTAATAGTTTGGATATTGTCAGAATCTTTCAGTTTTGAATTGCACTGGTCATAGAATGTAAAATTGAAAAATACCTAAAGTATTGTTTTATTTACTATATAAAATTTTAAAAAGTCCTATAAGTCATCATGTTTTAAAGGAAAATATCAACAATACAACTTTAATAAGAAACTAACCCACCAAATAACGCCGTTATTGGGCTATATTCCCAATGCCAGAACATAAGAAACTAACCCACCAAATAACGCAGTCTTTTTTTTGGGCTGTTTTCATAGCCGTTTTTGGGCTATATTCCCAATTCCAGAACATAAGAAACTAACCCACCAAATAAAGCAGTCTTTTTTTTGGCTGTTTTCATAGCCGTTTTTTGGGCTATATTCCCAATGCCAAAACATATCTTTTTCCCCAATTTTGAGACAAGAATTCCCAACTGAAAAAATAGAAGCGTTAGTGTGACAAGTACTGAGAATAAAACACTTTTAAATGCCTCTGCTGACCTTAGTGTACTGAAAAAATATATTAAACATACAAACATAAAATGAATGCATTTTTTCCCAGTTTATGTAAAATCACGCAAAAATTCCCAATTGTTACGGTATGGGTTATCTTCTCTAAGTATAGAAAAAAACACCGTAACGGCAAAATTACACAACAAAACCGTTTATCAAAACTCGACCCAGGCATCAAAACTCTATCCAGGTGTTTAGGTCATATATAACAATCATCAGTCAATGTATATGTGCCAGATAAAAGTATATGATTTTTCATGGGTTCTTAAAATAACCGTGATTCAATATGCGTAAAACGAATTATGATTTGGTAACTCTTAATTCGACGGTCCAGTTTTGGGGTTTTGGTTAAAGCCGTTTATATTGTGTTTATAGAGTTTGGATTCTCAAAATGTGTAAGTTATATATATAAATATTATATAAACCGCCGTCAGTAGCTTTAAAAACGGCATACATATTGTAAAATTTGGCTGATGTTATCGTGATAGCCCATTTAAACTAGAGCTACAAATTAATGAGTTCATTTGAACTAAGTTGAAACCATAATGCATGATTTACAAATTGAAATACGGGTCTGGTAGTGGTATATTGCAATATACTTTTACAATGCTCCAGATAAGCTTTCATCACAATGCGTATTGTACGTATGAAAATAAAAAGTAATGCGAATTTACATTACTAATGCGTATTCTTAAAACAAGTTTTTAAAAAAAACATGAATGTAAAATATTTACTCTTTGTCGTTACCATAACACATAACGTATTTCCTCTTCCACTTATATATATTCATTATAGCTGTCTGTCTTTTTTAAATGGCATTTGTGTCAAACAGCCGACTTCTTTTTTTTTCTTGCAAGCATAGACTAGTAATTGCTGGAGGTACTATATTGTCATTCAATACCTCAAACATCAATAAGTATTGAGTATGATTAGGTGCATTCGCTTTTTATATTGAAGTGTGTACGCGGGTATTTGGTTCTCAGTACTTAATGACGATGTATTAATGCGTTTTTGTACGCATTTATTTTATTTTTAATGCGTTTTTGATGATTTGTTTGTTTGTTTGTATGGTGTTTTACGTCATTTGCAACACATCGAGGGCTCGGCGCAAGACTATGGTAACTGCACTTTTTGTAAAAAAAATGGAAGCATTTTAGTCATTTACATAATCTGACAAACTATTATAGGAATATCTTAAGGTTTATTTGAAAATTCTGAAAAATGCGAAACTATTGTAACTCAGTTTGATATATTTTTTAGCGCAAGACTACTGTATGTAAACTTTCAATAGTATTGCACTTGAAAAAATACAATAATTGTTTCATAAGTATTGTTCAAGACTATGGCAACTGCATGGAAAATGGTTTACAAATCATAAATATTTGTTTTTAATAAATAATATAAAATGGAACCAAAGGTATAAAAAACAATTTCTTGCCAAAAATGGTGTCCTTATTTAAAAAACACAATATAAATATATTTAAAATATATATTTTGTTTGCTCGTGGTGCAGTCGGTAGCGCGGCGGATTTGTCACCGGAGGCCCCGGGTTCAATCCTCCGTGATGCCACTGAGTTTCGTCTGTGTGTTCTTGGGCACGACACTTTCCCTTAGCCTCGTCCGTCGGATGGGAACATAAACCGGGCGGTCCCGTGTATCGGTCTATCCTCCGAGCACGTTAAAGAATCATAGGAATCTATTCGATAATAAGAGTAGGGCACGGTTCCCGGATTCTATGTATCCTTCCCCTCTCTCTAGGGCGGCTCTAAATAACATATAGGCCTACTGTGTTGATGAGCCGTTAAACAACATTCAATTATTTTCTTCTTAATGTTGGCACCAAAAAATCTGCCTTCAATGGTGAAGGTGAGATTTTTACCAAGATTTTTGATATTTTACAAGAAGAAATTTTCTTAAGAAGAAATGAAATAAATTGGTATGCATATACAGATCGTTTTTGAAAGCCTAACAGTAAATCCCAAAACAGAAGGTAAGTATAAGAAAGCCTTACAGTAAATCCCAAAACAGAAGGTAAGTATAAGAAAGCCTTACAGTAAATCCCAAAACAGAAGGTAAGTATAAGAAAGCCTTACAGTAAATCCCAAAACAGAAGGTAAGTATAAGAAAGCCTTACAGTAAATCCCAAAACAGAAGGTAAGTATAAGAAAGCCTTACAGTAAATCCCAAAACAGAAGGTAAGTATAAGAAAGCCTTACAGTAAAGCCTCAAAACAGAATATAAGTATAAGAAAGCCTTACAGTAAATCCTCAAAACAGAAGGTAAGTATAAGAAAGTCTTACAGTAAATCCTCAAAATAGAAGGTAAGTATAAGAAAGCCTTACAGTAAAGCCTCAAAACAGAAGGTAAGTATAAGAAAGCCTTACAGTAAAGCCTCAAAACAGAAGGTTAGTATAAGAAAGCCTTACAGTAAAGCCTCAAAACAGAAGGTAAGTATAAGAAAGCCTTACAGTAAAGCCTCAAAACAGAAGGTAAGTATAAGAAAGCCTTACAGTAAATCCCAAAACAGAAGGTAAGTATAAGAAAGCCTTACAGTAAATCCCAAAACAGAAGGTAAGTATAAGAAAGCCTTACAGTAAATCCCAAAACAGAAGGTAAGTATAAGAAAGCCTTACAGTAAATCCCAAAACAGAAGGTAAGTATAAGAAAGCCTTACAGTAAATCCCAAAACAGAAGGTAAGTATAAGAAAGCCTTACAGTAAATCCCAAAACAGAAGGTAAGTATAAGAAAGCCTTACAGTAAACCCCAAAGCAGAAGGTAAGTATAAGAAAGCCTTACAAGTATAAGAAAGCCTTACAGTAAATCCCAAAACAGAAGGTAAGTATAAGAAAGCCTTACAGTAAATCCCAAAACAGAAGGTAAGTATAAGAAAGCCTTACAGTAAATCCCAAAACAGAAGGTAAGTATAAGAAAGCCTTACAGTAAATCCCAAAACAGAAGATAAGTATAAGAAAGCCTCAAAACAGAAGGTAAGTATAAGAAAGCCTTACAGTAAATCCCAAAACAGAAGGTAAGTATAAGAAAAAAAGAAAAAGGTCACATGATAAGTCCAATAATTAGGCCTTGAGCCAGGACCAAAAAATATCGAAATTGTTACCAACTCAAGGGACGAATTCTACTGTCACTTTTTGAAAAGAAAATTGTATACAGATTACATTTTTCCATGATAGCAATCTGGAACTGGTAGCTTATATACAAATAATGGAACGTTAATAGGCTATCATTGTAGCGCTTTCATATTAAGTTTTTGATGTTCATTTTTGAATGTCATGCTTTTGTGAATAATTATTGATGCACCTTTTAAAGACGCAATTAAGTTTACAATTCATTTAGTTATATAAAGGGTAAGTAAGCTCTGTTTAGCACTGACTTTTATATAAAATCTCTATTTTGCTTCAAATTAGAAGTCAATTTATGTCAACCCACTATGGACACATGTTTATGCATTTCGTTTAGTCAATATAGTTTACATAATATGTGTAAACTTGTAAGGAACTGTACTTTACCACATGTCTACGATGATTTAAATAATATTATAACATGAAAAAGGGATTGTTATGATAGATTAATGAAATTGAGTACCAAGCAATGTTCATGGCATTATGCATATATTAGTTCTGTAAGCCTGATAAGTTCAGAGACATATGCCAAGCCTTCCTCAAAGTAACTGCAACATAAATAGTATTATCATGTTCTGATATATACATAATTATATTTGCACAAACGACACAACCAGTCCAACGTATTCTAGATAAGGGAAAAGTGCGGTACGTTTTAAGCTTTTTATAACATTAGTCTATATTAGGTGCATTCATTATGACAATACTTATTATGCTACAGAGTCCCTATATCAATCGATTTCTTATTTGCAGGCGTGTCTTTATTTGTAACTTCATGTTCACCAGCTCATGTCGAAATCGGGTATTTAACCGAGCAAATATAGCGCATGAAATCATTTACTGTATATACGTCGACCAGTGCACATCGTACCTATACACACTGTAGGGATCCGTACACCGGATTTTGTCAAGACCCCGTTGACTAGTACGGAGTTTTGGTCAGCCATGTTGTAGAAAACGTACGGATAACAACAGCAAAGGTAGGTTAACCACGTTTTTCTCCTATTTTTGTTCATTCTATATGAATAATCAGTATTGCTATATGGTGCGGAAACATTTCCCCGTTCAAATATTACCGTACATTGTTGACATATTACTTTAAATGCTACAATTCGGATCAAAGAAAAACAATTGCCGGTGCTGAAATTCGCCCAAAGTACCCTTCAGCAATAAATATCTCATTATTTTTCAAGAAAATGAATATTTTGAATTGGCAGATTTGACCGAGATATGAATCGAAACAAAATTAATGTTTGTGTACGGGGTCTTGGGCACTTGTGTACGGAGTACTGCAAATATTCTCTTTTTACTGTACGGAGTTTTGCTTTAAATATATTGTATGAAACTATGGTTTTAATGGTACTTGCATTACCTGAAATACATAAAACATTCATTGAATGTTTGTAAACAGTCAATGTAGTGTCATTAGAACTGAATCAACCTAGATTTCCTTGAACAGATATAATCATGCGAGCTATATAGATAATTAATATTAACCCATGCCGTTATCTATATCATGTGTTGTCAATGTAGTTTAAGAACCAACTTTACATTTCATATTAACATGCTTAGGGAAGTTTGACATAGTTTAGATGTCAGTATGGGGCATAGAATTAATTTTAACCTGACAGGCGAACTGTTTGGAAAAATACGGTAAGGATTTTTAACGCCTGTGGGACGTATAATAATACTTTGACAACCATTCGTCTGTCTGCCCGTTCGTAGGTCATAAAACATATTGAAATTCACTCTTTAAATATGTTTTGGAAAGGTAGATCCATTGGAAGCATAAAATACTTTCAATGTGTTAAAATAGCAGCCTTTGTTTAATTGAGACTGTTCATTGACAGTAGTGATAATTTCTACAACACTGTCAACGTCCCCTAGCACCGGCTTAAGCGGAATTCTATTTGCAGTATCTTTAAACTCGAACAAATATTACATGATCCTTATTACATGGATAAGCTGAATGTTTAGACTAATGAGTGTGAAAGCAATAAAGATATTAAATTGAGTTGCATATGAAGTGTTGTATACTATATATAATACAACACAACACATCAACATTATATATAATACTAATGGTGTTGTAAATGACAAAAAAAATTATATGACGTTAACTGTGGTCACAATGAGCTAAAATTGGACAACTGTATCAATTCTAACAGACAATAATATACGTCTGGACTTAGTTTGTAGTACATGTAGTTATTTGGAATAAGTACGGAGTCTTTCTTAAGAATTACCCCTTTTAAGTTTTAGTTTTCTGTATTTTTTCGTCTTAACAATACAAAATGGCATAAGACATATAGGACCTAAATAATGTCTATGAATTACGACAAATATAAGTAAATAACATCAGTGCAGAGCAGCGAAAACAATCTTTGCATTGCAAAACCCCGTACAGTACATGGACAAGACTCCGTACACAAATCAGCATCTTCTTATAGGGGATTTATCACTGGCGCGAAGCGCCAGGGATGAAAATCCCCTTAACGGTATCAACTTTTGTCCACATACTATCAGTTTGAAAAAAATTATCCCTTTGGTTTCCGATTCCGGCCAAGTATATGAGAGTCGAGCTTAAGGAACGGGAACCAGTCTCTACTTCCGCTGATAGGCATGGTAAATTCTCTTCGGCGGTGTCCCTTGTCTATGTGCCATTCGCAACATCTCGTAATCACCGAAGAATGACGGAATTGGCCGACTATGTACGATCAAAGACATCGGAACTCTTCGTTAATTTCCGCAATTGCAGAAGCAATCGGAACTGCCTCGTCGGATTCCGTCACTCGGGAATCCGGAATCCGACTCGGAGAGTACTCGTGGCCATATTGAACTATTTTCAAGAAACGACAACTCTGTTGTAGCGACCTCTTCAATTATAAGATAAACAAAACGGCGACTGCTGGCAAGTTCCGAAAATGCGGTACATATTTATTTGTTTTATCAGGGAGTATTCATAAAAATTCCTGATATAATAATGTAGTAGGTAAACAATATGGTGATTCCCGTCAAACGTGGGCGCTTCTTAGTTTATTAAGAGGTTTCACCTCCTCTTCATCTAAAACTAAAAGTGCGAGCACATGGGCCCCACCAATATATACAGGGCAGGGTAGAGCTGGGGTGTCATTACCTTTATAAGAAAGCGGAACCCAGAGCAGAATAGCCGGGTATTTCTATTGATACTTGTATAAAATACTACTAGTAGTAAAGTATTTATGGTAGACCAGTCCAAAGTAGCAGGGAGAATCCCTTCCTCCCGCCTATTAAAGGGAATGTAGCTACACAGCCAAACCATCTTTATTATTGAGAGTTTTGAAATACTTAAATAAGGGTGAAAGAATTATCAAAATCGGATGATAAACAAAGAAGATATGATCATTTGAAGTTTCTGTTGAAACGGTTATGGAAGCGGCCATTTTGAGAGCTATGACATCACGGTTCTAAATGACCATATATGGAATATTTATAAATATGAAAATTTACTGATTTATAGGGAAAAATGACAGCGACTCTATGAAAAATATGTAATACTTAATGGAAATAATGATTTATATCACCAGTAAAAATAATCATTCATTTGCAGTGATTTTCTTCGTTTAAATAATATTTATCTATATTCCATATATGGTAATATGGAACTATGACATCATAGTTCTAAAAATGGCGGCTTCCATATTCGTTTTAGAACAACATTTAAATGGTCATATCTTTTTTGTTTTATCATCCGATTTTGATAATTCTTTCACCTTTTCCCAAGTTTTTCCGAACTCTCAATAATACAGTTTGTTTGGCTGTGTCGCTACATTCCCTTTAATGACACCACTGGTAGAGTCGTCATTTGAGGAGTGGAGACTTGCCTTAGTCGCACGGGGATATGGGAAAAAGAAACACGCAATAAAGGGAACACTGTCTGTCTGGAACAACAAGGAACACCACCAGGAACACTCCCACCCGTAATTAATGGAACCCAGATAGTTTGAATATGTCTGTGAAAATTCCTTAAACAGGTCTTAAGACTTAACGTTATATTGATATATTTAAATACATAGATTTAAAACTGAAAATAAAAAGTAGAAGTTATTTAAATTATACATGTGGATTAACCTAGAAATGACACATTTGTACAGACGGAACTACGCTGAAAGAGACAGTGACATGGTTTATCACTGCGACTTGATACTAAAAGGGATGTTGAAATTGTTTATTTAGTGGGATTTACACAAAAAGAGACAGTGAAATTATTTATACGTATGGATTTATCCGGAAATTGACAGTGAAGATTCTAAACATGCGGATTTACGCTGAAAGAGACAGTGACGTTGTTATGTGGATTTACTCTGAAGGATCAGCAACGTCATTTATATATGTTGATTTTTAGCTCTACTGATCAGAGATCAGCAGAGCTTATGCCGTGGTGCGGCGTCCGTCGTCCGTCCGTCCGTCTGTCCGTCTGTCCGTCCGTCCGTCTGTCCGTCTGTCTGTCCGTAAACTTTTATTTGTAGCGACTTCACAGCTGAAACTACTGGATGGATATTCATGAAACTTTACAGAAATGTTGCCCATAAAGTCTAGTTGATCCTAGCAAAAATTCATGTTGATGTGAAATCCAAGATGGCCGCCAAAGCTAAAAATAGAGTTTTAAAATACAAGTTTGTAGCGACTTCTTCTTAAAACTATAAGTGATATTGATATGGGACTTTTTCTAAAATGATCAGCATGACATGATGTTGATCCTAGTCAAAAATCGTTTTGATTCAACGTTAAGCATGGCTGCCAGCGGCCATCTTTGTTTACATAGAGTTATATAGTAAAAACTTGTAGCGACTACTTCTCTGAAACTACTTGGCGGATTGTCATGAAACTTTACAGGAATGTTGCTCTTGATGTCTAATTGATCCTAAAAAAATTTCAAGTCGGCCGGAAATTCAAGATGGCCGTCACAGCTAAAAATAGATTTTTAAAAAATAAGTTTGTAGCGACTACTTCTTGAAAACTATAAGTGATATTGATATGGGACTTTTTCTAAAATGATCAGCATTACATGATGTTGATCCTAGTCAAAAATCGTTTTGATTCAACTTTAAACATGGCTGCCAGCGGCCATCTTTGTTTACATAGAGTTATATAGTAAAAACTTGTAGCGACTACTCCTCTGAAACTACTTGGCGGATTGTCATGAAACTTTACAGGAATGTTGCTTTTGATGTCTAATTGATCCTATCAAAATTTCAGGTCGGCCGGAAATTCAAGATGGCCGTCACAGCTAAAAATAGATTTTTAAAAAATAAGTTTGTAGCGACTACTTCTTGAAAACTATAAGTGATATTGATATGGGACTTTTTCTAAAATGATCAGCATGACATGATGTAGATCCTTGTGGAAAATTATTTTGATTCGACGTTAAACATGGCTGCCAGTGGCCATCTTTGGTTACATAGAGTTATATAGTAAAAACTTGTAGCGACTACTCCTCTGAAACTACTTGGCGGATGTTCATGAAACTTCACAGGAATGTTGCTCTTGATGTCTAGCTGATCCTAGAAAAATTTCAGGTCGGCCGGAAATTTCAAGATGGCCGCCACAGCTAAAAATAGATTTAAAATAAATAAGTTTGTAGCGACTACTTCTTCAAAACAATAAGTGATATTGATATGGGACTTTTTCTAAAATGATCAGTATGACATGATGTTGGTCCTTGTCGAAAATCGTTTTGATTTGACCTTAAACATGGCTGCTTTGTTTACATAGAGTTATATAATGAAAACTTGTAGCGACTACTTCTTTGATACTACCTGCCGGATTTTCATGAAACTTCACAGGAATGTTGCTCTTAATGTCTTATTGATCTTAGCAAAATTTCAGGTCGGCCGGAAATTCAAGATGGCCGCCACGGTTAAAAATAGATTTTCACAAAACAAGTCTGTAGCGACTACTTCCTGAAATCAAAATCAATCAGTAGAGCTTCAAGGTCATTGACCTCTTGTTTTTATATACTTTAGAAACATAACCCATACCGTCGCAAGCGTGTTTTTTTTTAAAATTGAGAAAAAATGCAGTAAAACATTCATTTCATAATTCTATCTTTGATACTGTTTACAGTAACTTATGTCAACCCATGCATTTAAAAGCGTTCTTATATTTTTCTTTTTCATTTTTTTCTTTCTATTGACTATTTTTTTCTAAAAGTGATAAGTGAAGTTACTATATATGCAGATTTATCCTGAAATTAACAGAGAAGTCCCTGAATTCACCTGAAATTAACGCTGAAGTTACTATGTATGCACATTTTTACCCTGAAATTAAAACTGAAGTTAATATATATATGCGACGAAGTTATTTAATAATATTATATGCAAATTCAACCTGCAAATTAACAGTGAAGTTACTATAATGTGGATTTACATTGGAAGAGACGGTGACATCATTTATATGTTGATTTACGCTGAAAGAAACGGTGATGTCATTTATATACGTGGGTTAACGCTGAAAGAGACCATGACATCATTTATATACGTGGATTTACGCTGAAAGAGACCGTGATGGTTTATATATACTATATGCACCTAATTAATTCTGTTTAAATTGTACAAAACAAATGAACGGGACAGTCACAAATTTTGTTTAATGCTGCCTACAGATACATCGTATGATACGTATCTAGTAGAAGGTTTAAAGCAGAGGAAATTATTTTAGTATTTATAGCAACAGGTTACACATTTTATATAACCATACCTAAAAGTTACTGGGCCCAAAAAATATTAAGAAAGGTTACATCTGAATCGGGGAGCAGTGCCATAAATGTTTAATGTGCTGAGAAGGTTGATTCCGATTTACTGCATCCGTGGCTTGGATGGTTTGAAACCTCACCTCTCTCACTGCGAGTTGGAATAAATAAGAAAGTGTGTCCTTTCAGATGGGCAGAAGGTATACACTACTATTTCTACCCAGGAAAAAGTGGTGTGCCCCCACCATGGATGATATCGATCATCATATATGGCCTAACATGTGCTAAAAAAGACGTAAATCATTCAAACAACCAGCCAACCGATTTACTGAACCACCAGGTTCATGTTGATGAACCTCATCTTACAGATGTTGCCAGCTATCCGTCAGATGACTCCCATCAGCCAACTCACATCTAAATCATTTCATGCTTAAATGTTATATTAATTGCTTATATAAATTTATGTTTTTATTAGGCACATATTTATATTTGCTTTATATTATAAGCACAACTAATGGGCATCAGGGTTGTCATTTGTAGCCAATTGCCGATCAAAATTATCGGTTAAAATGGTGTTTTGCCTTAACTTGTATTTAAAATATGTAAAATTGACTTTGTTGATCCCTCGTCAAATTGTTTGGAATTCAAAATGAATCCCTATTGCCAGGGCTAAATCTAGTTTACCGTAACTACTTTGCTGTGAAATTAGGAACTTCAGTTTAATTTTTTAGTTCATTTGCTCTTAGTACAAACATGTACCACTTCTATGGTGTAATCGGTAAACACGTCTATCCTTTTAGGGTAGAAGACCCAGGTTCAAATCCTGGTGGGAGTAAATTTGTTTGGAAAAAGAGCTGGATTATTTATTTTTTTAAGTATTTCAAATTTTGAATTTAATTCAACGTAATCAAATTCAATTTAAACAATCGAATATCATAAGTTACAGCATGTCTGGAAACGACCACGAGGGAAAGAAGCTATTGCAAGACAATGGCCCATTTAGCAATAAAATCTTGCATGAGGCCCTCTTTTTTTTCTTTGAAAGCCGTTTCCCTCTTTTGGTTTTGCAATAATGAGCCTCTTATATAATATTTTACCTAATATTGTTATGCATTGAATGCTCTTAGAAGACAGTGGCCCAGTTAGTAAAATTATCTTCCCTGAGGCCCTCTTTTCAATTCATCATCTTTAAGGCCCTATTATATTACCCTTTGGTTTTAAAATGAAAAACAATGTTATTTTGCTACAATAATAGGTCTTTTTTAAATATGTTTACCATATATTTACAAAAATCTTCCCTGAGGCCCTCTTTTGTCCATATTCTTCTCTTTTTGCTATGACCTTACGGCTTTGCCCTTTAAATCTTGGTAGCCAAACAGAGACTAACGAGTGGTCGTTTTAGCGCAGGATGAAACCTTACATGTGATGTCGACCAGTTTTCAAGACGTTTACACATCCATAAACTCTTCTAACCACATTCTTTTCTTTCACGACTGTTATTATATTTATTATCTCATTTTAACCGGGTTTGTCTTTAATTGAAATGTTGAAAATAATAGCTCCGTCGTTTCACTGGGCGCTTCAGAGAGCTGAGATCAATGCCAAGAATGGAAGTTTATAACAATTATGTAAATATATATCCAATTTTAGATATCATACAGTAGCTTTTTTCACGTTTAATCTTCATTATTGTGATCTTTATTTTTTCATATTGACTACTGTTCGCATTTAGGCAAAATAAAAAAAAAGTTAAAAAATAAAAAGACAAAAAAGGAGAAAAATGTGAAATACAAAATGCAAAGTCTTATTATGAAGGACTAGTGCTAGGTTATGGGGAAAAAAACAATAATAAATCTATGAATTGAATTGAAACGAATGTTGTTTATCGGCTCATCAACACAGTATAGGTTATTTAGAGCTGCCCCAGAGAGAGGGGAAGGATACATAGGAATCCGAGAACCGTGCCCTACTCTTATTATCAAATAGATTCCTATGGTTCTTTAACATGCTCGGAGGATAGACCGATACACGGTACTGCCCGGTTTACGTCCCCATCCGTCGGACGAGGCTAACGGAAAGTGTCTTGGTCAAGAACACACCGACGAAACTCAGTGGCGCCACGGAGGATTGAACCCGGGGCCTCCGGTTACAAATCCGCCGCACTACCAACTGCGTCATGCCAGCCCTAAAGAAAATATTTTTTGTTTCAAAACCCACATTGTCAATACATACAGACTTGCTTTACACAGATAATTTTAATGTTATAGTATCAAAAATACACATTGTTTCATGCTACACTGACTTTTTCTCATATTTTGTTTTTGGAAATAGAAAAAAAAAATAACCCATACTGTGTAATATATCTGTATATAAATCCATTATCAAAGGACAATGTTTTAGGATAGTTTTAAAGGATTAATATACACAACTTCCAAAAAAAAAAATTTTCTATAAAAACCAAGAAGGTTGATTAAGGAAGATCACGATATAAGCAAGGGTATGTAAAACAATTGTTATTTCTAATTAGTAAGCTAAGCTTTGCATGTCCCAGAATGAAAACATTAAGTTTATTTGCTACAGTTTGATACTGGAAAAATCAACAAAGTAAATTGTCTCTATACTAGCAAGGTATTGACTCCACATGGTTTCAAACGTATTCATTTTTTTAAAGTTTTTATATGCGATTAGTTTCTCAACTTTGTACAAAGATATTATATACGTTTTAAAAAGGTTAAGCTGTGGAATTTGACGTTGCATCTTGTTTCGATAAATGTAAAGTTTTGCTTGCATGATGATTTTGCTCAAAACAGTATTAAATTTACTATTTCCAAATAAAAATATCTGTTTCTATTAAAGTTACGAATGCTGTATTGCATTTTTCTGTAAGATAAGTTTGAAGTTTTGACCAGAATTCTTTTACTGTTCCACAGTTCCAAAACAGATGTTGGATAGTTTCAGGTGTATTTTTGCAAAAGCTGCACATATCGTTATTAATAATATTCATTTTAGATAAAAGGTAATTTGTTCCAAATATCCTATGGTTGATTCTAAATTGAACCAAGGTAACTTAGGATCTTTTGTTATTTTATAAGGTAAGGCATATAATCTTTCAAATTCAAAGTTTGGAACACTAACTACTTCATTTTTCCATTTAGTTAATGCTTTGGGATATACATTATTTCTAATCATGATGTCATATATGTTTCGACAGCCTTTCTCATTTTGTAGAATTAATGATAGGATTAGTGGACGAATAGGGTTTGGCTGTTACAGGCTAGATGCACAATATTCAGGTTTGCCAAATAATTCCTGACAGCAGTTATAATACCTTCATATTCAAGAAAATTGGACTGTATATTATAGTGTTCATTCAATTCTATGTATGAAAAGAGATTTCCATTTTTGTTTAAAATGTCATTGATAAAAGTTATTCCTCCTGTAAACCATCTTTTGTAAAACACACTAGAGCCTCCGATTGAAATTTAAACATTTTAAAAATGTTTGATGCTTCAAGAAGCCCTTATAAAATAAATACATTTGATGTAATCATTGATCACATAGTAATAGTGTTAAATAAACTATTTTCATATTGTTTATATTAAATATATGATATCTGGAATGTTTTCACTAGATGATATATGTATAAGATTTATATCTTGCAATAAACTAACCCTCATGTCAAAGGTGTACCCTAATGTCTGTGAATTGGAGAAAAAATATATACTTGCAGACCATATAAGCGTAATTTAACAATATATCAAGTACCATGGACGCCATGGACGTCAGTATGGACTTCATGAGTCATATCTATCTTTGTTTAGAGTTTTATTAATTGATTTACTGATACAATTTCAAGTTCATATATGCATGCAGCTGACATATCACTCTCGACTGACAAAACGGTAAACAATCACTCCCATAATATGATATAATCATAAGTACAATGTCTCTTCCTCATTTCCTTTCAATTCAACCGTAATATTAATGTATATATTTGGAAAACTCAACAAAAATGCTTCCAAACTGTCAGTCATTATATGGAACGAACTGTTTGGGACCGAACGAACTGTTTGGGGCCGAAACGTCTTGATTTCAACTACGGGATTTATTTTGTTAAAAAGTACAATTATTCGGTCATAGCGATAAAATATCAAGAAATTGATCAAAATCATTCACTAATCTGCAATATTTTCATCAATACAACATTATATAGAAGAGCACTATTTTGCGGAGAGCTACAATCGAAAACCGAACAAATGCTGCATTTTGTTGCAAAAAACCATTGAGCGGCACCCAATACTCTCCGAGCCACTATTCCCGAGTACGGAAATTGGCGAAGAGTTCCGATTGTTGCAGAAGATGAATCAATATTGGCCAATTGTCTCGTCAGTTACCATTAATCGATAAATACGACTAAACAGAATGTTTTCAATTGATTTGAGTTTTAAAAAACTCTATTACTCGACTAATCAGGTCTTGCGTAAGTGTCAGGAGTCGTGGAAACAGACTAATGCATTAAATTATATACTAGTTAATGATGACATCATATAATTGTCACAGTAGCGTAATGGTGAACACGTTCGTCTGTCATGCAGGATATCCGAGTTCGAACCTCCAAATATTATTTTATTTTGTAATTATATTATTTTGTAACTGTAATAATTAATTAAAAACTTTTTTTAAGAAATAAAATGAAAAGAACGAAAATTAATTGACGGAATCTTCTAAAGTGAATTTTGGTCTTTGATTTAGAATATAATGATAAACCGAAAACAAAACACCCTAATGGCTCCAGTATCCAGCATTTCCATGAATACTTTTGACAATACATGTACATTATATATTACTATATTTTTTTAAAACTAAATAAGAATTTAAAACGCAGTTTATAATTAGAAAATTAGTTGAGAAATACATATTCTACAACATAAGCACTTTTATGATACGACTAACTAAACCTGGCAAACAAGTTTAATAATATATTATTATTTGTTTCAGTTAAACGTAACATTTTGTAATAAAAACAAACGCAGAGAGTTTTGATTCAGATTTATCGAATAAATTACAACCTTATTTGTTATGTCGCATTATAACTTTGGGTTTGAGTCATGAACAGTTTAGCATGCATACATTCTATATGTATGCTTATCTTCTAGATTACTAGTTACCTACTTCCCGCGATCAAGATGCAGAATTATGCTTTAAACATATGGCTGCATGAAATGAAAAATGGATCTTTTTGAATTATCTCGATAATACTTACCCGTATACGAAGTATAGCATGTGTATGTTAATCTGAGTTTTGATGCCATGAAAGTCTGTATTTTCTCGGCAAACGTATTCTAACTGATATAAATGTGTTTATTTGTATATCATACTCATTTTTACAAGTGCACGTTTACATTTAACCGATGATCGATTATAGGCTTTATGATGATCTTAATCGGATGCCTAACAAACCGATGATGGGTTTAAAACAATCGAATAATCGGTACTTCACTTGCGTTAACATTAAATATTTCAAAAGCATCTTTTGCAAAAGCATTTATGGTGATGTTTGTGGTGCTAGTAAAATATAATGCCGAAATAATTTTAGTTGGCATATTTTACAATTCGGAACATCGAAAGCTGCAATAATTCAAAGTACTAAAGTACTTAACACAATCCGAACGTGTTCTTAGAAATTCTATCTAATGCGTCATTGTAAAACGTCAACCAATCTTTCCCAGGTCATGCGCATATAATTACAAACTTGACGTTGGTATGGGTGTATTAGAATTGTTGTTTCGTACACAATAAAGTTTAAAAAATAAGAAAACTAAAACCATAAAACCTTGGGCTTTTCCTAACACTGTTAATGCATTACGTAGTTCACTTTGTAAGGAGCGACATCGTTAATAATCTGACAATTGCATCCGATTACCTACGTTTATGCACCTTCGCAACATCTAAATTGATTCCGAACTTATCTAAAATGAGGAACATTTTTATTTCAATTTTCATCCCAGAACACGTGCATGTGAATCTCTGTCCTTTTCTTACGTAAAAAGAAAGATGAGTGCAATATCCTCAATTATACAGTTTGATATTTTAAGGAAATAGGTATATAAAAGTAGATACTGAGCTAATTTTACTTTCGATCTCCATGTCAGCAAAATTGTGTTTACAGTATTTTTACATCGAAAATGTCAAAGTACATGCAACTCAAAATTATGTGTAATTTATAGAAAATGTAATAAAACAATGATTGGAACCTAGATCTATATATATTTACTTATTTTGATCCAAATTATGTGTAATTTATAGAAAATGTAATAAAACAATGATTGGAACCTAGATCTATATATATTTACTTGTTTTGAAAGAAATGTCATAGTACCTTGTTATATACAAGTTTTAACAAAAGTTGAGCATTATGACATACTTTTTTTTATCTTGTTTTTTTTTTTTGCTAAAGACAAAGGTGGGGTACTGTCCATATATGTTTGCTTTTTAAAGTAAAAAAACGAATGAGGATGACTGACGTGGCGCAGTCGGTAGCGCTGCGGATTTGTAATCGGAGGCCCCGGGTTCAATCCTCCGTGGTGCCACTGAGTTTCGTCGGTGTGTTCTTGGGCAGGGCACTTTCCCTTAGCCTCGTCCGTCGGATGGGGACGTAAACCGGGCGATCCCGTGTATATTTCTATCCTCCGAGCACGTTAAAGAACAATAGGAATCTATTCGATAATGACAGTAGGGCACGGTTCCCGGATTCCTATGTATCCTTCCCCTCTCTCTGGGGCGGCTCTAAATAACCTATACTGTGTTGATGAGCCTTTAAACAACATTCAATTCAATTCAATTGTTTGTGTATGTTTTCAAAGATATATGTATGTATATACATATATATATAGGTAATCGAACATTAATCTTTGTTTTTCAATAAATGTAATGTTATGAATAAAATGGTGAAAATGTTCAGTGACTCTATTTTTCCTCTTTTTAGTGACATTTTGGAGTTAGAAATATATGTCATCTTCAAAGACGTCTAGTGGAAATAAAGTGTGATGGCCTACCTTTTTGATAATTTTGAATCTAAATGATACCAAAGAAACTTTAAGTATCAATGCAATACAAATCTCAGTTCTACGTCATTTCCTAGACAACCCCACAGTTGAAAAACAAAAAAATCGTATTTTTAAATCAAAAGGATAAATTTTACTCTGAGCTACACGTACAGTATATATTTTGTTGACAACAAAAATGACCACAAATGACGTAAATAATATGAAGAGAAAAAAAAGCTTAACATTTGATATGTTACCATCTTAAATCCTACATTATATCCATATCTATTAGAATGTAAAACATGAAACAAATCTGTTGTCAAATATATCTAGGATTTAAAAAATAAAATTCTTAAACTTGAAAATTTCAAAACTTGCCAAGCCAACATCCTTATAAGTTTATTACTGAAGCCGGATAAATCCCCGTTTAGGCTGTGCCTTTTTCATATTATGAATTAGTTACGCTAGGCACGTTTTGCTTCGATTCATATCTCGGCCAATTTCGGATGAATGATGCTGAAATTTTGAACATGCACGTATATTGGAAAAACAAATAAATCTGCCAATTCAAAATTTTCATTAACTTGAAAATTAATGAGATATTTATTGCTGAAGTGTACTTTGGGCGAATTTCAGCACCGGCAATTGTTTTTCTTTGATCCGAATTGTAGCATTTAAAGTAATATGTCAACAATGTACGCTAATATTTGAACGGGGAAATGTTTCCGCAACATATAGCAATACTGATTATTCATATAGATGAACAAATATAGGAGAAAAACGTGGTTAACCTACCTTTGCTGTTGTTATCCGTACGTTTCCTACAACATGGCTGACCAAAACTCCGTACTAGTCAACGGGGTCTTGACCAAGATCCGGTGTACGGATCCCTACAGTGACAGGTAACAGTAATTTTTACCGAGAAAGAAAGTTAGCTTCTTTCGGGGCTCGAACACAGGACCTTCTGATTTCAAGTCCTGTTCTCTATCCACTGAACTACAACGCTACTTGAGAAAATAGTATACTAACTAACATATATTATGAGGCAAAATAACTTAACATATTTGAACGCAACTAAAGATGGATCAATAAATATGCAGTCCATATTGTCGCACGTGTAAATTAACATTGCCTGGTGTAATACTGTATCTTATCAATATAAACTAATACTTCGTCTCAAATCAACCATATATTTAGCGCTTGATGAGTTTGTGTGCGCGCTGTTATTACGTAATGACTATTTAGTGTTAAAAATGCTACAAAATACCAATAAATAGCAGTGGTACATCGTACAGCGTACATCTTTCAAATCTTACAAGTGCAAGGCTGTGGTTCAAATCCCGTTCCGGGCAACTATTTTTTTTTATCACATATATTCTGGAGCCGTATATTTATCGATGTTACCTGTACGGAGGCTAAATAAAAATGTGAAATTTTACGTATCGATTTCTCCTTATATACCGACTATTGGGGTGTTCGTCGATTTAAAACTACTTCACACGTGACTCTTTCATATTCATGAGTTATTATCAGTTAAAATAGGGACTGTACAGCTTTAATTAAACATCTGGATTGTGTATTACACATAATTACATGAATTAAACACAGAATCGTCTTAGATCTCTAGTTTAACATTGTTTAATTACTTTTAAGGAATTACCCCACCCATATTATATACATCACAATGAAGTATTCTGATACTAGTACATGCATTTTCACCATTGTTGTGTTAATAAATGAAGAATCGATGAAGAAGAATTGAATTGAATTCGGGTTTTACGGCGCATCAACATAAAAAGGTTATTTTTATATGGCGCCAGCAGGAATGAACATTCCAGGCTCGCTGTCCATTTACATGTGGATAAAACTATGCAGAATGTGCCTAGAACATTTTCACCTGCAGAACTGCAGAATTGCTGCAAATTCTCTTGTAAACACTCCATGTTTCGCTGGAGCGACGATCATGGTTTTCTTCCACCACTGATGTAACATCTTAAACAATACAGGTTTCACGATGAAGACCTTTATTGAACATGTCAAAAATGACAAAATAAACATGAATTCGGGGGAATTTTACCCCTCTGCCTGGATAAGCAGTGGTCCTATTATTGCCAGGGAACCACACGGCGTCGACGAAGAAGAATATTTAGTGATACCCAGATCACTGTACTAACTACTTACCATGGCTATTTGTTAGTATTATTGCAGTTGTTACAACATCACCTGCTTATATTAGGGTATGCATCTTAACGTAGGTTGTGATGTTCTCCGTACTTATAGTATGGAATTAACCTAGGATTGATACTGTCAGTAGTAAGCATCAACCCTGCTTTTGCGCACGCAAGTGCAAATGGAATGACTATTACCTAAAGAAGAAGGTGTATTGCCAATGCAATGAAAATAGAGAGAGAGAGAGAGAGAGAGAGAGAGAGAGAGAGAGAGAGAGAAGGGATGGAATGAGAAATTTAGAAACATGCCCTTCTAACGAACAGACTCCTATGTTTCTTTAACGTGATGGAAGAAGAAAAAAAAGCGATACACGGGACGTCCTGGTTTACGTCCCCATCCGACGGAGGGTAAGGGAAAGTGTTTTGCCCAAGAACACACCGACAAAATTCACTGGCGCCAGTGAGGCTTGTACCAGGGTCCTCTTGAGTCCAAGTCACTGCATCAACAGGCTGCATGCGCTCAAGCAAGACGACTGAATTAAAATACATCCAACTAAAATGTTAATCCGTCATTAAGGTTTTATCCATGAAGCTGGGTTCACAACGGTAACTCTTATCTAACAAGATAGCATCAAGGTCATGTATGTCTAGTTGCAATATGCCTTCAAGCCTTATATATGCGCAGCTCATTGCTGTTTTGATAAATTTAGCAATTAAGGCGTTGAGATAATAAAAGACAATTCAGAATACTCAGTACATATTATCCCATTTAAATAATATAACTGACAGTATAGCATCAAATATAAGATAACACTTTTTTTAAACGCTTATCGGTAGGTAGCCAGTGCATCGGAATAGTTCACATTTAGTGATCGTTGTTAGATTTACAGACAGGTGCTACTACACTTAACGTAGCTATCCCGCCAACACAGCCACCTTTTACATCATATGTACAACGTTTCTAAACATACTGACGACGAGGTATAGATATAACTTACATATTTTGAGAATCAAAACCCTATAGATACAAAATAAACAGTTTTAACCAGCCAGGCAAAACCCCAAAAATGGAGTGTCGTGTTAAGGGTTACTCATAATTCATTTTACGCAATTCAATCACTTTAATGGGCACATATGCTTTGTTATATGACCGGACCACCTGGATAGTTTTGATGTTTTGTACACTTGACGTTATTTGGCGGGATAGTTTCTTTGAGAGTGAAAGTTTACCTTAAAATAAACCGCTTAACCGTATTTTTTATTTTTATTTTGTTTTGTCATGAGTTGATAGTGCAGTGGTCTACTTCGTGATTTAAGTAGAGATTTTATTTCATGGATTTATTCAATATGTGATTTTAAACATGGTTAAGTCGTTCGTTATAATGGAATACCTAATCAAACGTAACATTATTTATATCTTGCAGTTAGCTTAAAACTAAATTTGAAGTGATTTTATGAGAAGTGTACAACTTCAAGCACGACTTGTAAGTGTGGAAGTGTCGATTCTTACGGATGGCGGAAGGTGTACAGTACTGGTTCTACCCAGGAAAAGTGGGTGGTCTGCCTCCAACACAAACATATCGATGGTCATATATAACCTTACATGTGTTG
Source organism: Cyrtodaria siliqua (assembly GCA_037043455.1). NCBI lineage: Eukaryota > Metazoa > Mollusca > Bivalvia > Adapedonta > Hiatellidae > Cyrtodaria > Cyrtodaria siliqua. Next base: position 48,292 of record JAWPHD010001014.1, read on the forward strand.
TGTTAAAAATGACGTAAAAACCAAACAAACAAACAGAAACAACAGACCCACTGGCCTTGTCTTAAAGTGCTCTCATGTTCTTAAGAAACAACAACAATTTCTTTATATAAATCTGTAAAACTGTGACCCCAGTAGTGACCATATTTCATATTTGACCCCATTGTCCTCATTTGAACAAACTAGGTAAAGGAGTATAGGCTTATGACACATGCGAAATATTATTTAGTTTTTCAAGTATCAGAGAAGATGTTTACACTACATGCAAAATAGTAGACCTCTGGCTCTTGTCTTTTTTAGAGAAAAATTGTTGAAGATGTTTCTATATGACTCTATGTACTATGACCCTAGGGCGGAGCCATATATGATCCCAGGGTCAACATTTAAACAAACTTGCTAGTGGATTGTTCGCCTATATAAATGCTACATGCATAATATTAGACCTCTTACTGTTTTAGAGAAGATTTTTTTTAAAACATTTCCTATATAACTCTATGTAAAACTGATACCCCCGGGGCTGGGCCATATTTGACCACGGGGTCACCATTTTATAAATTCTTTGTAGGGGATCCTAAACGTATGATACATGCAAAATATTAGACATGTAGCTATTGTAGTTTCAGCCAAAACGATTTTTTTAAAGACACCTGCTTTTTATTTAAAAGGGGGAGATAACTCCAATAACAGGAATCAGCTACCATGTTGGCACTGCTATCATGGATTTTTTGTTTTTCTACAAGGTACTCAATAACATGTTACTAGTAAGAATTTGTCCCTTGAGATGGGAGACAAAAAAATGTACGGCTCACGGCCTAAATACCATGTTGACAAATGGTAAAGTTTTACATACTTCTGCTGATGAAAGGTTTCCTGTTAATGACATGGAGTCGCACAGTCTAGGGGTTGGTAGCACTGATACAGTTCAGTCAGAGTCACATAGTCAGGATAGTGGAAGCACTGATACAGTTCAGTTAGAGTCGCATAGGCAGGAGTGAGGAAGCACGGATACAGTTCAGTCAGAGTCACATAGTCAGGAGTGTGGAAGCACTGATACAGTTCAGTCTGAGTCACATAATCAGGATAGTGGAAGCACTGATACAGTTCAGTCAGAGTCACATAGTCCGGAGGGTGGAAGCACGGATACATTTCAGTCAGAGTCGCATAGTCAGGAGGATGGAAGCACTGATATAATTCAGTCTGAGTCACATAGTCAGGATAGTGGAAGCACTGATACAGTTCAGTCAGAGTCGCATAGTCTGGAGGGTGAAAGCTCTGATACAGTTCAGTCTGTGTCACATAGTCAGAATAGTGGAAGCACGGATACAGTTCACTCAGAGTCGCATAGTCAGGAGAAGCACTGGTACAGTTCAGTCTGAGTCACATAGTCAGGATAGTGGAAGCACGGATACAGTTCAGTCAGAGTCACATAGTCAGGAGGGTGGAAGCACTGATACAGTTCAGTTTGATTCACATAGTCAGGATAGTGGAAGCACTGATACAGTTCAGTCAGAGTTACATAGTCTGGAGGGTGGAAGCACTGATACAGTTCAGTCTGAGTCACATAGTCAGGATAGTGGAAGCACTGATACAGTTTAGTCAGAGTCGCATAGTCAGGAGGGTGGAAGCACTGATACAGTTCAGTCAGAGTCACATAGTCAGGATAGTGGAAGCACGGATACAGTTCAGTCAGAGTCGCATAGTCAGGAGGGTGGAAGCACTGATACAGTTCAGTCTGAGTCACATAGTCAGAATAGTGGAAGCACGGATACAGTTCAGTCAGAGTCGCATAGTCAGGAGGGTGGAAGCACTGATACAGTTCAGTTTGAGTCACATAGTCAGGGTAGTGGAAGCACTGATACAGTTCAGTCAGAGTCGCATAGTATGGAGGGTGGAAGCACTGATACAGTTCAGTCTGTGTCACATAGTCAGAATAGTGGAAGCACGGATACAGTTCAGTCAGAGTCGCATAGTCAGGAGAAGCACTGGTACGGTTCAGTCTGTGTCACATAGTCAGGATAGTGGAAGCACTGATACAGTTCAGTCTGTGTCACATAGTCAGGAGGCTGGAAGCACTGATACAGTTCAGTCTGAGTCACATAGTCAGGATAGTGGAATCACTGATACTGTTCAGTCTGTGTCATATAGTCAGGAGGGTGGAAGCACTGATACATTTCAGTCAGAGTCACATAGTCAGGATAGTGGAAGCACTGATACAGTTAGTCTATGTCACATAGTCAGGAGGGTGGAAGCACTGATACAGTGCAGTCTGAGTCATATAGTCAGGATAGTGGAAGCACTGATACAGTGCAGTCAGAGTCACATGGTCAGGACAGTGGAAGCACTGATACAGTTCAGTCAGAGTCGCATAGTCAGGATAGTGGAAGAACTGATACAGTTCAGTCTGTGTTACATAGTCAGGATAGTGGAAGCACTGATACAGTTCAGTCAGAGTCGCATAGTCAGGATTGAAGCACTGATACAGTTCAGTCCAGGTCGCATAGTCAGGATAGTGGAAGCACTGATACAGTTCAGTCTGTGTCGCATAGTCAGGAGGATGGAAGCACTGATACAGTTCAGTCAGAGTCGCATAGTCAGGAGGGGTGGAAGCACTGATATAGTTCAGTCTGAGTCACATAGTCAGGAGGGTGGAAGCACTGATACATTTCAGTCAAAGTCACATAGTCAGGATAGTGGAAGCACGGATACAGTTCAGTCAGAGTCGCATAGTCAGGAGAAGCACTGGTACGGATCAGTCTGTGTCACATAGTCAGGATAGTGGAAGCACTGATACAGTTCAGTCTGTGTCACATAGTCAGGAGGCTGGAAGCACTGATACAGTTCAGTCTGAGTCACATAGTCAGGATAGTGGAATCACTGATACAGTTCAGTCTGTGTCATATAGTCAGGAGGGTGGAAGCACTGATACATTTCAGTCAGAGTCACATAGTCAGGATAGTGGAAGCACTGATACAGTTAGTCTATGTCACATAGTCAGGAGGGTGGAAGCACTGATAATGTGCAGTCTGAGTCATATAGTCAGGATAGTGGAAGCACTGATACAGTGCAGTCAGAGTCACATAGTCAGGATAGTGGAAGCACTGATACAGTGCAATCAGAGTCACATAGTCAGGACAGTGGAAGCACTGATACAGTTCAGTCAGAGTCGCATAGTCAGGATAGTGGAAGAACTGATACAGTTCAGACTGTGTTACATAGTCAGGATAGTGGAAGCACTGATACAGTTCAGTCAGAGTCGCATAGTTAGGAGGGTTGAAGCACTGAAACAGTTCTGTCAGAGTCACATAGTCAGGATAGTTGAAGCACTGATACACTTCATTCAGAGTCGCATAGTCAGGAGGGTGGAAGCACTGATACAGTTCAGTCAGAGTTACATAGTCTGGAGGGTGGAAGCACTGATACAGTTCAGTCTGAGTCACATAGTCAGGATAGTGGAAGCACTGATACAGTTCAATCAGAGTCGCATAGTCAGGAGGGTGGAAGCACTGATACAGTTCAGTCAGAGTCACATAGTCAGGATAGTGGAAGCACGGATACAGTTCAGTCAGAGTCGCATAGTCAGGAGGGTGGAAGCACTGATACAGTTCAGTCTGAGTCACATAGTCAGAATAGTGGAAGCACGGATACAGTTCAGTCAGAGTCGCATAGTCAGGAGGGTGGAAGCACTGATACAGTTCAGTTTGAGTCACATAGTCAGGATAGTGGAAGCACTGATACAGTTCAGTCAGAGTCGCATAGTATGGAGGGTGGAAGCACTGATACAGTTCAGTCTGTGTCAAATAGTCAGGATAGTGGAAGCACTGATACAGTTCAGTCTGTGTCACATAGTCAGAATAGTGGAAGCACGGATACAGTTTAGTCAGAGTCGCATAGTCAGGAGAAGCACTGGTACGGTTCAGTCTGTGTCACATAGTCAGGATAGTGGAAGCACTGATACAGTTCAGTCTGTGTCACATAGTCAGGAGGCTGGAAGCACTGATACAGTTCAGTCTGAGTCACATAGTCGGGATAGTGGAATCACTGATACAGTTCAGTCTGTGTCATATAGTCAGGAGGGTGGAAGCACTGATACATTTCAGTCAGAGTCACATAGTCAGGATAGTGGAAGCACTGATACAGTTAGTCTATGTCACATAGTCAGGAGGGTGGAAGCACTGATACAGTGCAGTCTGAGTCATATAGTCAGGATAGTGGAAGCACTGATACAGTGCAGTCAGAGTCACATAGTCAGGATAGTGGAAGCACTGATACAGTGCAGTCAGAGTCACATAGTAAGGACAGTGGAAGCACTGATACAGTTCAGTCAGAGTCGCATAGTCAGGATAGTGGAAGAACTGATACAGTTCAGTCTGTGTTACATAGTCAGGATAGTGGAAGCACTGATACAGTTCAGTCAGAGTCGCATAGTCAGGAGGGTGGAAGCACTGATACAGTTCTGTCAGAGTCACATAGTCAGGATAGTTGAAGCACTGATACACTTCAGTCAGAGTCACATAGTCAGGATAGTGGAAGCACTGATACAGTTCAGTCAGAGTCGCATAGTCAGGGGGATTGAAGCACTGATACAGTTCAGTCCAGGTCGCATAGTCAGGATAGTGGAAGCACCGATACAGTTCAGTCTGTGTCGCATAGTCAGGAGGATGGAAGCACTGATACAGTTCAGTCAGAGTCGCATAGTCAGGAGGGTGGACGCACTAATATAGTTCAGTCTGAGTCAAATAGGAGGGTGGAAGCACTGATACAGTTCAGTCAGAGTCACATAGTCAGGATAGTTGAAGCACTGATACACTTTAGTCAGAGTCACATAGTCAGGATAGTGGAAGCACTGATACAGTTCAGTCAGAGTCGCATAGTCAGGATGATTGAAGCACTGATACAGTTCAGTCCAGGTCGCATAGTCAGGATAGTGGAAGCACTGATACAGTTCAGTCTGTGTCGCATAGTCAGGAGGATGGAAGCACTGATACAGTTCAGTCAGAGTCGCATAGTCAGGAGGGTGGAAGCACTGATATAGTTCAGTCTGAGTCACATAGTCAGGAGGGTGGAAGCACTGATACATTTCAGTCAAAGTCACATAGTCAGGATAGTGGAAGCACTGATACAGTTCAGTCAGAGTCGCATAGTCAGGAGAAGCACTGGTACGGTTCAGTCTGTGTCACATAGTCAGGATAGTGGAAGCACTGATACAGTTCAGTCTGTGTCACATAGTCAGGAGGCTGGAAGCACTGATACAGTTCAGTCTGAGTCACATAGTCAGGATAGTGGAATCACTGATACAGTTCAGTCTGTGTCATATAGTCAGGAGGGTGGAAGCACTGATACATTTCAGTCAGAGTCACATAGTCAGGATATTGGAAGCACTGATACAGTTAGTCTATGTCACATAGTCAGGAGGGTGGAAGCACTGATACAGTGCAGTCTGAGTCACATAGTCAGGATAGTGGAAGCACCGATACAGTGCAGTCAGAGTCCCATAGTCAGGATAGTGGAAGCACTTATACAGTGCAGTCAGAGTCACATAGTCAGGACAGTGGAAGCACTGATACAGTTCAGTCAGAGTCGCATAGTCAGGATAGTGGAAGAACTGATACAGTTCAGTCTGTGTTACATAGTCAGGATAGTGGAAGCACTGATACAGTTCAGTCAGAGTCGCACAGTCTGGATAGTGGAAGCACTGATACAGTTCAGTCTGTGTCGCATAGTCAGGAGGATATAAGCACTGATACAGTTCAGTCAGAGTCGCATAGTCAGGAGGGTGGAAGCACTGATACTGTTCTGTCAGAGTCGCATAGTCAGGATAGTTGAAGCACTGATACACTTCAGTCAGAGTCACATAGTCAGGATAGTGGAAGCACTGATACAGTTCAGTCAGAGTCGCATAGTCAGGGGGATTGAAGCACTGATACAGTTCAGTCCGGTCACATAGTCAGGAGGGTGGAATCACTGATACAGTTCAGTCTGTGTCGCATAGTCAGGAGGATGGAAGCACTGATACAGTTCAGTCAGAGTCGCATAGTCAGGAGGGTGGACGCACTAATATAGTTCAGTCTGAGTCAAATAATCAGGAGGGTGGAAGCACTGATACAGTTCAGTCAGAGTCACATAATCAGGATAGTTGAAGCACTGATACACTTCAGTCAGAGTCACATAGTCAGGACCGTGGAAGCACTGATACAGTTCAGTCAGAGTCGCATAGTCAGGAGGATTGAAGCACTGATACAGTTCAGTCCAGGTCGCATAGTCAGGATAGTGGAAGCACTGATACAGTTCAGTCAGAGTTGCATAGTCAGGAGGGTGGAAGCACTGATACAGTTCAGTCTGAGTCACATAGTCAGGATAGTGGAAGCACTGATACAGTTCAGTCAGAGTTGGATAGTCAGGAAGGTGGAAGCACTGATACAGTTCAGTCTGAGTCACAAAGTCAGGAGGGTGGAAGCACTGAAACAGTTCAGTCAGAATCACATAGTCAGGATAGTGGAAGCACTGATACAGTTAAGTCCGGGTCATATAATCAAGAGGGTGGAAGCACTGATACAGTCCAGTCTGAGTCACATATTCAGGGGGTGGTATCACTGATACAGTGCAGTCTGTGTCGCATAGTCTGGAAGGTTGAAGGACTGATACAGTTCAGTCCGGTCACATAGTCAGGAGGGTGGAATCACTGATACAGTTCAGTCCGGGTCGCATAGTCATGTGGGTGGTAGCACTGATACAGTTTAGTTTGAGTAACATAGTCAGGGAGTGGTAGCACTGATACAGTTCAGGACGGGTCATATAGTCAGGAGGGTGGTAGCACTTGTCGCATAGTTAGTGGGGTGGTAGCACTAGTCGCATAGTCAGGATAGTGGAAGCACTGATACACTTCAGTCCGGTCACATAGTCAGGAGGGTGGAATCACTGATACAGTTCAGTCCGGGTCGCATAGTCATGTGGGTGGTAGCACTGATACCGTTTAGTTTGAGTAACATAGTCAGGGAGTGGTAGCACTGATACAGTTCAGGACGGGTCGCATAGACAGGGAGTGATAGCATTGATACAGTTCAGTCTGAGTCACATTGCGAACTAGAATGTTCAAGAAACGGGAAGTTAGGTAATGACATAGGTACAAAGAGTAGGAAAAGTAAAAGGGATCTAACAAAATGGAAAAGAAACATTTCAAAACAAAATCGAAACTCGGGCTTCAGTTACAAATCTCTGTAAACACATAGTGGAAAATCAATGAAGGAAGCTTGCGGTCAAAAATGTAAATTTAAATGTAAGAGCAATATTTCTGAAGGGGACGAGAGCACATTTTTCACACTTTTTGGAGACTTGGAGACATTAATAAACAGAGACAATTCATTGACAAATATTCAATTCAAAAGAAAAAATATCAGAAAATCCAATCTCATTAAAATCAGACCCTTTATCACGCTACGATACTCTGCACTACTATAGATCTGACAACACTGCATTGAAGGTCACGCTCGGTATTGAAACAGACAATTGTCCTTTAACTTTTAGCTTATAAAACACAAAACTGTTGCGTTGACAAACATTACACATCAACCATTATTGAATATTTACTGAATAAAACCAAGATTGTTTGACGGAATTCAATAGCGGTACAAAAAAACAACAATTACGGTACCGCTTCATAGGGTTGAACTCGTTACCCAAACTAAAATTACACTCGCGCGTAATAATAATCGTCTACGTGTGTATTAATAATTGTCTACCTCACTACCAACTGCGCTAGCGGGCCACATGTATAGATACATACTATATAGAAAACCTAATGTTGCAATTTAATGATTTCTGTAGAATAATGTTCTGAATGTTTTCAAAAACATTGACTGCGCCTATGATTTTCTTCGTATTCTTGCTGTATTCGGCGACTTTATCTTGTTTGGATATATATGTTTTATGTGGATTTTCATTTGTTCAGTTCACTCAAACATCATCTGAAGTGTGCATTTGAAACGCGTTAGTTCATTGATTGAATTTATTTGATCGTCTCATGAATATTGAATAGATGAAAGGTCGATCTGACGTGACCTCCAAGGCAGTGTTGTCAGATCCTATTGCGGAGAGTATCAAAGCATAATTAGGATTTGATTTTAATGAGTTTGCAGAAAATCAAACAGCTTAGAGATTCGTAAACATTCTATTGTTTGGACTTAGCCATCTACAATCCAGAGGTAAGTATTCGGGTCTGTAAAACATGCTTCTTGGCAAAACTAAGCATAAGTGACCAAATGGTCGCAACTGCACATAAAAAGAGAAATTCTATTGGTGTTTGCCAAGATGACCAACGGGGTTGGCATGATTCCCGACCAAACAGAACACCCGAAAATCAGAAAGAAAAGGTAAGAAATTATATCAAATCCTTTATTACAGTTGAGAGCCAGTACTGTGGAAAGGACAGTAACACAAATCTTCCTGCAGGACTAAGTCTTGCAAAAATGTATAGATTGTACTTTGAAAAGTGTGACAGTGAAGGGGTTTCAAATGTGTCATTGGGTGTTTATGATAATATATTCAACACTGAATTTAATTTGGCCTTTCACAAACCAATAAAGGACCGAAGTGATGTCTGTGTAAGTTAAGAAAATATGTCAGATAACGAAACATTTAGAGTACACGAAACATACCGAAGACATAATTATAGAAAACAAAGAACTTGCCCCTGAAGTAAAAAACAGAATAAAAGAACAAGAACAAATTGCAAATAAATGATTAAATAACTCTGATTTTGTCAAAATCATGGTTATAGACTTAGTGTTTGTTGAGGCTAATGAGATATGATATTGAACTTGTTTATGTTATATCAGTATGAACATGCAAGGTGTTACGCAAGCGTAAACTAGCTGCCGAGAGACAAGAAGTTAACATATTAATATATCAAGTCACGGGTGTTAGAACAATATTGAAAAAAAAAAGTTGTCATGGAGACATAAACACACCACGACCGTTTTTTCTTACATTCTTCCCGATTTTTACCATCAGTTCTTCCTACCAAGCATTTTAAATCAATGTGGGCGACCTCGCTTCTTTCTGTTCAAAAACCTTGACATGCCTTACATATTGATTACAATTACCTTGTAATACGACGTACTAGAAGTACACATCACCACAGAAATACAATTGTTCACGTGTGCGTTAGAGTGTACATTACAACACATATAAACTGTTCACTGTTACCATGTGTAATTATAAGATTGCGTTATCAAAGTGAAAAATGTAAAGGAATATAAACCAATGAAAATTTAAAAAAAAAAAAATGGAAATCAGCAGGCTTGAACCCTACCTTCCTGTGTGTGTGTGTGTAATTCTAAGGTTTATAGTCCGTCCGCCAACGAACACGTCAAGGTATACCTGACGCGATGGGCACAATAGAGTCTGGACTTTACCCTACCTTCCTGGGCACCAACACGGCACCTCGACCAACTGCATTATTGAGGCTTCTGAATGTTTCGTCGCTAATATACATACAATAGTAATGATTACATGCTACATTTCAGTAGACTGGTTTACTAAAACATGGTAACCATATATATGTATTTTGGGTGTTCTGGCCCAAAGCTCTCGCTCTGCTCGAGTTTGGGCCAGAAACAGAGAGCTTTGGGCCAGAAACACCCAAAATACATATATATATAATAAATCACCATGAAATGGTGATTTTACTTGATTTATTAAAACTTTTTTAAAATAAGGGTAGTGAAGATTGCAAGTTTAATTTTTTTTATAAGTTATCAAAATTATAAAATGTTCGAGTTTGGGCCAGAAACACCCAAAATACATATATATATAATAAATCACCATGAAATGGTGATTTTACTTGATTTATTAAAACTTTTTTAAAATAGGGGTAGTGAAGATTGCAAGTTTAATTTTTTTTATAAGTTATCAAAATTGTAAAATGTTTATTTAATACAAAACAAATTTGTTGATTTGTTATCAAAATGACATTTAAATTAACAATTTTCTGACCTTGAATACAAAGGTGGTGGATCGTACTCATACACATTACTAAAACAATTTATTACACACTTTTTAGACTTTTTTGTAAGGTTGCCATTGCTTCCTTTCTTCCCTGCTCTACTAGTTCTTTTTTTTGAGCTTCACTTATTTTAGCCTTTTTTTGTTTGGTGTCTTCTTTTAAACTATAATATTTATCTAACTCATCTAAAATCATCTTAAACTCTTGATCAGATATCTGTGCATCACTCAACGCTTTTGATATTAACTGCTTTATACTATTTAACTTAGCCTCTGCCAAAGTTTTTATTTCATGATGTTTTTGAGCTTTTGCATTAAGCTTGCGTCTGATAAAATTAATACAAACACCTGTAGCTCCACATACTATTGCTGCTATTTCTAAAGGTAACAAAACTGGAACAACAAATCCAATCCCAGCCATAATAACATCTGCAGATATCAAGGTAGTGTCAATTCCATCTGTAATATTAATACCACGTTTATATTTTTTATAAAGTGACTGACGTATATCTCGTTCTGTAATTAACTTTTTTTCAATTTCTGAAATCTTTTGTAATCTATAATTTTGTCCGTCTTCCACTGGCAACTCAGGATATATACTTGGTGCTGTTGGTTGCTTCATTTTTTATTAATAAATAAAAAATTAAATTAATTCAATTAATAATGATGCCACCGTATTTACAGCTGTAGCGTTAGCAACCTTGCATACAAAGTTAACAACAGAACCAGCACCAATCTCTAAAGGTTTATCAAAGTTATCATGATTGCGTGGAATGATGTGAAGCGTTATACCATAATTTGGTTGTTCAACACCATTGACAGAAACTATTACAGTTACGTCACCAACTAATCGTTCACTTGCTAAACCTATTCCCATAATACGACCACGACGTGTCATCACATGCCCCACATTTGTTTCTGCTCCACCGTTACCAAATGAGAGTATTCTATTCAACACAAGTGGGCCCTTAGCCTCCGCAAATATTGTTATAATCCCATATTTAAGATTATCAACTCTATCTCTCAAAAGGTTGAAATGGTTAACAATAGGCACAACTCGCCTATGTAAATCTAAAACATGATTGGTTAAAGCCTCTAAGTCTTCTGTTTTTTTAGGTCTTGTTGGTCCAAATATACTCATTGTTTTTTATAAAAATATTTTTTTTTAAATAATTTCTAAAACACAACTCATAGGCAAACCGTGATTATCTATTTTGTTGCCATACTCATCTCTGACTTCTATTTTCAATTCAGAAATTGCACCATTCGTAAGACAGTGATATTGAGGATAAAAATGTGTATATACAATATCTCCAAACTGCTTATTTACTACAGGCACAACACCTATAATAGTGCTTGGTGCACCATTGAAATAATTACTACTTGTATTAACTTGTTTCAGATGAACATATAGCTGTTTATAAGGAGCTAAATCAATTGGGTGAATTCCAGCATTAATACCTTTTAACCATTTTCTGTACTCGAATCCCAGCATTTTTGAAAGACCGCTTGACATTCGTGTCTCTATTGGCGTTTCTAAAATTGTTGTAGCATTTTCCGCAAAAACTGTTATGATAATATGTTCATTTAGCCATTTAAACATTTCTGCCAACTCTTGGAAGTTATAGAGTCCACCTGGTATATGTTGCGTTTTATCTGTTTTCTTTGTTTTTATGACTTCATGATTAATATTAAACCAACCGATAGTGTATGTAAAACTCTTTAATCCAACGCGCCTAGTTCCATCTCTATTATCGCTATACTGTTGTAAATTAATAGAGTTGTCTATGTTTGAAATTGTATGAAACATTTTTTTTAATATATATATATAAAAACACAAATAAAAATGATTTCTAAAGAATTCAAATATAACCCGGATGCTCACTATTCAAATACTTTTAGCAAGAAAGTGATAGATATAATAAATCAAAACATAGTCATTACATCAGACGGTAAAGACTTTAAAGCATTATTTCCAAATGTCTTTGAAAAATACAAACTTTCATATGTCAAATCAGATGCTATAGTCCAACGCTGGGGAACAGATTGGATGTTATTTTGGCAGAATCAGTTAAACTTTGCTATTTGGTGTGCGACAACTGGATGTGGCATTGATTTCAACAATCATCTAAAAGCTGATGCCTTGGTTGGTTCATTATTTCGATTTCATGTCTATTATCAAGTCAGGAGAATATTATTTGAAATGAGTGTAGCAATGCCGCAAGACTCAAATTGGAATTCGTTTAATAACACATATAACCGAAACGCATACGAGAGAATATGCAAGGAGTTTAACGTTGATTTATATTCAGACTGGAGACAGAAACAAAGCTATAATAATGGTCTAGGAACAATTTATAATTACTGGACAAATATTGGTTATCATCCCTTGGTAAATACTGTATACGACAACAAAACGATGAGTTTTACAGTCTATGAGAGTGATAAAACATATCATATTGATTACATTGCACAAGGATCTGAGGCTGACAACAGCTGGTCTACTTTTATACTAGATTGTTCATCTGGATTTACAAGAGCTGGAGTAGAAAGAATCAATGAAAGCATAAGAACATACTGCTGGGCAATACTTGGCTCACAATCACAAACCAGAACAGATATACTTGGAACTGGAACAGCATTTGATGCACAGAAACAATTTTTAGCAAATGTAGAGGACGCAATAAATAGTCCCATCGACTTGCCCAGTCAAATTTCAAGATATGAAAACACCTTAAAATATGCAAGAAGTAAAGTAAATTTTGTCTATGGAAGTGGATTGTATATGTCTCCGAGCGACATGGAATTAAGAATTGGAATAATACAAGACTACAATAATGAAATTGTAATAGCAACCGATGCACAAGCATTAGGATTGAATAATGATGTAAATGTAAAACCAGTCCCACCAAAAAATATTCAACCTTTTCAAGGCACCACAACAAAGAAATTTTTACCGGAACATTCTGACTTTGATAAATCATCAATACATAAAACTATGGAACATAACCCACCAGAAATACAAAAAATAGCAATTGAACATGAAGATAACGAAACAACCATAATTGTTGGTACCATAGTAAAAGGTCTTGCTGCATTACTTATTTACGAGATTTACTAAACCACTCTTTGGCTGCCACATACAACAAACCGGAAACAAACAAAAGCAAAGCCCATAGATTGTTACCAAGCCAATTAATAACATTACCTGTTGCAGATAAAAGCCATGATACTATTGCACCAATAACTCCTGGAAGTGCTGCAGCAGCTTTACCAGCTAGGTTGGCAAGAAGTTTACCAAGATTAAGTAGTTGTTTTTTTATCCAGTCTTTTACACTTGATGGATCAGGTTTTGGAGTTGGAGTTGGAGCAGCACTTGATGTGGGAATAATAGAATTAATTATCACCCCAAGAATCATACCAAATGCAGTTAGGATACTAACAATAGTAATACCTTGCTCCCTAAACAAGGTTTTAATCCTCTCACCAATAGTTGTATCCTCGTTTAACATTTTGTTTATTGTCTCTTTTATTTTGCTTACTTGGTTACGAAAAGCTTTTCTGTTTTCATTAATGACATCCATTCTTGCGCCTCTCTCAGCATTAAGGTCTTTGAGGAGATCGCTAAGTCTCTTTATCTGAAATTTATCATTATTAGCCTTAGCTTGTTCTAACTTTTGTTCAGTTCTTGTTATGTCTTTATCAAGTTGTGTGAGTTTTGCCACGTTATTGGTGAGTTCTTCCTTGACAGTTGTCATCGCTTTTACTATTCCATCCATTTCACGCTTGTCTATATTTGTTTGTGTTGAAACATCAGGACGCTCAATCACCTCCCAGTCATGGAGAGCACTTTCTATTGACTGTGCTGTGTCATTTGCAACACTTGATAAATCTTGTAATGGAATAACATCCACATTATTTGGTAAATCGTTTATTGTGCTCTCCAATACTTGTCTAATTTTTTGTGATACTTTTGTTTTACTGTCATACTCCGGCAAATTTAAAAATTGTCTTATCGCCCTTGTTCCCCCAGAGCCAATAATTCTGTTATATTCATTTGCCAAAGAACCAAGGGAAAGAAATGTAAAAGAACCTTGCTTGGCAGTTATTCTTATTTCTTTATCACCAACAACCCAGTATAATGTTTTACTATCATCTGATACTTTAAACTGGTCGTAATCCATTTTGTCCGGTGCCATCTTATATCGTTTTTCTATTTCATTATAAAAGGATTTTACAAGATTTTTCTTGTATATTTCAAGTGTGGCTTCTGCCAGCTCTCCTCTAAGTTCAGCAATATGGTTGCTTTGATTAAGAAGACTTCTTAGAACAGGCTCATCAGGCACCATTGGTATATCATCATCAAAGTATTCATCATAATCATCTCTATCGAACGCAGGATTGTCATATTCAAATCCTCCTTCAGCCATTGTTTATTTTATTTAATTTTAAAAAATATATTTAAAAAATAAAAACAATGTCAGCTTACGGAAACAAACTCAGCCCTCATAGAAAACTAAGAGAACCTCATGGTACTAAAGGCATCCGCACAAGTGTAGTAATAACTAATAATCCATCAACAATAGACCAAAACCAGCAACTGCTTGTAAGATTTCCCAATCTAAGTACTAATGATGTGATAGTTCCTCGTACTGCTCGTCTTGCCTTTGAAATGGAACTTAAAAGCAGAACAGACGCCAACGCTACTCTATTCCAGAATCTGGGTAGAGCAATTGTGAAAAAAATGACAATAAGAATAAGTGGCAATGAAGTCATGTCAATAGATGACAGTGATATATATCATTGTTATGTAGATTTATAGAAAAGCCCTACCGAACGATTAAACACAGCTTACCAAGGTATTGGTAAATCAAACATGCTAAAACATAGAGTTGGTGCGGGAGATGCTTCCTCAGACACCGGAGATGAAGCTATAGCAGCAGCTTATGGAAATATATTTTGTATTCCACTGGACTTTGAAATGTTAGAAAGTCATATGCCATTTTATCAAGCGGGGCTTGGTGATAGGTTAGAATATGAATTAACGTTTAACGATTATAACAAAGTTATCAAAAGCAGTGATGCTGATGCATCTTATATAATAAAAAATATCTGCTTGGAATTTGATACGGTTAGTGATGTTGAATTAGCCAGACAAATAAGACAGCAAATCAATGGTAAGATGTCATTTATGTATGATCGTATCTTGCGACATAGAAAAATAATAGCAAACAAATCTGATACTCTTTGGAACATCAACATTAATGTACCAGCACGGAGCATGAAAGGTATTTTAATGTTGTTTGAAGACCCAGAAAGAACATGCACAGAAACCTATAACAACCCAAAGATTGAAAAGGTTGAAATGACAATAGAGGGAGTACCAAATCAGTTGTATAGTCAGGGCATGAGGGCATATCAACATTGGGATGAAATCAACAAATATTTTGCCTTGACATCAAAAAGAAACAAAGAGACAGAAATAGCAGCGAGGGATTTAAACTTTACCAGTGTTTCTCTTGAGACCTATTTGACAAAATCATATGCTTTGTGGCTTGACCTTAGAACATGTGATGACAATTTATTACACGGCAGTGGAAGAAGAATAGAAAACGGCAGTGAAGGCATAACGATATTAATAAATAAAAAAGCAGATGCAGATAAAACTTTAAATATTTTTATATATATAATACAAGATGCGCAAATCAATTTCGAAGATGGAAGATTCAAAGAAGCAGGATACTAGTTTGCAACAAAAATATCCTAAATATCCACACAGTGCCATTATCTGCGGTCAGACAGGCTGTGGTAAAACAGAGTTTGTTCGTGACATACTTGAACAAGAGTATGTTGGAGGTTTTAAACATATAATTATATTGTGTCCAACCATAGAGTGGAACGAGGCTTATAAAAATAGATCCTGGATAGGAGATGTGAAAAACCCAAAAGATAAAAAAATAATAATTGTCAATCCCGTGAGCAACGGTAAAGAAATGTTACAAGAACTGTTGCGTTTCTTTTTCAAACAATATGCTGGCCAGCCCACATTATACATTATTGACGATTGCTCAGCCACAAAAGAATTAACAAAGAAAAAAGATATGTTGTCAGAGTTGGCATTCTCTGGTCGTCATGCTAAACAATCAGTGTGGGTCATTTCACAGAGATATAATTCTGTATTGAAAGATTTGAGAGAGCAAGCAAAATGGTTGTGTATATTTTACACCAAGGACAGAGATAGTTATGAAAATTGTTTGAGAGAAAATGATGTTATTCCTACACTGTAAGAGAGAACCAGAATAAGAAAAGCTTTAGCTAAGACTAAATATTCCAAGTTGATATTGAGGACTGACCAACCAACTGGTTATTGGGTTGAATATTTTTTTTCAAAAATAAAAACTAGAGTGCCCATATAATCAATATACTCAATGCACCAACCAATATCGGTGCAACATTACTACTCATGTTTTTCGGGGCTTGTAAAACATACCCTCTCGGATCACATATAAAATATTCTACGCCGTCCTTTGTCACAGAAATTACAGGCGTTTCCTGAGCACCTTTTGCATACGTTTGTAAAAACTTACTTTCTGAAACACATATACAACATTTTACGTCATCGTCATCTCTTGTCATAATTTCCAGTGCTGTTTTATTTTTGTTATAATCACTAATCTCACCGTCTGTTATTTTCAAATCCATTTTTTCTTATATAATATTTTTTTATTATTACAAAATATATTTATTTCATAATATCCGCAGGTATAATACCTTTTTTTTTTACAACTGTTGCTAATAGGAATACTAACAGCATATAGTATTGCTAATAGCATTGCTCATAGCAAAGTAGCAATGTTAATAGCAATGCTTGCAGCAAATTAATAATGTTAATAGAAAAAATAGCAATGTTAATAACAATGCTATTACCATTACTAACAATTACTAGTTGCATGAATATCGCAGCTAGTTGTTTTGTATTTTATATTTATTTCAAGATAAAAAATAAGATTAATAATATAAAAATGAATGCGGAAGAACTATTACAAAATATATCGGAACAGACGGAACCAGATGAATCAAAGCAACAAGAAACAAAAAAAGAAAGATTATCAGCCATAGTGGCTGGCGGCGGTAGTCGTCAATATTTGGGTAAAGACATACAACTCACAAATATAGATGGCATGCCACCGGATGAAATTACCAAACTTTACTGCAGATATGAAGCAAGGCTTGGGGCAAGCATGACTAAAACTTTAGGCAATTCTTTTATTAACTTGTATGTGATGGGAGTATCAAAATATTTTAATGTAACCAATCCACCAAAGCTGATAGAAGATTTGGAGGAAGACCCATTTATTAATCATGCTTTGACAAGTGCTTGTTGTGAGTTGTATTATAGGTATGGAATGTGCTTAGCACCATTTACAGCAATACTGACAACTGTTAGACATATTGATTTTAATAAAAATAAAAATATAGATAATATAAATGGAGAACCAAGAGAGTGAAGTTATACCTGTTGTTACACAACCTATTGAACAACAAAAAGTAAAAAATCCAAAAAGAATAGAAGCTGGAAAAAAAGGAGCAGCGGCAAGAAAGGCAAAGCGTTTGCTTCAAGATGCAAAGCAAGATGCTGCAAAGCAAGATGAAATAACAAAAATAACAATAGGTGAAGAAGAACCAGAAAAAATCAAAATAAACGTATACAAAAATTATATTCCACCGTGTGTTGTTTTATTAGGCATTGCTGGGTTGGGTTTGTATATTTATAACAAAAAATCTGCTACGCAACCTGTAGCTGTGCAACCTGTTCATGTTGCACCAAAAGACCCGTTTGATTTTTAATAATTTATTTAAAAAAAATAATCATATAAAAAAAATGGCAGCAAGTATTGACGGAAAACAAATTGTAAATATGATGTATCATGCTGGAGTGGAAACACTTTTAACTATTGGATATTCTGAGATTGGCAGAAAACTACTAAAAAGACCAGCACCTAAAGTGGATTTTAATATGGTAGATTTTGGGATGCTGTCTGTGGATATAATGTTAGCAATTGCTACGAGGGATATGTTGATTAAGCAAGGTATTATTCCTGCGGATATTATGAAATAATTTTAAAAAATATATATAAAAAAAATGGCAAGTGCAGTAGCAATGATGATCGGTGGCGCATTAACAAATGCATTAGCGTTTAGCGGTTCAAATTATTTCTTTTCAAAAATGGGAAGTCATTCAGATGAGGAAAGACAAAGGCATGACAAAGCAGTGGAACAATTAAACGCAGCACAAGCGGAGTGGAATAAAAAAAGAACAGAGAGATTAGATTTTATTAATAAGCAACTGCAAAAAGAGCATCATGCAGAGCAGACTTTTGATGATGTGGACCAAGCTATGAAGCAGTATTATTACACAACTGGTAAACATTTGCTTTTGAAACCGGAGCCCAAGTTGAGTGATTTTTATACACCATCTCCGGATCAACAGAATAGAGAAATTACGTTTATTGTGGTGGGCATGGCTGCAACTGGATTTGTGGCGTACAAATTGAGTTCATAAAAAAAAAAATAGTTTAAAACTATAATTACTTTGGACTTCTTTAAAATAACTAAATATGTTTACTTTGAAATAACCTTTGAAAAGACTAAGTCATATGCATGATACTTATTTTTTTTGTTGTTTTTACATGGTTTCAATCCAAGTGGTCTCATATAATATGGTGGTTTAGCACTCTTCTCTAATTTATTTTTGAGATGATCAGGCGCCCATACTTCACCGTTGTCTAATAATGTCAATACCATGGATGGACCATATTCAGTTTCTACTATTTTCGTATCTGTAATAGTGTATATTTTATTTAGTTCCAAGTCTGTCCATTTCTTTGTGCTATTTTGATATTGCTCTTCGAGCAGTTCATCAAATTGTGCAGTTGTGATATCCATTTTTTCTTATAAATATGCGTTGACTGTGGTTGATATTGCGAGCAGATACAAAGAAGCAGAGCCACTGACTTCCAAGGATAGCAAAGAAGTTGCCAAAGCATTTGAAAAAATATACAGTCGACATTTGAAATATCCAAAGTTATTACAAGTGGATCCAGGCAGAGAATTTATGGGTGCAGTATCGCAGTTGATGGCAAAACATAAAGTAAATATCAGACGAGGCAGAACAGAAATACACAGAGACCAAGCTTTAGTGGAAAGATTTAACAGAACATTAGCTGAAAGATTGTTTGGCTATCAGTATGCTAAGGAAATAGATTCGCAAAAACGTAATAGAGAATGGGTAAAGAGATTACCAGAAGTTGTTAAAGCCATAAATGCGGAGACAAAAAAGCCTCCTCCTGTTGAAACAAACACATTAAAAGGTGATCCTATCTGTATAAATGCAAGTGTAAGATATTTATATCAACCCGGGGAACAAGAAGGTGGAAGACGCAGAGCAACTGATCCAATGTGGAGTGTAGATATTCACAAGATTAAAAGTTATATGATGACGCAAGGTATAAGAGTTTATTATTTGAAAGCACCGGCGCCACAGAGAGGATTTGTTAAAGAAGAATTACTTATTGTTCCTGCTGATACCCAAATTCATAAGTTTTTATAGAAACCATGTGCATCAGTTTTAATACCGTCTGGTGCTATGTATCGTTTAGAGTAAAATGGTGACAGTGTTACTTTGTTTACTTTTATACCATATATCTCATGCTTTATTGAGCGTATCATATTCATATCATGGGTGTATTTTTTCTTGTTAAACAATGCATCCTTGTAGTTTTCAAAGTTTATATTTTTTTCGATTACATATTTTTTTACACCCTTTGCTTTTTTAATGAGTTGTTCATCCGCTCTCAAAATAGAATATAGCTTGGGTCTTAATCCAACATATTCGGCTATAGCAACACCAGCACATTCGTCTTTCATTTTACCCAATACTTTTTTGTTTGTATCATCATGCATTGGATGATTTTGAGGATAATCACTTAAGTCATATTCATCTTTCATTTCAACCATATCTTTGTATGCATCATCTGTTCTGATGTCTACAAGCAAGCTGTCAGTATCTATGTATAATAAAGTACAGTTATCTCCATACCTTTTTTTCAAAGTATTATAATACCAATCATACATCATATACTTTGATAAATCCAATACTGACATCCCAACATAGATTGGTTTGTTTAATGTTAATTTTGTTTTGTTCACATGTATTGCTGACAATTCATCTGAACATTTTATACGCCTGTTAAAGTTGGGTTTGGCTATTATTTTTCTTATCTTTTCATTTTCAGAGCCGTCAGTTCTGACTAGTTTTATATCTGTCCGCTTGCGTAGATTTTCCATTGTCTTGCCAAACACAGAGTTGTTCATAAGTTTGTAAAAATCTTTTTCGAAGTTTGATTCAGCTTTTTTCCTAAGTTCTGTGTTTAGGTTTATGTATGATTCCATCCATGGTTTTTCATTAAATTCTAATACTCTGTGTACTTTTTTTAGTTTCATGCCCAAAGATAAATACAGGTCCAGGTTTTTGTAATGTATCACATATTTTTCTTTGTCCCTAAGATTGGGGACTAGTTGTTCTGTATTTATCATGCTATTATTTTCTAACAGATCTGTTTGGTATTCAGACAACCATTCTTTTTTCACTGCTAATCTTTCCGGTGCAAGCGGATAGTCATTATGAGATTCATGAAGTTCTTTAGGATATTCCAAATCAACTTCAAGCATTTGTCCTTTGCCAGGTTTTGGTTTAGAAAATTGTCCACTCTTGTTTTTGGTTTTCCAAACAAAGCCAGAATATGGAAGTGGCTGACTCATTGCCCACCCATAAAGATTATTTGCATCATAATACATTAAAAAGTTGTTTTCCTCGTTTGAGTCATAATCAGCTACATGTGAATTGTTTGCTTTGGCATATCGTTTTGATACCATACTTATGCCACCACGCATACCTTTTTCTATGAATAAGTGCATGTCAATGTCTCTCAAAAGTTCTAAATCTATTTTTGAATGTTTAAGTAAAGCATCCCAAGATAATCCAGGTGCTGTATAGTAATGTAAAGCATCAAGTTTGTATGCACTCATACATGTTTTTCTAAAAGTTTGAAACACATCTGCTAACAGAGTTACATCAGTTTTTAGATATAAATCATGATAGTCTCCAAGAGTTTTACAGTTAAACTCTTTCCATATTTTTTGAGCGTATTCGTAATCTTTGGAACTTATACTTTCATCTGAAAGACTACTGTAAAACTTTTCTATAGGCGGTAATTGCGTTTCCTTAAATCTTTCCATACTGTCCATATATTCGTATGGATAAACACCTTTTCGTAAAAGTAAATCTGTTTGTTCCCCAAACTGATTTTTGGTAATTTTGAAATCAGATTTGTCTGTTGCTTTAACCAATTTTTCCAAAGACGAAGCCATAAATTGAAAGCTATTCAAAAATCTAAGTTGTCCGGCACTAAATGAAATATACTTTTCAGCGTTGTTTGGAATTCATGTAATATTACCTGTCATTTTATATATTTTTTGCATTATAAGATGACTATCATATCCTTTGAGGTTGTGAAATATAACAGGTATAGGTGTTTTGTTTGGTTTTATTTTCAGCTTTAGGTTGCAGTTTTTATGTGCTGCACCTCTATATTCACCTGTAAAATGACAGTGGTCTCTTACTTTACAGTTTTTACCACATTTCCTACCTATTTCATCCTCGCATATCCAGCAGTGTGTTGCTTTTTCATAATCTTCCTCATTTTGCTGCGTCATGATTAATGGTTTTGGGTTAGCAAATATTTTATTAATGTTGCTCTTTTCACATTCTATGCGATTTAAAAACTTTTCAACAGTATCTTCACCTCTGTAAATAACAGGTTCTTCAGCTTTGCCATCATATCTGACAACCTGGTATCCAAAACCACAAGCTTCGTGTACATTTGTGATTTCAGATTTCTTTCCAAATTTGATTGATTGAGGTTTGATTATACTCTCAAAATAAGCATATATTGCATAAGGCACAGGCATCTGATTTTGATGATTTTTAAATTTTACAGTATTTTTACCTTCTTTTGGCATTTCTATTCTGCAAGAATTTTTGTTAATACCATCACAGTCTTCTTTGTGTTTGGTAAGTAGTACTTTTCCAGAATAGCCGTGAAGGCAACGATCGCAGAAGTAAGTTTTACCATGATGTTTGTTTTGATCGTAAAGTAATCTATTTAAATTTTTAATCCAGCAATAGTGATATTTTGTTGTTATTGTTTTTGGTTCGTTGGGATAATCATCAGGGTTATAGTTGTCATCTATAATTCCTTCTTCATTATTTGGATCGTCTTCGTTTTCTGATTCAACCTCAGTGTCTTCAGATATTAAGATCAAATTAATTCGTTCAATATCTTTTGGTTGTTCTGATATTTTATATGGAAAAACAGATACCTTTTTATTTTTTCCTGTTATGGTATATCCATAAACATTAATAGCAAGATTATTTTGTTTTTCTACTTTGGTTATTTGAGAAATTGGAGTGGGAAAGTCAATGTTATCTTTCTTCAAAAACTCTATACTAGGATACTTTGATAATCTGTCTGTATGATCTGCAGCTGGATTTAAAGCAGAATTTATTGCATGAAACAAACATTTATCATCATTGTTTTTCACATTTATAATTGCCTTCTTATCAGCTACTGCTTTAGGCAAAGGAATATATGAAGAACCTTTTAACGGCTCGTACTTTGCAATATTTAAGTAAAACGTAACACATTGATCAATTTCTAATCCGGATGCTGTGTTTGTAAATCTTTCAAGGCTCTCTTGTATATTTGCAGATGATTTATCGTGAGACTCATTTATTTTTTCAGAGTTTAAGATTGCATTTTGTTCACTGTATAATACTGCCGTGGTGTATTTTTTGGTATCACCATCATCTTTGAATAAATCTACAGTAAGACCTAATGAAAACTTTAATCCATTCATCTCTGTCAGCTCTTTGCTTATTTGTTCTGTGATAATGGATTTTTTATCACGCAATAGTTTTTGTGGGTCTTTGTATTTCTCGGCAGATATCTCGTATGCTTTAAAATAGCCACACATTGGTTTGTCAACCAGTTTTAATTCTTCTTTAGATTTTCTATCATTAAGCTCTTTCAACTCATTTATAACATTGTCTCGTGATTTAGCATATTTCTGATTTTGCTCATCTTGCAATTTATCATATTTCTGCTTTTCTCGTTTACGTTGTTTCTTAGCACGTCGTCTCTTGAGTAAATTTTCTAATGTTTGAGATTTAACCTCTTTTAAAGTTTCTTTTGGAACTTCTTTCAATGCATTTATACCGTTAGATAGTGTTTGCTTATCTATTACACCTGTATCAAACAGGCGTATTAAATTTTCAATAATCTCTTCAGTCTTCATTATTTCTTTTTGATATACTTATATTTTTTTTTTATTTAATATAAAAAAATATATCAAAAAGAAACAATGGAAATTAATGTTTGCAAATTTCTTAAAATTGGATTACACAATCCGTGTAAAAATAAAACTACAAAAGATTCTAATTATTGCAGTTTGCATAAGTATAGATTAAAAACAAGTCATGTATTGCCGTGCTCAATATGTAAAAAAGGCACAAGAGCAAACAATAAAATTTGTGCTGATTGTGGTGGAGTTTCAGTCAGAATAATGACACGTTATTGGAAATTTAAAGATTATAATGCTGAGTGCTTAAAATTTAGACGTATTGATGTTTAACCATATAAAAAAAATATGTTGTAATTTTGATAACTTATAAAACTTTTTAAAAATTAAACTTGCAATCTTCACTACCCCTATTTTAAAAAAGTTTTAATAAATCAAGTAAAATCACCATTTCATGGTGATTTATTATATATATATGTATTTTGGGTGTTTCTGGCCCAAACTCGAGCAGAGCGAGAGCTTTGGGCCTTTCTGGCCCAAACTCAAGCAGAGCGAGAGCTTTGGGCCAGAACACCCAAAATACATATATATTAACCTTTCAACATTACAAAATATGTGTTTATACCATTCAAGTTTTTCAGACGAGTTCTCTAGGAATTCAAGTTGTAAAGCATGCTTATTGCCACTTACATGAGTCACAGTCTCCTAACCATAGACAGATATAAAAGATATAAAAGCCATATAAGAGTCAGCTGCCTTCGGCAGCTGAATGAGTACATAATAAGCCATCTTATTCAATACCTAATTATTCTCTAATGTTTAACGGAAAGAGAGCATGCATATTGTTTATATTACGAAGTTTGCCAGTTTTTTTAAAAAAATATTTGTGTACATGGACAATACATTTAATTTATCTGTTTTAACTATTTTAATATTAGAGTAATGCTTTATCTTGTCATTAAAAAGAATTTAAGAGTTCCTTAAACATTTGTTATGATATGACACTGTTTTGAACAAGAAGATATAATATTGATAATTATGTGAATATTGTGTGGCAAATGTAAACTAAATAGAATTTATTTTTAAACGGTTTCAATTTTATCATGCTTTAGGACTGGTCAAATCAGTAACTGCCGTCACAAAAATAATTTGGTTGTAAAACATTATAAAAAGTGTTACTATGTGTTGAATTTTGATAATTAATATTTTGAGATAAAATAATGTTATTGATCTTATCATACTAGACATATTGAAGTTGATTTTGGATATTTTAATCTAGAATGTTTTATCAATTTTCGGGTCCAGGCTGATAGGGATTTACACAATGATCAGAGACATGCTCAGCACAATATAAGTAAATACCACTGTAGAGATTTACCAGTGATATTTTACTCAGATTTTTTTTTCTTAATCCGATTTTAATAATATTTTTATTCAAAAATTAACAATAATAGTCCTAATGTTCATCTAAAATTGAACGCACCATAGAATTACATCACTATTACAGACAATGTATATATAATGTTAAAAAAAATATGTAATGATATGAATATTTATTAAATTTATATGTGTAGTCATTATCTTAGTATGCTAAAACTTGGAAATTAAAATGAAAGTGGTGTTTGCTTGTGTTAAGTTTGAAAAAAATGAAGTCACCAGTCTGACCATTATTCAGATATCACAATTTCTGATAGAATATTGAATAAAACATGGTAGCTTTGTCTATTCATTCTTGTTGATGCCATATAACCTTTTTTGTGTTGATGCGCCATTTAACTCCAATTCTCAATGCGAGAAAACACATTGTTAGTCAAGGCAATAAAGCAATGCATTTGCTTTATACGCGAATATACCACTTGATCTCCAACTGAAGCTATTTGACCATACAGTCCTCCCAACCTTAACATATGCTTGCGAAATTTGAGGATTTGAAAACCCCGACTCATTAGAACGAATTCATACAAGTTTTTCTCGAAAAATAAGGTACAGCAGGAAAAGTACACCACTGTATATTTTATATGCCGAACTAGGAAGATACCCAATCGAAATAATCATAAAATCACGCGTGATTAATTTTTTGAATAATATCATTTTAAGCAAAGAAGCTAAATTGTCGCATGTATGCTACGAATTTATGTATACCTCGAACCACGAATATAAATGGATTAAATACGTCAAACACATTTTAGATTCAACTGGAAACACTGAAATCTGGGCTGAACCAGGAAAACATAGTAAACACAAATATATGTCTCCCAATAAAACAAACTTTAATAGATCAATTCAAACAAGGGTGTAACTCCCAACTCCAGGATTCATCTAAGGGTAAAAATTACAGTCTGTTTAAGGATACCAATGAATTTGAGCCGTATCTAACCACTCTCCCAAAACATCAATAAATTGATTAAATTCCGCACTACAAATCATAAATTCTTAATAGAAACTGGACGGTGGACTAACAAACGTATTCCTTACCACCAAAGAAAGTGCTCACATTGTTAATTAAACGATTTAGCTGATGAGTTTCATTATTTGCTAGTTTGCCCTTCCTGCACGTCTAACGTGATAACGGTGACGCACGACTGATAATACGTCTGGAGTGGTCATTGGTGTTTCAAAATATGTCCTTGATGTTACCGCAGTGTATGTCTGTTACCGCTACTTATTTGTATTATAGTGGTACAATTGATATTGTCATATAATGTTTTAGCTTGCCATTTTTATTTAAAATGTTATGGTTTGAGATTATTCGAATAGTATTTAGAACAAGATAATGGTTAATATTTTTATTTTATTTTTGACTGAATGGGTCACTTTTAACAATGATAAAGAGACAACTATCCCAATATTTAGTTTTGATGTAAACACAGTAAAGTATGAGTCACACTAATGTGTTATACTGTGGTTTTTACCGTTTAAATTGATCAAACAAGTTCGGTAACATAACAGACACATGACAAGGGTTGTTGCTGCTTTAAATAGTAATAAAACATGTATTTGAAAGCGTTGTGTTTGAATCTTTTACGTTTTGACTGTCCGCATCCTCCTTTATTATAATACAGTTTAGTTTGACGCACATTCGTTTTTACAGTTTTGTACCAAGTCTGATCTTTCCATTTTATGAAAATGACCCAATCAATCAAATGTGGGTTCCGACGATGCACATCGTGCAGTATTTCATTTTTCCTTTTAATCAAGTAGGTTTCGCCTAATGACAATGATTAATGTTAATGATGGTTGTTGTCATTGTTCAATGCTGCAACGTTATGGGCGATTTGAAATTACCCCTCTTGATTATCTTACATTTTTACAATAATTATTCAGTATAATTTCCCATTATATATGAACTTGAAGGGATTATACGAGCTTGTTATGCTGGTTTCAGTTATATGAGATTGACATGAAAATGACTTATTTAATTGATAATAGCAATGCTGGAAAGAAACTAAAGCATATATTTATTTTATGTCATATCAAACCCTGGTGGTTGGATCTTGAAGAGCGTCGACACCATGGGTCAAGGTTCCTGATATCGACACCATGGGGCAAGGTTCCTGATATCGACGGACTTCAATCGCTGTCTGCCAGCTATTGGTGGGATCTGTTTTTACAAATCTGGGCAGTAAACTGACATCAAGTTGACGGGAGCAGATCATCAGATCCAGAGAAACTCAAAGCTTCGAGTTTGACCGCGTGGCCTAGTGGTAGAGCGTTGGCCTCGCATGCGTGAGGCATGTGTTCTATCCCAGGCCGGGTCATATCAAAGACTTCATAAAAATGGTACTAGTTGCTCCATTGCTTGGTGTTCAGCATATAAAGGATAGTTATAGGACTGATCGGTCCGGTGTCAGTTTAATGTGACTGGGTGAGGGATCATGGCATGTGTCTGTGGCGTGCTGCCACACGGAAATACCATGCCGTAGACACATGAAATAACGTCAAACATATAGCTCCCTGCTACAAGTAGACATCAGTGTGATATGACAGTGTGATATGACAGTGTGATGCTACTGAACACATCAATTTACATTAATATTTATGATATATTTTTTCAATCAATTTACCATAAACATTTTTTTTTTAAATATTTGCATTTGTTTACTTCAATACACATTTATATTTTGTTGACCACCCTTGTTATGAACAATTGGTTGTTATTGTGCACTATGTACCTAGTTGAGATGGTATCATATCCATTAGGTTTGACGAGTGCTTTGACTAAAATCGATCAAGAAAAATCAATAGTACAAGTGAAACAGAACAAAAAATAGCTGTTTTATTACAGTAATCTAAAATTTAAATCGACCTTTCTATTTTTCATCGGCGTATGAAAATCATAAGGATAGCTTAAGGTGGGCGATGTTTGTTTGTATGGTGTTTTACGTAATTTTCAACACATGTAAGGTTATATAATTATGACGGTCGATTTTTTGTGGTGGAGACAGCCCACCCTCTTTTCCAGGGTAGAACCAGTACTGTACACCGTAAGAATTGGAACTTCCTCATTTACAAGTCGAGCTCCCAGTGGGATTCGAACCTGCAGCGGTGAGAGGCGAATGTTTACAACGCAACATCGTTAACCATTCGGTCACGGAGACGCTTTAAGGTGAACGAGAAACCCTACTCCAATAACGTTTATATATGATGCATGATACATACAGGAATATAACAGTATTTTAACAGTTACAGAAACAAATATCCGTAGGTTAAACATATCGAAAATGTAAACATTTAAAAATGCCCATCATGAATTATTAACATTGAACGTCACATTTTGTATCAAAATTTGAATTATTTTCTATGGAAACGATCTGAGATAAATCAAGTTAATGTGCAACAAAAACAGATGGATCAAATATATGTTATGTTTTATACGGGATTATACGAGATTGTTATGTCTTAAACTGTCTCGTTAAAAAAAGAAATATATGAACGTAGGGAATATTTCATCCGTGTTTGCTATATAGCTCGAGAATAAACCAACATAAAAAAAAGTCTCTTAGATAAGCCCCAGTGGAATTCGTTTATCTGCATATAAAGAACCAGTACATTGTAGTGCTCTAGTGCATTAATCAGAACCAGTACATTGTCGTGCTCTGGTGCATTAATCACAACCAGTCCATCGTAGTACTCTAGTGCATTAATCAGAACCCGTATATTGTCGTACTCTAGTGCATTAATCAAAACCAGTACATTGTCGTACTCTACTGCATTAATGAAAACCAGTCCATTGTCGTACTCTAGTGCATTAATCAAAACCTGTACATTGTCGTACTCTAGGGCATTAATCGGAACCAGTACATTGTCGTTCTCTAGTGCATTAAACAGAACAAATGCATTGTAGAACACTAGTGCATTAATCAAAACCAGTGCATTGTCGTACTCTAGTGCATTAATCAGAACAAGTATATTGCCATACTCTGGTGCATTAATCAGAACCAGTACATTGTCGTACTGTAGTGCATTAATCAGAACCAGTGCATTGTCGTACTCTAGTGCAATAATCAGAACCAGTACATTGTCATACTCTGGTGCTTTAATCAGAATCAGTCCATTGTCGTGCTCTAGTGCATTTATCAAAATCATACATTGTCATACTCTGGTGCAATAATCAAAACCAGTCCATTGTCGTGCTCTAGTGCATTAATCAGAACCAGTACATTGTCATACTCTGGTGCATTAATCAAAACCAGTCCACTGTCGTGCTCTAGTGTATTAATCAGAACCAGTACATTGTCGTGCTCTAGTGCATTAATCAGAACCAGTACATTGTCGTACTCTAGTTCATTAATCAGAACCAGTACATTGTCGTACTCTAGTGCATTAATCAAAACCAGCCCACTGTCGTATTCTAGTGCATTAAACAGAACCAGTACATTGTCGTACTCTGGTACATTAATCAGAACCAGTAAATTCTCGTACTCGAGTGCATTAATTAAAAGCAGTCCATTGTCGTACTCTAGTGCATTAATCAGAACCCGTACATTGCCGTGCTCTAGTGCATTAATCAGAACCAGTACATTGTCGTACTCTAGTGCCTTAATAAAAACCAGTACAATGTCTACACTAATGCATTAATCACAACCCTTACATTGTCGTGCTCTAGAGCTGTAATCAGAACCAGTACCTTGTCGTACTCTAGTGCATTAATCAGAACCAGTACATTGTCGTTCTCTAGTGCATTAATGAGAACCTGTACATTGTTGTGCTCTAGTGCATTTATCAGAACCCGTACATTGTCGTGCTCTAGTGCATTAATCCGAACCAGTACTTTGTCGTACTCTAGTGCATTAATCAGAACCAGTAGATTGTCGTGCTCTAGTAAATTAATCAGAACCAGTGCATTGTCGTGCTCTAGTGCATTTATCAGAACCATTACATTGTCATACTCTAGTGAATTAATCGGAACAAGTATATTGTGGTGCTCAGGTACATTAATAAGAACCAGAAATTTGTCGTCCTCTAGTGCATTAATCAAAACAAGTCCATTGTCGTACTCTAGTGCTTTAATCAGAACCAGTACATTGTCGTACACTAGAGCATTGATCAGAACCAGTACATTGTCGTACACTAGTGCATTAATCAAAACAAGTCCATTGTCGTACTCTAGTGCTTTAATCAGAACGCGTACACTGTCGTGCTTTAGTGCATTAATCAAAACCAGTCCACTGTCGTGCTTTAGTGCATTAATCAGAACCAGTACATTGTCGTACTCTAATGCAATAATCAGAACCAGTACATTGTCGTACACTAGTGCATTAATCAGAACCAGTACATTGTCGTACTCTAGTGCATTAATCAGAATCCGTACATTGTCGTACTCTAGTACATTAATCAGAACCAGTACATTGTCGTACTCTAGTGCATTAATCAGAACCAGTAAATTGTCGTACTTTAGCGCATTAAACAGACCAGTACATTGTCGTACTCTAGCGCATTAAACAGAACCAGTACATTGTCGTACTCTAGTGCATTATTCAGAACCAGTACATTGTCGTACTCTAGTGCATTAATCAGTACCAAGTGCATTAATCAGAACCAATACATTGCCGTACACTAGTGCATTAATCAGAACCAGTACATTGTCGTACTCTAGTGCATTAATCGGAACCAGTACATTGTCGTGCTCTAGTGCATTAATCAGAACCAGTCTCTAGTGCATTAATCATAACAAGTACATTGTCGTGCTCTAATGCATTAATCAGAACAAAGACATTGTCGCACTCTAGTGCATTAATCAGCACAAGAACATTGTCTTACTCTAGTGCATTAATCAGAACAAGAACATTGTCTTACTCTAGTGCATTACTCAGAACCAGTACATTGTCGTACACTAGTGCATTAATCAGAACCAGTATATTGTCTTACTCTAGTGCATTAATCAGAACCAGTACATTGTCGTACACTAGTGCATTAATCAGAACCAGTACATTGTCTTACACTAGTGCATTAATCAGAACAAGAACATTGTCTTACTCTAGTGCATTAATCAGAACAAGAACATTGTCTTACTCTAGTGCATTAATCAGAACAAGAGCATTGTCTTACTCTAGTGCATTAATCAGAACCAGTACATTGACTTAATCTAGTGCATTAATCAGAACAAATACATTGTCGTACTCTAGTGCATTAATCAGAACCAGTACATTATCGTGCAGTACATTGTCGTGCTCTAGTACTTTAATCAGAACCAGTGCATTGTTGTGCAGGACATTGTCGTACTCTAGTGCATTATTCATGACCAGTACATTGTCGTACTATAGTGCATTAATCAGAGACAGACAGTACATTGTCGTGCTCTAGTGCATTAATCAGAACCATTACATTTTCGAGCTCTAGTGCATTAATCAGAACCAGTCCATTGTCGTACTCTAGTACATTAATCAGAACCAGTACATTTTCGTACCTGAGTGCATTAATCAAAAGCAGTCCATTGTCGTACGCTAGTGCATTAATTAGAACCCGTACATTGTCGTGCACTAGTGCATTAATCAGAACCAGTACATTGTCGTAATCTAGTGCATTAATCAAAACCAGTCCATTGTCGTACTCTAGTGCATTAATCAGAACCTGTACATTGTCGTACTCTAGGGCATTAATCAGGACCAGTACATTGTCGTTCTCTAGTGCATTAAACATAACCATTACATTGTAGTACACTAGTGCTTTATCCAAAACCAGTGCATTGTCGTACTCTGGTGCATTAATCAGAAGCAGTATATTGTCGTACTGTAGTGCATTAATCATAACCTGTACATTGTTATACCAGTACATTGTCGTACTCTAGCGCATTAAACAGAACCAGTACATTGTCGTACGCTAGTGCAATAATCAGAACCAGTACATTGTCGTACTCTAGTGCATTAATCAGAACCTGTACATTGTCGTACTCTATTGCATTCATCAGAACCCGTACATTGTCGTGCTCTAGTGCATTAATCAGAACCAGTATTTTGTCGTACTCTAGTGCATTAATCAGAACCAGTAGATTGTCGTGCTCTAGTAAATTAATCAGAACCAGTGCATTGTCGTACTCTGGTGCATTAATCAAAACAAGTCCATTGTCGTACTCTAGTGCATTTATCAGAACCCGTACATTGTCGTGCTCTAGTGCATTAATCAGAACCAGTACTTTGTCGTACTCTAGTGCATTAATCAGAACCAGTAGATTGTCGTGCTCTAGTAAATTAATCAGAACCAGTGCATTGTCGTGCTCTAGTGCATTAATCAAAACCAGTCCATTGTCGTACACTTGTGCATTAATCAGAACCATTACATTGTCATACTCTAGTGAATTAATCGGAACAAGTATATTGTGGTGCTCAGGTACATTAATAAGAACCAGAACTTTGTCGTACTCTAATACATTAATCAGAAGCAGTAGATTGTCGTACTCTAGTGCATTAATCAGAACCAGTACATTGTCGTTATCTAGTGCATTAATCAAAACAAGTCCATTGTCGTACTCTAGTGCTTTAATCAGAACGCGTACACTGTTGTGCTTTAGTGCATTAATCAGAACCAGTACATTGTCGTACTCTAGTGCATTAATCAGAACCAGTACATTGTCGTACACTAGTGCATTAATCAGAACCAGTACATTGTCGTTCTCTAGTGCATTAATCAAAATCCGTACATTGTTGTACTCTAGTGCATTAATCAAAACAAGTCCATTGTCGTACTCTAGTGCTTTAATCAGAATCCGTACATTGTCGTGCTCTAGTGCATTAATCAGAACCAGTACATTGTCGTACTCTAGTGCATTAATCAAAACCAGTCCATTGTCGTACTCTAGTGCATTAATCAGAACCAGTACATTGTCGTGCTCTAGTGCATTAATCAGAACCAGTACATTGTCGTGCTCTAGTGCATTAATCAGAACCAGTACATTGTCGTACTCTAGTGCATTAATCAGAACCAGTAAATTGTCGTACTTTAGCGCATTAAACAGACCAGTACATTGTCGTACTCTAGCGCATTAAACAGAACCAGTACATTGTCGTACGCTAGTGCATTATTCAGAACCAGTACATTGTCGCACTCTTGTGCATTAATCAGAACCAAGTGCATTAATCAGAACCAGTACATTGCCGTACACTAGTGCATTAATCAGAACCAGTACATTGTCGTACTCTAGTGCATTAATCGGAACCAGTACATTGTCGTGCTCCAGTGCATTAATCAGAACCAGTCTCTAGTGCATTAATCATAACAAGTACATTGTCGTGCTCTAATGCATTAATCAGAATAACAACATTGTCGCACTGTAGTGCATTAATCAGCACAAGAACATTGTCGTACTCTAGGGCATTAATCAGAACAAGAACATTGTCTTACTCTAGTGCATTAATCAGAACCAGTACATTGTCGTACACTAGTGCATTAATCAGAACCAGTGTATTGTCTTACTCTAGTGCATTATTCAGAACCAGTACATTGTCGTACACTAGTGCATTAATCAGAACCAGTACATTGTCTTACTCTAGTGCATTAATCAGAAAAAGAACATTGTCTTACTCTAGTGCATTAATCAGAACAAGAACATTGTCTTACTCTAGTGCATTAATCAGAACAAGGGCATTGTCTTACTCTAGTGCATTAATCAGAACCAGTACATTGACTTAATCTAGTGCATTAATCAGAACAAATACATTGTCGTTCTCTAGTGCATTAATCAGAACCAGTACATTATCGTGCTGTAGTGCATTACTCATAACCAGTACATTGTCGTGCAGTACATTGTCGTGCTCTAGTACTTTAATCAGAACCAGTGCATTGTCGTGCAGGACATTGTCGTACCCTAGTGCATTAATCAGAACCTGTACATTATCGTGCTCTAGTGCATTAATCATGACCAGTACATTGTCGTACTATAGTGCATTAATCAGAGCCCGTACATTGTCGTGATCTAGTGCATTAATCAGAGCCAGTACATTGTCGTGCTCTAGTGCATTAATCAGAACCAGTACATTTTCGAGCTCTAGTGCATTAATCAGAACCAGTCCATTGTCGTACTCTAGTACATTAATCAGAACCAGTACATTTTCGTACTTGAGTGCATTAATCAAAAGCAGTCCATTGTCGTACTCTAGTGCATTAATCAGAACCCGTACATTGTCGTGCTCTAGTGCATTAATCAGAACCAGTACATTGTCGTACTCTAGTGCATTAATCAAAACGAGTCCATTGTCGTACTCTAGTGCATTAATCAGAACCTGTACATTGTCGTACTCTAATGCATTAATCAGGACCAGTACATTGTCGTTCTCTAGTGCATTAAACAGAACCATTACATTGTAGTACACTAGTGCATTAACGAAAACGAGTGCATTGTCGTACTGTAGTGCATTAATCAGAACAAGTACATTGTCATACTCTGGTGCATTAATCAGAAGCAGTATATTGTCGTACTGTAGTGCATTAATCATAACCTGTACATTGTCATACTCTGGTGCTTTAATCAGAACCGGGTCCGTTTTCGTGCTCTAGTGCATTTTTCAGAACCAGTACATTGTCATACTAAGGTGCATTAATCAAAACCAATCCATTGTCGTGCTCTAGTGCATTAATCAGAACCAGCACAGTGTCATATTCTGGTGCATTAATCAAAACCAGTCCACTGTCGTTCTCTAATGCATTAATCAGAACCAGTCCACTGTCGTGCTCTAGTGCATTAATCAGAACCAGTATATTGTCGTGCTCTAGTGCATTAATAAAAACAAGTCCATTGTCGTACTCTGGTGCTTTAATCAGAACGTGTACACTGTCGTGCTTTAGTGCATTAATCAGAACCAGTATATTGTCGTACCCTAGTGCATTAATCAGAACCAGTACATTGTCGTACGCTAGTGCATTAATCAGAGCCCGTACATTGTCGTACTCTAGTGCATTAAACAGAACCAGTACATTGTCGTACTCTAGTGCATTAATCAGAACCAGTACCTTGTCGTACAGTAGTGCATTAATCAGAACCAGTACAGTGTCGTACACTAGTGCATTAATCAGAACCAGTACATTGTCGTACTCTAGTGCATAATCAAAACAAGTCCATTGTCGTACTCTAGTGCATTAATCAGAACCAGTACATTGTCGTACGCTAGTGCATTAATCAGAGCCCGTACATTGTCGTACTCTAGTGCATTAAACAGAACCAGTACATTGTCGTACTCTAGTGCATTAATCAGAACCAGTACATTGTCGTACACTAGTGCATTAATCAGAACCAGTACATTGTCGTACTCTAGTGCATTAATCAAAACAAGTCCACTGTCATGCTCTAGTGCATTAATCAGAACCAGTACATTGTCGTACTCTAGCGCATTAAACAGAACCAGTACATTGTCGTACGCTAGTGCATTAATCAGAACCAGTACATTGTCGTACTCTAGTGCATTAATCAGAACCTGTAGATTGTCGTACTCTAGTGCATTAATCAGGACCAGTACATTGTCGTACTCTAGTGCATTAATCAGAACCTGTACATTGTCGTACTCTAGTGCATTAATCAGAACCAGTACATTGTCGTACTCTAGTGCATTAATCAGAACCAGTACATTGTCGTACACTAGTGCATTAATCAGAACCAGTACATTGTCGTACTCTAGTGCATTAATCAAAACAAGTCCACTGTCGTGCTCTAGTGCATTAATCAGAACCAGTACATTGTCGTACTCTAGCGCATTAAACAGAACCAGTACATTGTCGTACGCTAGTGCATTAATCAGAACCAGTACATTGTCGTACTCTAGTGCATTAATCAGAACCTGTACATTGTCGTACTCTAGTGCATTAATCAGGACCAGTACATTGTCGTACTCTAGTGCATTAATCAGAACCTGTACATTGTCGTACTCTAGGGTATTAATCAGGACCAGTACATTGTAGTATACTAGTGCATTAACCAAAACCAGTGCATTGTCGTACTGTAGTGCATTAATCAGAACAAGTACATTGTCATACTCTGGTGCATTAATCAGAAGCAGTATATTGTCGCATGTAGTGCATTAATCATAACCTGTACATTGTCATACTCTGGTGCTTTAATCAGAACCAGTCCGTTTTCGTGCTCTAGTGCATTTTTCAGAACTAGTACATTGTCATACTCAGTTGCATTAATCAAAACCAGTCCATTGTCGTGCTCTAGTGCATTAATCAGAACCAGTACAGTGTCATATTCTGGTGCATTAATCAAAACCAGTCCACTCTCGTGCTCTAATGCATTAATCATAACCAGTCCACTGTCGTGCTCTAGTGCATTAATCAGAACCAGTATATTGTCGTGCTCTAGTGCATTAATCAAAACAAGTCCATTGTCGTACTCTGGTGCTTTAATCAGAACGTGTACACTGGCGTGCTTTAGTGCATTAATCAGAACCAGTACATTGTCGTACTCTAGTGCATTAATCAGAACCAGTACATTGTCGTACACTAGTGCATTAATCAGAACCAGTACATTGTCGTACTCTAGTGCATTAATCAAAACAAGTCCATTGTCCTACTCTGGTGCTTTAATCAGAACGTGTACACTGACGTGCTTTAATGCATTAATCAGAACCAGTACATTGTCGTACTCTAGTGCATTAATCAGAACCAGTATATTGTCGTACACTAGTGCATTAATCAAAACAAGTCCATTGTCGTACTCTAGTGCATTAATCAGAACCAGTACATTATCGTACTCTAGTGCATTAATCAGAACCATAAATTGTCGTGCTCTAGTGCATTAATCAGAACCAGTACATTGTCGTACTCTAGTGCATTAATCAGAACCAGTAAATTGTCGTACTTTAGCGCATTAAACAGACC
Source organism: Cyrtodaria siliqua (assembly GCA_037043455.1). Classification (NCBI taxonomy): domain Eukaryota; kingdom Metazoa; phylum Mollusca; class Bivalvia; order Adapedonta; family Hiatellidae; genus Cyrtodaria; species Cyrtodaria siliqua. The sequence continues at coordinate 85,012 of JAWPHD010001014.1, forward strand.
AGTACATTGTCGTACTCTAGCGCATTAAACAGAACCAGTACATTGTCGTACGCTAGTGCATTAATCAGAACCAGTACATTGTCGTACTCTAGTGCATTAATCAGAACCAGTACATTGCCGTACACTAGTGCATTAATCAGAACCAGTACATTGTCGTACTTTAGTGCATTAATCGGAACTAGTACATTGTCGTGCTTTAGTGCATTAATCAGAACCAGTCTCTAGTGCATTAATCATAACCAGTAGATTGTCGTGCTCTAGTGCATTAATCAAAACCAAGACATTGTCGTACTCTGGTTCATTAATCAGAACCAGTACATTGTCGTACACTAGTGCATTAATCAGAACCAGTATATTGTCTTACTCTAGCGCATTAATCAGAACCAGTACATTGTCGTACACTAGTGCATTAATCAGAACAAGAGCATTGTCTTACTCTAGTGCATTAATCAGAACCAGTATATTGACTTACTTTAGTGCATTAATCAGTACCAGTTAATTGTCGTACTCTAGTGAATTAATCAGAACCAGTACATTGTCGTTCTGTAGTGCATTACTCATAACCAGTACATTGTCTTGCAGTACATTGTCGTGCTCCAGTACATTAATCAGAACCAGTGTATTGTCGTGCAGGACATTGTCGTACTCTAGTGCATTAATCAGAACCAGTACTTTTCCGTGCTCTAGTGCATTACTGATGACCAGTACATTGTCGTACTATAGTGCATTAATCAGAGCCCGTACATTGTCGTGATCTAGTGCATTAATCAGAACCAATACATTGTCGTGCTCTAGTGCATTAATCAGAACCAGTAGAATGTCGTACTCTAGTGCATTAATCAGAACCAGTACATTGTCGTGCTCTAGTGCATTAATCAGAACCAGTACGTTGTCGTGCTGTAGTGCATTAATCAGAACCAGTAGATTGTCGTACTCTAGTGCATTAATCAGAACCAGTACATTGTCGTGCTCTAGTGCATTAATCAGAACCAGTACATTGTCGTGCTCTAGTGCATTAATCAGAACCAGTAAATTGTCGTACTCTAGTGCATTAATCAGAACCAGTACATTGTCGTGCTCTAGTGCATTAATCAGAACCAGAACATTGTCATACTCTAGTGCATTAATCAGAACCAGTCTCTAGTGCATTAATCATAACCAGTACATTGTCGTGCTCTAGTGCATTAATCAGAACCAAGACGTTGTTGTGCTCTAGTGCATTAATCAGAACCAGTACATTTTCGTACTCTGGTGCATTAATCATTCTTCTGATTCCGACACATTTCTTCTGAACAATTCAAACCCTAATTTAATTTGTGTCATAAAAACCTTTTTGATATGAAGAATGATACTGTTTGAGTTGAAATACGTTCACCATTCTATATTTGAAAGAAGCTTTCACTGTTTACGTAAGATCCAGGTCACATTCTCATCTTACATTAATATAGACTTTAATGCCGGGGATAAGGCCGTGCTACAAATAGTGTTAAAACTTTGATTACGCTAGCACCCGTAGGGCAGTCCGTCACACTTAAAAATAATTCTAGTTCATGGTTACGTTCATAATTTGTGATAAATATATTAGTTAGTGCATTTATTCCAAAGGTCATAAAAAATGTCTAAACAAATGCAAAATGTGAGAATTCATTAAGATAACTACTCTTTTATAAAAGTAAAATGTGTCGCAGATTTGTGACGATCTCACGATGTCGGACCAGTCAGGAAGTACTTCCGGGTCGTAGGGTGCTGAAATAGTTTCATGGAAAAATCCAAAGTTTCGAATTTGCATCTGTTTTTCCCAAGAATAGTTGTTATTTCATTGTTAAATCTACTTTAAAGTATTAATAGCAAAGAGATTAGGTAGAGATGCGGTTATTACATACTAGTATGTTTATTTCAAAATACGCATAGTGTGAATGAATGATGCGAAATGTTGAAAAACGGTGTGTGTTTTCCAGATATGTGACAGTTTGCGAGCCAAATGTGTGTAATTCACAGTATTAAAGTTTATTTAAGCGAACGAATGTTGTGAAACTTGTGACTGTTCTAAAAAAATAGCATAGCTTAATTTCACCGGTCTGTCACCTCACGCAAATCCGTTACCGGCTGTCGTACAGAATCAATCCTTCCCAGTCACACACCAGCAATAACCGGCAATCTTGTTTCAAATCGGTTCCAATTTTTACGCGATGGCGAAACGGTAGATATTTTTTATTTTACTTATAGCTATGCATATTGATTGATATTACACATATTAGTAGTATAGACACTGAGAGTATAAGCGCAGTTCTCCCTCGCGACAAATAATCAACCATTATTAGTTGTCTCCTGTTGCCCTTAACATAAACATTTACAAAACGTCAAAAATAACGATGACATGCTTGCTGCCATACCCCACACAACTACACAAAACTGCTTGATTACCCTTCGCTTAGGAAGAACTTTACCAGTACCCCCCAGTATCTATTTTGTTTTGTAAATAACTAAAACATTTGCAACTCATTAAGCAAAGTCTTCACCATCGCTTTGCATATCATTTTTTACCATGCAGTATTTTACTTGTATGCTAAGGTATCTTGTCCATTATCTAGTATGTACCGTTTACCATCATAAGCTGATAAACTTTTTTTATTTATTACATAGCTGCTTATGTTATGCTTTTGTGATCTGATGACTTTCATCTCATGGTGAGCTTCTGTTGCCGTAAACAAAATCTTTTTGTAATCATCATGTGCTATCTGTTTTTTAACAACACACTTTTTAACACCCTTACATTTCTTTGTACTAATCTCATTGTCTAACATATACGAATATAGTTTACTTCGTAGTCCGACACATTCAGCAATGGGTATTCCGCAAGTTTCATATTTCATCTTGCCAATAACCTTTTTATTATCATCAAAATGAAACTTACTTTTTGGATCATAATCACAATTATCAAAAAGTTCTTTATCCTTGTAAAAGTCTGCATACACATCTTTTGTTTTTATTTCATAACACAAGGAATCTGTATCAGTAAATAATAATTTAGCTTTTTTATCATATTTATTTTTAATGTAGTTTTTTTTGACAAGTCTAAAATACACATACCAACATAGATAGGACGATTTAAAACTAATCGTTCCTTTATTCTGTTTATAGCAAATAAATTTTCATTTAACATTTTACAAGAAATAAATGAAGGTCTTGCTGCATATTTTAAAAGAACCTCCTCGTCGTGAGTCAATTTAACATTAATTCTTTTTCTCAAATCTTCCATAGTTTTACCAAAAACTGAATTGTTCATCAGTTTGAAGAAATCCGTTTCAAAAGCATTTTTACCAGCTGTTCTCTTAGCAGTATTAAAGTCTATGTATGTCTTTAACCACTGTGATTCATCGAACTGTAGTATTCGGTGTATTTTTGTTACCTTCAATCTATTATACAATTCTAAGTTTCTAAAATGCACGACATACCTTTCTTGATTTTTCAACGTCGTAACAAGTTTGTTAACTTTACTAGATCCTAAATTAAACTCTTGTTTTAAATTTTTACAATAGTCTGACAACCACTCATCTTTGATATTTAAACTTTCCGGGGCGAGAGGATAATCATTATGCGAGTCATGCAGTTTCTCAGGATACTTGATATCACACTCAACAATGTAATTTGATTTTCCTTTTTCAAACTTGTCAACCCACTTGAAGTTGCCAGTAGGTAACGACTGACACATAGCCCACCCATACAAGTTATTAGCATCAAGATATATTATGTACTTGCTTTCTTTTTTCTTGTCATAGTTTTTCATGTATTTATTGTCAGCCTGTGAATATCTGTTTGCATTATAACTCGTGCCGCCTCTTAATCCTTTTTCCACAAACAAATATTGATCAATATCAGTGATTAAATCAAGCTGGATACCAGTCATCTTAAGACATGCATCCGAAGCTAAACCAGGACTACTGAAGTAATGGCAAGGATCTAATTTGTAATACTCGATACACATTTTTCTAAAGTTTTCAAAAACATCTGTCAGCAACAATACATCAGTCTTAAAATACAGGTCATGATATTCTCCCATATTTTTAATCTTAAATGTTTTCCATATTTTTTTTAGCGTGTTCGTAATCTGCATCTGAAATGTGCTCATCATTTAATTGAGAATAAAAGCTATCTTTACCGGGTAAATTAGTATCCTTGAACCGTTTAAAACTGTTCATATAATCATAAGGATAAACACCTTTTCGTTTTATTAATTCTAACTTATCACCAGAGTATTCCTGAGAGGTATACTGAAACGACGGAACGTTTTTTACTAAATTTTCTAATGACTGTGACATAAACTGAAAACTGTCAATAAACACCAAACGTTGTCCTAACATAAAAGCCATGTACTTTTCCATGTTATTTGGTATAACATTTATTTTATTTTCAAACTTTCCGATGTGCTGCATTATAAAGTGAGAATCATAACCTCTCAAATTATAAAACACGACAGGTATTTTTTCAGTCAGTTTGAAATTAATATTACATATATTGTGAGCGCTTCCCCTATACTTTCCAGTTATATGACAATGATCCCTGACTTTTCTAATAAAGTCTTTATATGCCACTGTATGACCTGCGTTACCTTTTCCGAGAGTTGTTACAAAACCATGACCGCACATATTAGTTTTCTTGCACCACTCTTCTTCTTCTATCATTTTTTTTAAAAACTTGTAAACAGCATTTGGTCCTCTATACGTTACAACTGGTTTTGAATATTGATCATCATAACAACAAACAACTTTGTACCCATAACTGCAATCAGTATGCTTTTGATATGCTTCTGTATGTGATTTTTTAGGATTGTTTGATGCTGAAGAAATACTTTCGGTTACTGCTTCAAAATCAGCATATATAACAAAGGGAACCATTAGTTGCCTTTTATAGTTTTTAAAATAAACTTTTTCATCTTTACCTGGCATCTCTACTGCTTGCTTACCATTATACGAAAGACAAACAGGCTTATGTTTTTCTAAAACTCTTTCTAATGTAAAGCACTGGAGGCATGTTTTACAAAACCATTTTTTCCATTGTGTGCTGTTTGATTATACATCAAACTGTTAAAGTTTTTTATCCACACATAATGATTTTTTTCTTCTTCAGTGATTAAAAGCATATCACAAGTTTCTTTTGTTGCTTTGTTTTTTGATATGTGCAAAGGGTATACTTGATTGTTTTCATATCCGAATATGTTAAAACAAATGTTGTTTTGTTTTTCTATTTTTGGGATTTGTTGAATTGTAACAGGAAATGTTATCCCCTTGTAATCAAGATCATCAAGATGATTTTTATACTTTGTTATTCTTTTGAGATCTGTTTCAACAGGAAATTTATAAGCTAAATGACACCATCTAAAACATTCGTTATCTTTTTAATTTTTTATATTTATTAAACCTTTTTTATGATGTTGCAGTTCTTTTGGTAATGTTAAATACGAGCTACCTCGCAAAGGCTTGTACTTTACTCGATTTATGTAGTGCAATTCTAAATATGAAATTCTCCAATCACTTCCGTCAGACATCCATCTATCAATGTTTTCCAGTATTTGCACAATTGCTTTAGTCAGCACATCAACAATTTGAGTTTTGTTTATGATTAATTCTGTTTTGGAAGCAAAATAAGCTATTTTATAAGTGGTTACTGTTTCGCCTTCTGCAATATGTGTTGGTTTTTCCATAGTAAGTTTTAAAACAACATTCATTTTAAGACCGTTTGTTTGCTCCAATTCATTTTCAAGAACATTTATAACAACTAATAATGTGCCTAAAAGTTGTGTAAGTGGAACTTTGGCATCTATAATATCAACTTGAAAAACTTTCATATATTGTTTTGGTGATGTTTCTTTTTCCACCACTTTAATATATTCTTCTGATGATGATTTTTCAATTTGCACATACTCTTCTTTTTTCTTCTTTTTTTTTTTCTTCAGAATTTTCAAAACTTCGCTATATTCTTTTGGTAGTAATTTTGCATCTTTTATAAGTACTTTAGCTTTTTTCTCAATGTTTTTTTTTTCAATTTTGCTATATCCTTCAGATGATTTTACAGCTTCTCTAACCAATCTCTTAACACGCTCGCCAAGTTCTTCTGGTTCTGGTAATTTCTTCAATTTTCAAATCTTTTTCAGCCATTATATAATATTACATGAATTAATTTTTTTAAGCCTATATTTTTTTTTTTTTTAACAGGAATGATACCAAGCTCTTTGATTTCCAGGATTTTCATTGCCATTTGCTATCTTTGATCCATATCCAGATCGTCCACATATTATAACTTTTCTCCAAAATTGTTTTTTCCAAAAGCCCAGCCATCCAAACTTTTTTAAAAGTTGCAATATCTTCTTCCAAGCGTTTCGTATAAGTTTGCCTATAATCATCAATATGCTCTTTTGTTTGATCTGTGAGAATCTTTTCAAAGGCAGCTACTCCAAATAGTATAGTTTTTTCCTCATCAAAGTGTTTCCTTTCTTCTTCTGCATTACTTTCCATATAATATGGATTACATTATCTTAAATATATAATTCTGTAGTATAATATAATGAATTGCAAATATTGTGAAAGAGTTTTAGATATTATTGATCCTCCTGAGGTGTGCATAGATTGCATCTTTTTTTAAAAGACTAACAAAAAGAAGCTTTGTAAAAATTGTACCAGAGCCAAGCTGTGTTACAAGTGTACTTACGCATGTATAAATTGTAACGATACTTGTGAAGTTTTCGATAACGAGCGTGTTTGCCTTAATTGTGGCACTCATAACGGTTACAATCGTATTGCAGGTTACAATTACAGCCGAAAGAAAACTATTTACCACAGAAAGTACCATTTAGATAAATACTTGGTAGAATATGATTTGTCTTCTGCAAATAGACAAACGTTTGAAGATTTGTTTTACAAAATTGTAAAGATTTTGGATAAAATAGAAGGTCGGAAAAGATCAATCAAATTTGAATACATTTTTCAGAATTTTTTTAAAATATTAAAAATAGAAAAAGAAACAAAACCGATTAAAACAAAATCAACCAGAGAAAAATACGATAGGATATGGAAACAAGTCAGAAGAGAATTACGGGGGGATGGGGTGGACTGAATGCCATGACCGTTTAACTTGAACAGATGCTCCTACGAAGCATCTCTACTAGCTTAATGTCCATTAAGCTTGAACCTTTTCATATACATTTCCAGAGGTTCTGTAAAGTTATCATTTTTTTGAATTTCTAATATTTTATTAAAGACAATCCTAAATATCTCCTCGTCATTTTCTAGTCCTGCGGTTGCTTGGACACATGATAGAAGTTGTTTAAAACTTCTATGATGTGTTTTTAACAAAGTCTTTTTTTCTGCTATTCTTGTTTTACTTGCTAAAACAGCAACTACTGGAGGAACTGCACCAACCGCAGCCACGAAAACAGGAATTGCTGGAACCAATGCCAGTACGGCAGTACAACCAATTATCCCACTAACAATTTGTAGTGTTGTGTTTATGATACCACACAATTTATAGCTACGTCTGTATGCAGCCACAAGTCTTGTGAAATGATCAATTAATTCTTCTTTGTTAGTAATTTGTGTCATGTATAATTACAGTTAGACAATTATTTAATCAAGATATTTAGAAAATAGTTGCTCATGTTCTTTGGATGATATTTTACCTATTTTTAATAATTCATCGATTATGCTAATACCTTTATTTATTATATGTGGGCTATTATTTCCTGATTCGATACTTCCGCATACTAACTCTAGGTCATTCATCAAATCATCAGGACTATTGTAATATTCAACATCGGCACAACCTCCTAAAATCTTCTTGAACTTTGTAGAACCTTTATGAATTGGTAAACCAGATACTTCTGTTAGTTCCTTAAAAGCATTCTGTGACAGCTTTGAATAAGATTTTTTATTATTGTAACGCTTTGTTATCAAGTCTATAAAATCATCATCATCTACTTTTAGATCTAGCATGACTGCTTCTCCCTGTTTAGCAATAAGTTTGTGATGACCAACAAGCTTAGGTAAATCAATTTGTAACATTCCATAGCGGCCATCATTACTGACTTTGTAGGAATTTTTATTTTGTTGCATCCCTTCACCTGAAACGGTTTTTCTAGGCACAATGAGCTCTCTTAATGAAATTAGATTAATAATTCTACTTCTATAATCTACCAAAGCTTTTGATTCATTTATTAGAGCTTGCCTATCTAGCTCATATGCTGCATTTTTATTACATCTTTTTCTTTTTTTATCTGCTTGGATAGGGTACCGCTGTCGCGTCCAATTGTATCGATTCTATTAGAAACATGTGTAAGCAATGGTTCAGAATCATGCTCACCAGTGGTTATTCGTTGGACTAATTTTTGTGTTTTTAACACGGCTTCATCCATACCAACATCAAAATTACCATCGAATTGTGTCATATGAGGTTCTTCATCAAATAACTGCGGTAATCCCTGATACATTTGTTTTTCTTGCGCTTCCTCGCCTATTGCTGCCGGAAGAGCGGCTAATTGCCGACTTATTTCTGGAAGAGAAGCTAATTGCTCTGTTAGGTCTCACACCTCTATTATCTCCCTTGAAAGCTCACGGACCTAGAGACAAAAGGAAAACAGAAAATAATTCTAATTTTTTCTCCATTTTAGGCAATTTTTAATTTGACAAAGAGGTTTTTCTTTGCTTCAGCATACATCTGCAGTGTAAAAGACTGATGATACAGAAAATCCCACGTTGATATGAAGTAGCATTCAAAATTCATAAGCATTTGACCGAAGCACCACAAAGTCAGCTAGATAGTGTATGAATTTGGTATTTTTCATAGAGGTTGCATAAATATGAGCGAGGAAAAAAACCAACCTGGCTAATGTTTGTATTTTTTTGTTTTATTTTACAGATCTTAGCAGTCCTGAAGATATTAAACCAACAACAAAGTCTGCTGGCACGTTTTGAAGGTCATGTGTTGGAAACAGCTATACAGTAACCCTATGGGAAATTAATTGTGGTGTGAGACCTGAAGCAGCACATGGAATTTGTCAACAGTCAACAGAGTTTGCATCGTGATGCAGGTAAGGGACCCTGATTTGGCATTTTTTTAGAACTATTTTTGTGTCAGCATCATTTGCAATGGCAGCTGAGGATAATTTAGATTTTTTTAATAAATATTTGATGATTTTGCAAGCCAAGATTGACTATGGCCATGCAAACAACAATCTCGGATGCATGTTTTGGGACGAGTCCCAATTTGGTGTGAAACAGACCGACTTTGGAAGTCCGAAATATGGCAGACAGCAAATAGTTTTGCCTGATGGGGAGTCTACCAGCATGCATGCTCACAGACTAATGTATATTTGCACGCATCAGTTTTTTTTACCCCGTGAATCGGGAGTAATAGACGTTTCCCACCTCTGCCATAACTCATTGTGCATCAGGTCTGATCATCTTTCCTTGGAACCACCAGCTATCAACACCAGTCGCAAGAAATGCAAACTTTGCCATGTTTGCAGTGGTCATGGCCAGTACCAAAATTGCTTATTTTAAGGTTAGCTTTATTTCATAGTGGGGACAACAGACAGACTTGATCACTGATTTGTGTTTACCCCACCCACCTTGAGTTAATATGTGTTTGCTAATTTTATGCTTTGGCATAGGATATGATTTTTTTGTGTTGCAGATGTTCCCCAGAGGCATGGAATGATTCTAAAACAGTATGTTCTTCTTCTAACAGGTTGTTACTTACCATTTGCAAGAGGAATTGGTGAGGTGGGTGGGGAAGGTTGAAGCTCGTCTAACATGCCTTTCTTATATGTTGCAGATTCATGCTGTTCATCGTACTTGTTAAAGTTCGCGACACGTTTCATGTACCTTGCTGATTTGTACTTCTGTGTCCTTTGGCGGGTTCTGTCGTACTCACTTTTCTTTTGCATACGTTTCAGAGCTGTGAATGCCTTGGTTCGAGCAGGAAGTGGAACTCCCAGTGCCACCATCTTCGCCATGTTGGAGTCAGCGCGACCCTCATTTACTCGAAGACCTGCGCTAAACTTGCGAGCTTTGGCATTTCGTGGGTAAGTCGTGTCCTTGGGATTGGATGTATTAAAGGCTCGGTTGATTGCTTCATTTTTGTTTGTTGTGCTCTGGAACCTAGTCTTCTTTAAACAGTCATCTCCAAGCCTCAATGATAATATTGCCTCTCTTAACAGTTTTCTGTCCTCAATCGACATGTCAAAATATTTTGCATTTCCTGGAATAAAGTCCATCTTCCAGTTGAATGGGGGCTTACCGGAGCACGCAAAAGAATGTTTCGAGCAGGTTTCTCCGCACTGACCAGAGTAGCAGCTCAGGATCGAATTTATTATACCGGTCTGGAACTTGATCATCTTTTCTAAAACACCATCACAGGCAAGATGTAAATTAGAGATCTCTGTACTTACTCTGTGGCAGATGTCTCGTGCAAAGCGCACTTTCAAGTAAGATCGACCTCTTTTGGTATGCGCCATAAACATGTCATCACTGAAGTTAGTGGATTTGAGCCTGGTACACAGTCGCTTTGACAGATGAGTTGTATCTGCAAGCCTTTCCACGACAACGTCTTTTCCAAATTCAACCTGGGCATCTACGATTCCTCGGTGTGCCTGACTGTCACCATCTGTTGTTAATTTATTGATCAGTAGAGGCTGCTCGCTTTGAAGGATGGAGGTCATAAGTCTGTGCGCCTCCCTCCTTTCATTCCCAATTATATCACACTCCTCTATGTTATTCTTTCGACCTCTTTTGAGTTTGTTGCCAAATCCTACACCAATGATTTTCTGCCGTGTTGTGGTCTGCTCTACAAGTGTTGTGCTGACTTGAGTTGCAGGCTGTTGTGGTGTCCGGTCTCCACCAGATCGCAGTCCGTTGTTGTACTGACTGTCGATACTGCATGGTATTGCATGTTCTGCAGTCATGCCACACATTTCATTCAGCAAGCGTAATTCTTGGCGTACACCCTGAAAACCTTGCATTGCTACCTGTTCTGTTTTATCAGCAACAAAATTGCTTCGCTTCTGCATGCCGCTTTCTGCAGGTGGTACCGTATGAAGGCATGCTGTTAAAAAACGCATTGCCTGGTTCCCAACTGGTGTGTCCAAAGCCGCGGCTGGAAGTGATAGGTTAATGTTGGCAGCTTTTGGTCCTCTCTTACCCGTATTAACTTCCTCGTACAAATGAAAGTTTTTGCTCTGATAACCACAGTTTGTACAAGTCAGTCTTTCTCTCCATGCAAACCCCCATTTTTTGTCGTAGGATAAATCAAACTTCAGCTTTTTATTGCACGATGGTCGATGGTTTCGGTGTTGGGAGTATGCCTCATAAAACATGTCTTCAGTCTTCCCGAAGTGAAATAAGCGGTAAGTATTTAATTCCGCTGTTGGGTCCAACATACCGAGCTCTTCCTCATTTGGTCGCGGTCGTAAAATTGTAGAGTTTGGTACGACTTTATCAATGTTTCCAAACACAATCATCCCAGTGTCATTGGTGGAGAAAGCACTATCAAAAGTGTCCTTATTAATTCTGCTCACTTTCTGTTTCTTTTCGCTAAGTGAATTAACCCATTTCGAACTGTGCCTCTTGGCTCTCCGGTCACAGTATCCTTTCTTAAACTGGGTGTCTTTCATTCTTTCCTGCGCAGATTTATTAATCTCCATGACACTTGCTGCTGTGTGTTGATCCATTCTGTATCTGAATTGGTAGATCTATGTAAAATCTGAAGTACTCTACTCTGTTTCTTACACAATCTGTTAGCACTCTGTATCTATTCAAGCTGAACAGTTTTTCATTTCATCACAAGTGATCAGTTTTGATTGTCGCCGTGGAGCCGAGAATATTTGCATGTCATAAAGTGAGAAAATTGTACGCCAAACATGATCACCACAGGAAATGGTGGTATTTTATTTAGCGTACTTTTCACCATTTTTCAAGTTATTCAGCCTGCTGTTTTGGATATCTAAACCATGGAGATATTTCACTCATTGATAAGAATGATATCTTTACACGGTATTATATGTTTTGAATCATTCCAGTTCTCTTTCGGGTATCTGGCATTGATTTTTCTTCATTTGATATCTAGTTGATATCTAAATCTAATCTAGATATCTAGTTTGATATCTAAAATGTATTGGATATCATTAATTTCTATTATAAAATTTGTTAGTGATTAATGAAGAAAGTGACATGACTGTGTTATATTTTACATATTCATTAAAGACCTTTCATTGTAAAAAAAAATGGTCTTGATATCTGGATATCAAATATCTGATATCTGAATATTTTTTTAATTTTTTTTTAGATATCTAAAATGTTAACGGGTTCAGTGCTTTACTCCACATGTGAAATATAGCGTCTGTTGTGGTTATATTAATTATTTAATTAAAGTTATCAGCATTCTTATTTCAGGTAACTGTTGAATATCATTTTTTTAGTGAAATTAATTATTTTTAGCTCTACTGATCCGACCGTCTGTCCGTCCGTCTGTCTGTCCGTAAACTTTTTTTTGTAGCGACTACTCCTCTGAAACTATAAGATGGATTTTCATGAAACTTTACAGAAATGTTGGCCATGATGTCTAGTTGATCCTAGCAAAAATTCATGTTGATGTGAAATCCAAGATGGCCGCCAAAGCTAAAAATAGATTTTTAAAAAACAAGTTTTTAGCGACTACTTCTTTTTTGAAAACTGTAAATGAGATATGGGACTTTATCTAAAATGATCAGCATGACATGATGTCGATTCGACATTAAACATGGCCGCCATCTTTGTTTACATGGAGTTAAATAATAAAAACTGTACGCGACTACTCCTCTGAAACTACTTGACGAATTTTCATGAAATAAAACTTCACAGGATTGTTGCTCTTGATGTAAAGTTGATCCTAGCAATATTTTAGGCCGGGCAGAAATTCAAGATGGCCACCACGGCTAAAAATAGATTAAAAATAAATAAATTGTAGCGAGCGACTACTTCCTGAAAACTAGAAGTGATATTGATATGGGACTTCTTCTAAAACGATCATGACATGAGGTTGGTCATTGTCAAAAATCATTTTCATTCAACGTTAAACATGGCTGCCGCGGCCATCTTTGTTTACATAGAGTTATAAGCTTGTAGCGACTACTCCTCTGAAACTACATGACAGATTTTCAAGAAACTTCACAGGAATGCGGATCTAGCTATCAGATACCTATCAGTAGAGCTTTAAGGTCATTGACCTTTTGTTTTTAGAATTTAATCTCGTTACCATGGTTACAGATTTTTTTTTTCTTATTTAGGTTACACTGGTTTATCATTTATGGTACCAGCTCATAGAATAATATTGTTTTAATCATACTGTATTATAGCAGGTGACCTAATGGGATTATGGTGAAAATTTCATGAAGATTCAATCAAAAATGGTGGAGTTATAACAAAAATTCTATGTGGGGTATAATCTCTTTATGTACTTTTATTTTGCAGCGAGCACTTGTGTAATAACAGCGATACACTGACTCCACAAATTTCAATTATTTCACTTCTGCATTTGATGGAAGCTTCCTTTTGGTCTTATTTTACAGGTATTGCATAGAGCTATTGTATGTATTGTTGTAAATGATATTGCTTAATTTTTTTTGGCTCTTCAGGTCTCACACCTCTATTATCTCCCTTGAAAGCTCACGGACCTAGAGACAAAAGGAAAACAGAAAATAATTCTAATTTTTTCTCCATTTTAGGCAATTTTTAATTTGACAAAGAGGTTTTTCTTTGCTTCAGCATACATCTGCAGTGTAAAAGACTGATGATACAGAAAATCCCACGTTGATATGAAGTTGCATTCAAAATTCATAAGCATTTGACCGAAGCACCACAAAGTCAGCTAGATAGTGTATGAATTTGGTATTTTTCATAGAGGTTGCATAAATATGAGCGAGGAAAAAAACCAAACTGGCTAATGTTTGTATTTTTTTGTTTTATTTTACAGATCTTAGCAGTCCTGAAGATATTAAACCAACAACAAGGTCTGCTGGCACGTTTTGAAGGTCATGTGTTGGAAACAGCGATACAGTAAACCTATGGGAAATTAATTGTGGTGTGAGACCGTTAGCTGTTCTGACTGACTTTTTATTTCGCTAGTTATAGGTTTAATTATTTCTGTGTATAAATCACGACTAGCTCCTTTTTCTAGTCTTTTTCGGATAACTTTATTCTCGTATTCTTTGACAAGTTCACTCGCTTTTCGCGATTTATCTGCTAATTCTTTCCATTTTAACAAAGACATGTAATAATATAAGTTAGACTAAAATAAGATAAATTAAGATAAGTTAAGACGAGTATTATCCAAGCATTATTATAATGCAAATCCCAAACTATGATATGAAAACAGAAAACGGTAATTTTAAACAACTGTGGAACTTCATGCCAGACTGTTGTTTTAGAATGTTAATTTGTGGTAATTCAGGTTCTGGCAAAACAAACACATTAGTTCACATGTTGTAAAAGGCCCTGTCACACTACAACGTATGGACTTAACGTATGCCGAACGAATGATTTTTTTTTGAAAAAGTGTCCATACGCCGGCATACGTCGACCCGGGTACCTAAAAATCAAATTTTTTGTGGATTGGTCGCATACATAACGTATACACAACGAATCTAACGTATACAGAACGTATGTCCAACGTATGTCCAACGTATGTATAGCGTATCTTTAACTTATACATAACTTATGGGAGCGTATCTGGGCGTATTTTCAACGAGTGTCTGACGTTCTCGACGAATGTCCAGCGTATGGGTAGCCTATGAGTAGCGCATGCACAACGTGCTTGGTGTGTCTAACACTCACGTGACATAACAGTACAAATACCTCGCCGCTTTTTAGGAATTTCCTCATTCAGTCAGCATCTACGTACCATGCCACCCAAACGGTCTAAGGCACTTTCCAGAGGGAGAGGGAGAGGGAAACTCAGTATGCATCAACCTTCCAAACCATCACCACCACCTGAAGAACAGCAAGACCAGCTTGATCAGCATGTCCAGTCAAACCAGCCTGACCAGTGCAACCAACCTGCCAATGACTCTCCTCCTACCAGCCGATCGCAATCGAGAGAACCTCGCTCACCGACTCCTCCATCCCGTGAAGGCTCTGTCGATTCTGTTGCCTCCAACTCCACCAGCCAGCCTAATCAGCTGCAGGCAAAGAAGAGGGCTAAGAAGATTGTTTTTTCACTCAACGCAGAACAGGAGGAGAGTATGCTGGAGTTCTTGCAAGTACATCCAATGATCTGGGACTGCAAATTAAGTGGGTACAGGCGAACTGACCTTAAGGCCAAGCTTTGGGAAGACCGGGGTGCTAGTATGGAACCACCAATAAAATGTAAGTACAACATTTGATACATATTTTTTCTTGAATATTTAACCTTTTCACATTCAAAATGAATACTAGTATTGTGTTTATGTAAAATGTGCCTACGAGTATGTTGAGAAATGTGTCGTTATGTTGAAACATGTAAATGTAGACTAAGAAATTAATTTGCGACCAACATGGACTTGCCTAATTTGGCATCGTAATTGTTAATGTTTTCATTGGACTCATATCAATCCCTATTTGTATTTTCAGCTCAACATCTTCAAGGATGGTTCAAGTCACTCCGGGATACACATACCAGGCTGCACAAGAAGAAGAGTGGTGACGGCGCTCCTGGTGAGCTGACCGAGAGGGAGCTATGGATCAAAAACAACTTCGATTTCCTGAATTCCGTCATCAGACACCGTCCGGAGCCTTGTAAATCTGTAAGTTTCGCTTAAAAATCACACTCGTTACAATTTAAATAATTAATTATCTTTCTGCCAGGCTTGTGACCTCACGACGTTTAGGCCTTAAAGGCCCACACTACCTTTGTATATTAATGTTACATAATATATAGGTGATTTTTTTCTTTGCATATGATGAAAGGCAATAACTCTTATAACAAAACTGCCAAAAAGTTGGTTAAAATCAATTCACAACTAATCAAACTAGACCATTTTAAACGAAAAATGTGCAGCACAGCGTCATTTGTTATGGGTTTTCGCGATAATTATGTCAAAGATATAAAACGCTAATTTGAACGATACGCTGTTTACATTTTTGTTTACAATAGGTGTATTGTGTGCTAAAATCATAAATCAAAATCATTATACATTCAATGCAAGCTTAGAATCTCGGACTGCATAGTCAAAGATCATGATTTCAATACCAAATTCACTTTTTTTTAACAATATGATAAAGGTGTATCGATCAAAATATCGTTTGGGATTTATACATTAGTATTCATACCAGATAAAGTTGATCAACAGACCAGCTTGTTTTGTTAAATATAATAGCTTATTGGTCAATTGAACAAAATAAAAGTATTTTGTGACTTTAAGGGGTTTCTCTCCTGTATACACCATCATATCTCAAGATATGTGAGGTAACGTGATTATCCTACTTTTTAAAGTAATTAAAACTGATTGAATGGTAAAAGTTAATGTAACTTCAGCCTAATGATATGTTTTTTCAAGGAAGGTCAGAAAAAACGGATAAAGTTATTCTCCTTACCGTAAACGCCACCATTTGCAATGAAAATATGAGTTTTCTTTCAAACCCAAGACAGAATCAATTACAAGGAATTACACATTCCTACTAATGTATTATGATAGCCAGTATGCCAATTAAGGGCAACGAAGACGAAAACTCGTAAATTATTATGTTATTTGCATGGAATTAAATGATTAATTCAATATTTTGCCAATTTGTGCAGGAAAAAAATGTTTTTTTCAAACAAATTTTTCAATATTGTAAAAGTTATATAATCTTTTATGAATGTTCGTCTTCCTTGCCCTCAATTAACATACTGCGTTTTAAATTAAACGTGTGTGTATTTAATATTCTTCGTATTTAAGACTGCCTTGGGTTTGAAAAACGGTTAATTTTTATCAGTATACTTTGGCTTATAAAAGCATCTTTTTACACATTATATTAAATATTGACATTGTTTTTTGTGTTGCATGCTTTTTTCTTTTGTTGAAAATCAATTACACTTTTATCAATAAGTTTTAATACATAAAATAACTCATTCTCACATGCTCTTACTGTTTTACTTCAAATTTTTATCCACCTTGTAAATGTGTATATTGGAACCACCTTAAGTATGTTTTATAATCTGATTTTTTTTAATGTTCCTAAAATTTATTATTTTGTCTTTGCAGGTGAAGGCCACAATTGAAGAACACCAGGGGGACTTGTGTGCTGCAGAGACTGCCTGTGTCGAGGTTGGTGTTGCCTTGGATGACGAAAACATGCCAACAGTGACCAAGGGCAAGGGCAAGCGTTTGCAGGAAGACCGTGAAGATGCGTTGTTGACCTCCCTCCAGAAGAGAGTCCAGCAAAGTGGAGAGCTTCTCGCAAGTCTGCAGCCTGCAGCCCAGCAGCCAGTCACCACCAGGACAGCCTTCGCCAACTATGTTCGTGACAGCCTCATCAGCATGGGCAAGCCAAAGTTCAAGAAGGCGAGATCGGCCATTAACTGTTTACTATCTGAATTGATGGCGGAGGACAGCGAAGATGACATTCCAAGTGCTGGTCCCTCCATGCCAAATGCCAATATGGGCTTCATTGTTCCTCAAGTTCGTCCGAGGTATGGCTCTTACTCCAGTTCATCCCGTGCCTCAAAATCCCCCTACCCGTCATCAGGTGATCAGTACCAGCCAGCTCCACAGATGTGGAAACCACAACCCCCTCAAGCTTCTGTATGGGCATCACAGTCCCAAGAGTACATGGATTCCTACTGGCAAGAGCAACCGCAACAACAGCAACATACCTCTACCTCGGTTGCTAGTGCTATTGGCTCAGCTTCCCAGACACTGACACCCCTGGACACGAGTTTGGTAGGGAGTTTGAACCAATCAAACACTTCAAACATTTCTGGTTCATCTGATTTATCGGACATGATTGTCACAAATACTGAATTAAACACGCGACGCTAAATGAACAGTGATAGAGACCAGGAACACAACTCGTAGAGACCAGTAGGAGTTGTTATTTTTGTGAATTTTAGTCTTTGTGTCATTACTATCGTTTTTCATTATTATTTCATGCATTATAGTTGATCAGTTGATCAGTTGAACATTTGAAGTTTATAAATTTAACAAGGTACACAACTAAAAGAGACAAGTAGGATTTGTGATTGTTGTGACATTTACAATGTACCATTACTATCATGCGCCATTATTATTATTGTTGATCAGTTGATCAGTTGAAGTTTAATAAAAACATTGTGAAAGTACTAAAGTATTTAAAAATGTATCCATGTGTACAGTAGATCCTCCATTACCCAACCACCTATCAATTGACAAGTAATGATATGAGTATAGTAGACACTCAGTTATATGATGTCATTACTTAGGGATTACTTTTTTTGTCCGGCGTCTGTCCGTCCGTCCGTCCGTCCGTCACACTTTTTGCGTCATACGTCTTTCGTCACGTTTTATTGCCCCTTTTCTATCAAAAATACATTTAATCGAATAACTTCTTTTCTACGTGAAGGATTTAATTGAAACTTCAGACAAATGTTTATATCAATATGTGTGATGGGTACACAAAAGAGGGGTAATCCAAATATTTTTGTGACAAGGCGACGGCATGCGAGATCACTCCATTCTAGTAATCATAGATTAAACAAACCAATGTGGAGGAAGCGTTGTCCAGGGGTAGAGTGTACAACCTTGGATCCGAAGGTCGTAGGTTCGAATCCCATCTGCGCCGAGATTGGACTTCATGTATTTTACAACCCACAAAATGGGCACGAGTACTGGTCGATTTGTTCACCCAGGACGCAGTCATCGAGAATGACTTAGCTAAGTTGTAAGAACTTGTTCCTAATCGATGTAAAATAAATACGGTAGGTTTAAACAAAACAAACCAAGGGTTTATTTTAAAACACACACATTTATTACGATAGACATATGTAATGTGATAATAACACTATAATTCAACCATGTGGGAGTTCAACAAGACCAGTGAAATGTTCCTTTTTTACCACACATTTAGATCATACTGTCTTGCCACGGAACTGCACCGGCTGGAGAGTTGACCCAGTGCTTGATCAGATTTCTCTGTTTCTTTCCTTCCCTTGAAGAGGTGTTGGGGGCAGTCACTGTTTGGGTGTCCTCCAAGTTACGGTCCGCTCTCCATTCTCCTGGGACGAAATTACGGTTCGCATTCTCTGCACGGTCAAGCTGCTGATTCTGGAGTTGTGGATACCGGATCCTCATCAGATTATGCAAAACCATGCATGCTTTGACGATGAGCTTGACGGTGGAAGGGTCATGCTGCATTGTAGTCAGTAGAATCTGGAATCGGTTTGCCAGGATACCGAAGGCATTCTCTACTACTCTTCTGCTTCGAGAAAGCCTGTAGTTGAAGATCCTTTCATCGTTTGTCAAACCCCGGTGACCGTACGGTTTCATCATGGTCGTTCGGAGGGCGAAGGCATCGTCGCCGATGAAGAAGTAGGGCACATCCTGGGTGTCGTTGGGGAGAGGTTCTGGGTCCGGGAAACCTATGGTACCAGCTTCAGCGCATTCCTTCAGCTCACAGTCATTGTAAATCTGAGCGTCTGATGCTGATCCCATACCACCGACATCTGCCCAGATGAATTTGTAGTCTGCATCTACAAGCGCCATAAGTACAATGGAGTAGAATCCTTTGTAGTTGTAGTACATGGATCCACTCTTTGGAGGACTCCGGCAGGCAACATGCTTCCCATCAAGTGCTCCACATGTATGAGGCAAGTTCCATTTTTGAAAAAACTGGTCAGCAATGGCACGCCATCCATCAGAATGGGTGGGGCAATTCATCACCTCGCTAAGGTATTCATCAATGATGGCCTGACAGACTTCTCGGACGAGGAGCGACTGCGTGTTGTGAGGTACTCTCCACCCGAACTTCATCGATGCATACTTGCTCCCACAGGCAAGGTGACGCAGAGTCAGGGCAAGCTTCATGCCAGGCTCGATGGGTTCCCTGTAACTAGTATGTCCTTTGGTTATCCGGGGACCCACTCTGGTTAGCAGTTCGTCAAACATTTCTGGAGGCATACGCATGAAGTTGTGGAAGGATGCCCTGTCCTCGTTACGGAGTTCCACAAGAAGCTGGTCATATATGCCAAACTGACGTCGTCTACCGATCCATGGTCTGATCCAGAACCTCCTCCTTCTAGCTCTTCGCCTCCTCCTTTTAATAATGGCACGGACCTGTGCGAGTTCTAATTGATTGATGTCATGCTGATGTTGGAGAACGGCTAGTTGGTATGTATCCATCCTCTCTGGTTGAACTGCTCAATGGTAGTACCGATTGAGTTACACATGGACCCTATATATATACACTATATTGTTGTAACATATGTGTTGGCTATAAACACGCAAGTTGTTGTTGTTGTTATATACCCCGCCTGTAAAACGCTCATTGTACGCCAAAGGAACGCTAGCTATACGGTAGATATACGTTACATACGTTACTCAATCGCCTAGCATACGTACAATACGTTTGAATACGTCAATACACGTTTCAAATACGCCAACATACGTTATAAACACGTTAGAAATACGTTAGAAATAAGTTACTCAATCGTTGTCAATAAGTTAGCTGTACGATACACCCTCCGCTGACGTATGCCTAACATACCAGCAACGTACCTCTAGCGAGTTTCAACGTATGTCTAACGTACCTCCAACGTATCTATAACGTATGCTTAACCTATGAAATATACGTTGTCATACGCTCAAAAGTTTTGAACATACCCAAAACATTTTTTTTGTCTCGGCGTTCATGAACGTATGACAGCGTATGACAGCGTGCTGATAACGAACACCTAACGTACCCCTAACCTATATCAACGTACACCAACGTATTGGCAAAAAATCTCATACGCTGGCATACGTTAAGGCCATACGTTGTAGTGTAACCTTTAGTTTACTATGACAAGATTTATTTGTTTGCTAAAAACTTGGAGCAGTCCAAGTATCAGGTTTTGTCACAAAAACTTGAAAAGATAGCAAAAAAGAATAAAATCCCAGTCGAAGACATATTAGAATGTTCAAATGATCAAGTTATCCCTGTGGATACTTTAGATTCAAATACTCAAAAGATAGTCATTTTCGACGATTATGTTTGTGAACGCAATCAAAACGATATTATTAATTATTTCATCCAGGGAAGACACAAAAATTGTTGCGTAATTTATTTATCTCAATCTTATCATAAGACTCCCAAAGACATTCGTTTGAACTGTTCTCATTACATCTTCTTTGCAACTCCGGTTAATCGCGAGCTGGGTATGCTTTCTAGAGAACAAGATGTCAGCAAAGAGCAGTACAGAAAAGCGACTGACAAGCAGTACGACTTTCTGTATCTGGATCGTCCGAGGAAGTTGATCAAAAGAAACTTCACTGGTGATATTTAATCATATATATAATGGGGCCTTTTAACGATCTTGGCGACGAAGTTACTACTGGCAGTGTTGATATTACAAATTTTGGCATTGTGCTGTCTGAGTATGTAAACCAAAAACATCTGGTTAATTATCTTCACAAGGGTAGAAACCAGGAAAATGTTTTGAGAAGTGATCTTAACATGAATAAAAATAAAATCACCAATGTTGGTAATCCGGAGAGACCAGATGATGTGATAACAAGGCAATATGCTCAAAGAAGAATAACAAGAATCATACGTGATTATAATATTGATAAAATTCCAGACATGATAAAAAATTTAATAACAGGTGTTGATGATAAACTAAGTCTGATACAAACAAAGTTACATGCAAACTGTGATAAAATGATTGAAATTCAAAATGGATTGGAAGATGAAATAAATTTTTTGAGTGATGCTTTGAAAGAGCTAGAAAAGAAAGAAGACGGATTAGAAGATAGCAAAAACTACAAGAAATTAAGTGAACAAATAAGAGCTGGTGTTCAAAATATTAATACACGTATTGGGGAAATCAATACACAAATGGTTGACAATAATGAACTTGAAACTGCTATTGCTGATGCTTCAAAACAAATGAGAACTGCTTTTACTACCGAAATAACTCAAATTAAAATATTAAATGAGCAGATAAACACCAACGTTGCTGATATCAACAAAGAATTTGAAGACATCAAACAGGAAATGGTTGACGGTAAGTCGCTAGAGACTGCTCTGAACAAACTGATTGACACTGATAAACTTGAGACTGCACTGAGCAAACTGGTTAACACTGATAAACTTGAGACTGCTATTGATGATGTTTCAAAGCAATTGTAAGCTGCTCAGGATAAAAGAAGCAAAGCTTTTGATGGTGAAATAGCTTCTCTTAAAGAGCATAATCAAAAGTCTGATAGTCGGCACACAGCAGTTCTTGGTATAATTGATGGGTTGAAAGTAAAAGTTGACTATTTAAGTCGGATTCTAATTCTTGAAGCTACAATAGACGGAATTAGTATTATAAAAGATAGCGTTGGTTATGCGTCTTACCCGACACGAAAACCACTTGAAAGAACCAAACGTGATGCTTTTCTCGAGGTATTTACTTTTGTAACCAATCCACTTATAAAAAGTGAAGAATATGCTACAAAATTTCCCAGTGATGGTAAACGCCTCATCGGCGTAGTAATTGTAAAACCCAGGCGCTATATAGTTGAAGCAGACCTTACATATACTGTTGCACATACAGGCATTGGTATAGAATGGTTTAGTTTGTTTAATAAATGTGCTGATGAGCCGCATGTTCAACCAAAAATAGAAAATGGTAAACGAATACTAAAAGAAACATCTGAAGTATATCTTCCGGAATCTCAATATTGGACCATCTCTCCAAGAATAAAACGTGGCACTACACAAGTTTTCAATTTTGAAAAATCAAGTTTTAAACTGTGCTACAAAGGTGATTAATTGTATCCATCCTATATTATATGGAACAAAAAATTGTATTATCATCAGAAAAAGCGTCAATAATTAATAGTTCAAATACACCGAGTAATTTTACAACTGTAATTGATAGACCATTAATATTAGGCAAGAACAAACAGTATGGCATTGGACTTGATAAGATTAATTCTATGACTTACTCATGGTATAATATTAGTGAGGATTTTAATAACAAAGTGATAAGGTATCACAATGGAACAGATTGGAAAAGTATTATTTTTACAAATGGAAATTACAGTTATGCTGATATCGATAATTACATTAAAGAAACATTGACTGTAAACAATGATTTAACCGATGACTCACCCACCCCGATAAGAATTGAGTTTGATTTATTAAGTTTCAAATGTTTGGTTACCATCCATAATAATGTCATGCTTGATTTAAGAGAATCAAACTTTCACATCTTGATCGGCTTTGACAAAGATGTAGTTATTAGAGAAACTAAATTTGGAACTGTAACTCCAAACATAACAAATGCTATCGATACATTGTATATCCACTGTGATTTGATAAGTAATTTTATTGTTGATGGATCATACGTTGATGTCATTTATGAAATAAGTACAGCTGATCTCACGAGATCATATCCTTTCAAAGATGAACCGATAAGAGTCGGGTTCTGTGAAGTAAACAAAACGATCATTAACGGTATTAATATTTACATAACCGATTTCTCTGGTAAGATTATTAATCTTAATGGTGTCCACACATCATTTCGATTTGTTTTGAAGGAATTTATTTGACATAAGTTATAAAAAAAGTTTATGACACTAGTACGGGAACATATACTCAAGTTGATTGATTAACTGGAGCTGGCATATTTGACATTTTGTCAAAAGTTGGCTCAAAGATATTTAGTGAGTCTGTGAAAACAGCAGGTAAAAAAGCATTAGAAACTGCTGGAAAACAAATCTTAGAAAGTGGTTCTAAAAAACTTGGAGATGAAGTAGGAAAAATGGCTGCTGATAAATTAGTTTCAGTTATTAAACCTAGTAAACCAAAAGGTGATATAATTTTAAAAGAACTTACAAAAGCTGCCACAAAAGATGCAGCTAAAGTTGCGGCTGATAATGTAATTGAAGAAGATGTAAATACAAAAATTAACAGATTACTATCCGGAAGAGGAATTCATGCTAGAATTAATCGATTAATTAATAAAAAATAATCTAATTACTAGTATATATAGATGTTTCGAAGTAATTAATATAATACTAGATATGAACATGTATCTATTCAGTTAGATACTCCTGTAACACAACCAGGAAATAATACCAGACAAATGAAAAGTGGTTATCAGTTTACACTAAATGACAGAAGTTCTTACTTTGATTGGTATAACGCATATCTTGAAATTAGTTTTCGAGTAAACAAGCTTGCTGATGGAACTGCTTTTGCAGCCGCCGATAAAATTGCTCTAATTAACGATGCGGCTTCACTGATTGATCAAATGCAAGTCAAGCTTGCTTAAAATTTCTGACGATTATGTAAAGACAACCGGAACAAATGAATACTTTTATTTAGATACCACGGCTGTGGCAGAATCTCGAGATGATCAAGCTGGTTATAACCTAGGATTTGCTGCTCGTCATTCTTTAATCATAACTAATCAAAAAGTTGATTCTATAGTTCCATTAAATAAATATTCCTTCTTTGAGGTTTTGGAAACAAACATGCTTCCTCCTAGTCAGATTCAAATCAGCTTGCAACTAACAGATGATAATATGCTAATTTTCAAAGCAGGTGGTGATGATGGCCGGGTAGTTATTAATAAATTAGTTTTGTGGATACCCAGAATGATATTTAACTCAGATGGTTTAAGTTACGTAATGACAAATCATATGATATCAACAAGATGGACTTACCTCCGTGAAATGATACAAGAGAGCGGAAGTTCTGACGCAACTGAATCCGTATTTAGAATGGTTATGGTTTTAGCTGGTGTTAAAAATCCCAAACATGTGTTTGTTTGTTTGCAAAGGGCCGACAAGAGTTCTTCTCAAACACAAAATCCTCATCTTTTGGATACGTTTAAGGTAAATGCTGCTAATACTAATTGCTATTTACAATCAGCTAGACTGGAAGTTGGAAATGGAGTTCATTATCCAGAAATCGAATACAGTTATGATAATATCGTAAGAATATTCAGAGATGTTATTAATTATTCTTACAAGCAAAATGATAAAAACACTGGAACTTTAATAAACGTGAGCAATTTTAAAACTCTTTTCGGGATGATGTATTTCGATTTGAGTTACAAGAAAAATGAAGTCACTATTGATCCAAAAGAACTAATTCTGAGATATAAATTAAATATACCTCCTGCTGCTCGATATAAAGTTTATACTCTGGTTCTACATGAGGAAGATGTTTTTATTGATACTGTCGGGAATGAACTAGTTAATGTGTAATCTAACTTATAATATATATGACTTACGTAGATTATTCAGTAAATTTATCAGATGGCCAGAAACGAAGTCTGGCAAAAGCATATGAAAACAAAAGTGAATTAACGCTCAGGCTAAAAAATAACCAACTAACTGGAAACTTTCCTTTGCTACTTACAGCTACCCAGATTAACAGTATTAACAAGGCTAAATCTGGCGGGCAGGGATTAGACATACATATTTCAAAATCGCAAATGAGATCTCAGTCTAAGAATGGAGGCTTTTTAGGTGAATTAGCTGGTTTGTTGACTAAAACAATTTTACCAACAGTTGCTAAATTTGTTCCAAAAGTATTAGGACCTCTAGCAACAGGAGCACTTAGTGGTCTGGCTAGTACTGGAATTGGTAAACTATTCGGAAATGGGTGGTAACTATTCCTAGTGGCAAAAAGCAAGCACTTCTCGGATCACATAAATTAACACTTGCACAGAGAAACAAGATAATAAAATCTAAAGGTTGTTGCCCTATTAAACTGACAAAGCAGCAACAACAAGATGGAGGATTTCTTGGAATGCTTGCATCATTAGGAATTCCATTGATTGGATCTCTTATTAGTGGTTTAACTGGAAAAGGTTTGCAAGTAGGTAGAAAAGGAAAAGGACTAAGAGTTGATCGTGGAAAAGGTTTGCAAGTAGACTCGCAAATTAGACCGTACAGAAGTATTCCATTCATAAAAAAAAGTTAATTTTCAAAAACGAACCTATCTCTAACTTAGATATAATAAAATGGGTCAAGCAGCTAGGTATACAAAAAT
The DNA here is from genome assembly GCA_037043455.1 of Cyrtodaria siliqua. Classification (NCBI taxonomy): domain Eukaryota; kingdom Metazoa; phylum Mollusca; class Bivalvia; order Adapedonta; family Hiatellidae; genus Cyrtodaria; species Cyrtodaria siliqua. The sequence continues at coordinate 111,219 of JAWPHD010001014.1, forward strand.
TCAGGGGAGTGTTTAGCAAAAACAAATTACCGGCCAAACAAAATAAACAAAAATGTGGTATTATTAATCTTGATGATTATATCGGACCTGGTACACACTGGACTTGTTACTATGATAATTATTACTTCGATCCGTTTGGTCTAAGTTCACCAAAAGAAGTTTCGGCGTACATACCTAATATAAAATACAACACCATCCAATATCAAGATAAAACAAGTGTCCTGTGCGGATATTTCTGTTTGTACTTTGTCAAAAAGTCGCAAGAAGGAAATAGTGTGTACGATATTCTTTACAAATTATTAAAACCATACAAACCGATAGAAAATGAAAACATCATAAAATCATATTTTGTAAACGAAGTTTAGTCTAATCTTATTTATATATGAGTTACTGTATTAAAGAAAAGATGGTTACTGAAAATATTAATCCTCAGTATGTATTAGCCAAAAATGGTAGAAAAATGTTAAGAGCAACTTGTGCATCTTGCGGTATTACTAAAATACAGTTTGTTAAAAACACAGAAGGTGGTAATATTGATATTCATAACGTGTTACTTCCTTTATTACCTAAAAAGGGGTTAACAATTCCTGGTTATAAATATTGTGGTCCTGGTAATCCACTTAATAGTGGAGAACCGGTAAATGAATTAGATGCTGTTTGTAAAGATCATGATTATTGTTATGATGAAAATCCTAGTAATAAATCGATGTGTGATAAAAATATGCTTGCTGGTTTGAAATCTAGCAAGTCTAAAACTATCGGAGAAAAGATTGCTAAGAATTTGATAGTCAAGCCTGTAATTAGTGCAAAATATAAACTTGGTCTTGGAAACTCAAAAAAAGAGAAAAGGCGTTGAAATGGACTGACAAGTTAGCAGATGAACTTCATAAACCTATACGAAGAAAGTTCACTCAACGCCGTGTGATTGTTAATGAAATTGATAAAATATGGTCTGCTGACCTTAGTTGACATGCAATCGTTTTTAAAGTATAATAAAGGTACTAAATACTTGCTTACTGTTATTGATGTATTTAGTAAATTTGCTTGGGTTATTCCAGTTCCAAATAAAACTGGTTTAGAAATTACTAAAGCATTCCAACAAATAATCAGTACAGGAAGACAATGTAAATTGCTGTGGGTTGACCAGGGTGTGGAGTTTTATAACAAGACGTTTAAGCATTTCCTTGATGATAATAATATCAATTCAATTCAATTCAATTCTTTATTTCCTCAGTGAATGAGATTACATATACATAATACATACAAGATTAATACAGATTACATTTATACAATAGCAATGAAAGGAACGAGAATAAAAGGAGATTACATTTATACAATAGCAATGAAAGGAACGAGAATAAAAGGAGATTACATTTATACAATAGCAATGAAAGGAACGAGAATAAAAGGGTTATATATAAGAGGGAGAATCACATTACACACTAGTATGTGATTTATAAACATATGCTGTCAGGTACATCTATATCTAACCTGATATGATATGGTATATGAAGATAATGATAACTCGGGAAAATTGTGAAAAATCTAAACCGTCAATTGGTAGATTCATTGAAAAGCGTGTACTCTAAACACTTTATGGAAGTTCTGGTTTGATAAAACTGTTAATGTCCGGTTTGACAAGCATTTATAGCCTTTTTAATAAATTTAAAGGATCGAATGAGGGATTGTCTATTACCTTCGGTCAGCTCTTTTGGCATTTCGCGCCCTAAGAGTATTTGAATAAAATCCTATTCATCTGTATTTGTACGGAGATGTACGTTATTATCATCCGGGCTGTTTAGAAAATCCGCTCTTAATGATTCTGTGCATAAGCATGAAGCTATGGCATGACTATTGGGATCAGTGTATATTGATTCACATTCGGGACACACGTGGGGAATATCGTATGGTTTGGTAACCATGACGTTTGCAATGAAGTTGCATAGATCTAATTCACTGGCGTTTTGGGGCAGTGACCATACTATGGCATTATTATAAGAATTGTGCAATAGTTTAAAACGAGCAAAATCGTTATCTATTGCCATCCTCTGTCTTAAGTGTGCGTTTTCGTATACGCTTATTGATAGTTTGAAGATTCGTTTCCATGTATATTTAGGTGGTAAAAAAGTACAGGCACTAGGACTGTTATTGAGATGTTGCAGCAAGTTGTATCTGTTGAGAACAGTGTATATATCTGGTATAAACCCTAGCTGGTTAGGGTTGTTGGTACATAGGAATAAGTATAGTCTTCTCAGGAAAATTTTCTTACAAAGACGCGACTGAGGTAGACTAGTTAACGTATGTAGGAACGATAATTTCCTTTTATCTACTTCGCACATAGTTCTGAATTGGCCAACTAGCGATTCACACATGTCAGACCGTGTTTGCTTTCGGAAGCCTTGGACATTTTTAATGATCATATGTTGCGTTCTGTTTAACTCGGTAACATCTCTATTTTTTAGGTTATACCATAGTTCGCTCCCGTATAAAAGTGACGGAACTATCATTTTCTTATACAAACTAATCGATGTGATAGGGTTAAGGCCTCTTGGTCTAACACCGAAGCTTGACATTGCATAACATTTATTGAGACTCTTTTTACACGTGTTTTTTATTGTAGAGGTGCAGTTGAGTTTTGCATCTTGTATTATGCCTAGGTGTGTAGTAGAGTTTACAACTTGAACTTTATCTCTACCTAGAAACCAGTTGAAGTCACATTTTGCTTTAAAGTGTATTCGTTTGTACATTATAAGAATTTGACTTTTTTCAGGGTTGAATCTGAAGCGCCACTTGCAACTGTATTCGTATACAATGTCCATGATACCAGCAGTGTGTTTCATGATGCGGACAGTGTTGAAAATATTAACCTCGTAAAATCTGCAAACGCAAAATCAAATGAGAAGAAACTCTCAAAAAAAGAAAAAAAGAAAAAGGTTAAAACAGAGAGCAAAGAACAAGAAATGAACTTATGCATAACTGACGAAACAAACGAGAGTATCGTCCAAAACTTAAAAGAAATCAACATCAAGTTAAGCAATGTTCTCACGAAAGACGCCACTTCCTTAATCAAAAGTATAATAAAAAATACAATTCAGGAACTAAAAGAGAGCTTGCTAGCAACAGTAGTCAAGCGAATTGATATTCTGGAAGGTGAACTTCATAGTAAGGTGCTGCAAAATGAAGATCTGAAAACAAAAGTAGAAAAAACTAAGACAGGACTTAAATGAAAAGGAAAACACATCTATGAAAGTAAAGACAGATTTAGAAGAAGAGCGACATCGAGTAGAAGAAATTATAAATGAACATGAACAATACAGCAGAAAGAACAACATTAGAATAACAATGCTACCTGATGATGAACCAAACGAACCAACCATGCAGACTACAAGAAAAGTTCTGACCCTTCTAAACAGAAACATGAACATGAGCCTAACGCCAAATGAAATTGATATTTCCCACAGACTTAGACGTTTTGTAGCTGGACGAAATCGTAAAGTGATCGTAAAGTTTGTTCATAGACAAGTAAAGCAAAACGTTTAGGCCAACAGAAAATCACTGAAAGGAAGCGGTATATCAATTTTTGAAGACCTCACAAAATTAAACAATGAGGTTCTTGCTTCAATCAGAAATTTTTTTAAATGGAAGTCAACATCAGCAGTAGAAAGGGTGGAATACCAGAACTTCGCAACTTGGCTGGAACTACCATGGCCTTAGATATCTGGCGTTCGCGGTAAAATATACATAAATAATGTTATACATAAGCAATAATATAATTTTAAAACATACATAAATAATGTGACAAAAGAAACAATACTATATTTATTATCTTAACCTAGACAAACTCTTTTAATAAAACATAATCGAAATCGCTAACAATTTTGAACAGTGTAACTCTCGTTATAGAATGTATCTACAACAACAGTCTTGGTCGTGTGATTGAACGATTATTGCATGATTATTGACTTGTGCAAATCGACAAACAAAGGAAGAGAACAATGATGTCTCGAGCCCGAACCAGATAATAACCAGTCGTCTGCAAAGGATAGATCTGTTTTGCAAACAATGTACTCACATGCTTGTTCTTATTTTAGCTTCTATTCAGTGTGTCAAGGGTTTAATTTTCAATGTACTTCAATATCAGGCAGTAATTCGCTCTACCTACATTTTTAATATTGAATAATTGATCTCTTACAGTTTAGTCTTATTTGATTGCACGATCGTTTTCATGATGCAATAATCTCTTTTGCTATATAGGAGGTATTGAATTTGATTACGTGTAATAGTGTATAGTATGTTATAGTATTCGTTAATTTTGGTGTCACACATAAACTTTTATTGCTGTTTTCATTTAGAGGTACGTTTTATATAGTCTAATCTGTATTAAATGTTGTAATAGGCATTAACTGAGTGCACATAAACGGCCATCTTTATTCTATATTGAGATAACCGTACTTGTCAAAATAAATGTATGTTTGGTATTAATGATCATGGCATTGTATAACACAATACTAGTAATGGCAAGTGTATAACTTTCATTCCAATATAGTATGTCATAGTATTCTTTGAGTTTGGTGTCACACATAAACTCTCACTGCTGCTTTCATTTTGAGGTACGTTTTATATAGTCTAATCTATATTAAATGTTTTAATGTGCATTAATTGAATGTACGTAAACGGTCATCTTTATTGTATAAGCTACACTATGTTTTCCTTATGTATAGAATGTGTCATGTTTATACTGTCATAATTATCAACTTACCTACCATGATTAATCCATCAATATAACGTACTATGTATATATACTTTAGCACTGAACAACTTGTATATGAAAGCATGGTCCATTCTTAAACATTGTATAAATTGCCGTGATTGGATATATAATAATAATAGCGACAGTCTCGCGATACCTGAACATCTCAAAACAGACTACTGATTGGTTGTTGTGTCCTCATTCATGATATATTATAGGCCCTGACAAGCGTGAATCTTGCTATAAACATGATTCCACGTGTATTTAGCACACAGTGTCTGACCCACTTAACACCCAACGTACAAATGTACTTTGTCTTTTGTTGTTGTTGTTTATTATCGATGCTCGTATGCACACTGCTATTCTCAATTACTATAAACATGAATTAAACCAGTTATAAATCTTACCAACGCACTATATATATATATATATTATATATATAAATAATATATATACATGGTACTCAGTATAGATTGTTCGTAATTTGATCCCATTCTCAGTAATTGCCTGTTCTCTGTCGTATCCTATCCTCTCCACGTGAAATTTATATGACTTATTCGGGATATGATAGGATAAAGACACAGAGAAAACATTACCAAATCGAACCCTACTGACCTCCAGAACCTATCTCTCTCACTTTCGCTTTCAGAAAGAGATAGCGGATGGACTAAGTCGGTAACCTTATCTATACTGTGCATGCGTTATTATTATTATTTTATTATTATTATCATCATTATTATTATTATTCAATAGTATATCATTACTTATAGCACGTATATTTACCCCCCCCCCCCCCCGCCAAGTTCTCTCCCCTCTCCTCCCTCCACCCACTGCTGTACCGTTTTTAACTCTTACCTCATTACCCATGATTATGCTAAACCTTGAGATTGTACCATTGTACCCTTGTACCCGTCAATGGAAAAAAATGTAACTGCTATTTTTCTCTCATGTTGTACCATGCAAAATGTAACCTGAGTGAAATAAAGTATATGTTGTTGTTGTTGTTGTTGTAGATTGAGATAAACGTACCTGTCGAAATAGGTGTATGTTTGGTATTGATAATTATGGCATTGTTAACAACAATCAATAGTAATGGAAAGGGTATACACGTTCCTTCATATACGAATGAAGTCTCGATTAATGATGTATATGCAATTGTATATACTGATGTGTATTATGTGTGTGTTTAGGTATATGTATATACAGCTGAACCAATAAAAGTTCCATAATTATTGGAGTTGAACAAAATAATAATTGCCGTTTTACAATTCAATAAAATAAACGTTAAACAAACCCCCCCCCCCCCCCCCCCCCCCCCCCCCCCACACACACACACACAATCTGAATTTTATATTTGAGACATATAGGTTTCCTAGTAATGGTAATGATTATTTTGGGGTATGCGATGGGTCACTGAAAATATATTATGAAATATATTAGCAAATGTAAAATACTTCAATTCAATCTTATATTTCGTTGTTTTTGTTTCGGTAAGATTGAAAATAATTACGAAGTAGAACATAGTCCATATGTGACTCTTTTTGGAAATGTAAAGACGTGAAAGAAAGCAACCCTTAATCTTAACCTTACTTTCTTTCGCTTTCTGTCAGTAAGGAGAAGATTGTCTCTGGGTTTTGCGATTGACACTTTATAGATTGTAAAACGGTATAACGAAATACTTCAATTCAATTCAATATATCTTTCGTGTAAGATAGTAATGCATATACTGAAGTAGGGATAGGCCCATTCCGTATTATTGTTGTTCACATTTATATTATATAACAATGACTACACGGAAAATGTATGTTGCTTTGGAAAGTATTCAAAACTATAGTAATAAATTGACATATATAATTAACGATGTGCAGGCTCAGCACACGTTACCCTACTAATGAAAAGTACAGTGAACACGCTGTAGTACATTATTATAAAGTTATATCTATATAATTGTAAATGAAAATATTTAATATATTTAAAAAATATATTTAAAATACATGCTTCTTATGTTCTCCATCTGGAAACATGTTGAAAATATATTTTAAGAAAAAGTAATGGTTACGGAGTCTTTAAACATATGTTTTTGAAAGGTCAAGTATTGACCCAAAGTATTGACACATCCATTGTGATTATTATTAATGGTTATTATTAAACACTTTTGTTTTTACAAATGTAGTTAATCAGATAATACACCCTGATTGGAAGTCAATCCAGCGCAATACCTTGCTTTTTTGAATGCATTTTGTATATTTGAGGTTTATGAAGATCATCGATCATATTCTTGGTAAAGTCTACTTAATCGATTGATGTATATAAACTGAGTGTAAACATATATGCTGCAAATGTAGGTGTCATGTTGAAATAGTTAGATGCAGAGTTTATTTGATAAACAATGAATTGGATATGCGACAACCTCATTGTGTTTTTGTAGTTGTTGTATTTTTGTTATTTGTTTCTAAAACATTTTGGCGATTTTTTTTTTAAATGTGTTCTAAATTGTTTGTGTATGGTGTGTTTCTTTCTTATTTTGTTGTTGTTGTTGTTGTTTTGTTTGTTTTTCAGGAAAATAAATGATCACGGAATTTGTTTTTCGATGTGTGTGTTCTATTCTTGGTGCTTTATTATATATATTATTTGTACTTAAGATTGAATCCGAAATTATTGTTTCAACGTGTGTTATGTATTGATATGCAAATATAATATAATATCCAATACTTAGATGGCGCCCAAATCGTACCCCAACACGAGAATACTGAAATGTACACCGTCACCCTTGGTCTCTCCTTTTCATAGAGCGTTATTATTCATGAATATAGAAATTCAGATAACTATTACTGTGTATGGAAACCATTGAACGCTCTACTACTGTGATGGAGTTTGACCTAATTCGAGATTCCATATACTGCATATAGTGCACAGTGAAGCGTGAATTTGCTGTACCCCTCGTGTATGGAGATAGTAAATTGTGAATTCCACTTTCTGTATAATGTTTTGAGTCGATGTGAAATACATTTTGTTCTAATAAAATTCCAAGGAAGTGTTGTATAGATATATGTGTGTTTTATATTGAGAATAAAGTTGCTTTAGACCTCACTGTCCAAAAACTCAATATTCGGGAGGCGTTTGATGAAAGTAATGTATTGTTGGAATAGCCTGACGTCATAGCCTCTGTTTCATATTTATTTATTTTGATGCTGATGCGGCCATCTTTTTTTCACACATGAAATCAAAGAGAGCTTTTGACGTTGTACAATTAGGCGTATACACTTTGTCGTAAGTAAAATATGTGTTGTAATGTGGAGAGGGTTGACACCGTCGACTGTTGTACGTATCAATAAAGTGTGCAGACGCAGTTGATGACTGGTTTGTTATTGTTTGTCAACTTCGTGTTTGTATAGAATATGGGACACAAGGGACCATGGACAAAAGGGACCAGACACTTGGGACCACATTTTTGGGACAAAAGGGACCACATTATGGGACACAAGGGACCATAGTTTTATTTTTGTATTTTTATACAATCATTTAATTAAGAAGCTGGATTATAAATGCAATCAGTTATCTATCTTCATGAAATGGCTATTTAAACAATTTATATGATAAAAACTCACAAATGACATATGTATACCAGTGCTCCAAGAATATTTTTTTAGGGGACTAGCCCAGGGCTAGTGGGTCCTGAAAATCCACTAGCCCTGTTTTTTTTCCCACTAGCCCTGAGGTTTTTTGTCACCAGCCCTGTTTTTTTACTTGCCTTAAAAATAATGTGTCTGTTTGTTTTTGTCTTTGTCAGTTATCATTTATCTTGTTTGGCAATACGTTTACGTATCTCGTTTTATTAAAATGTATTTAAATGAACAAGCTCACTGAGACCTGACTCTATCTATTACTTATACCCAGCTGACGACATCATGATCTCATTATATTAAAGCTGATTCTGATTTAACGGGATTCAGATAGTCATTATAATTCTTTAAATACTGAGAAAATAAAAAAATCAGTAATTCCTATCTTCTCATAATCAATTGATGTACGTTTAAGTAGCGTTGGCAGTAGTCATTAAGTGAAGGCGTAGCAATGGTAAGATGGAACAATTTAGGACAGATTTTTTTAATTTTTTTTTAGCATTACCCCACCCACAAATTGTATACAGTGATACAAGTTTTCAAGTCCAGTTCCTCCAGGAAGGCATTTTAACCGGCAAACTACATTGGAAAATAAATATAAACTGTTAACTGTATATGAAAATAACTGTGTTTAAAATTTATTTACAAAGAAATCGATATTTTTTCTCACAAATGTATTACATATATTTCCGCGTATCATAATCAAATTTCACTTCGCGGGAGTTCTTTCCCCTGAATCAGGAATTTCTTAATGTTATCTAACTAAGTATTGATATATTTCGCTTTTCACAGTTTCATATAAAAGCATGCTTCCATTATCAAAAATTCATGGTCTCTTGATTCATCAAAAGTCGCCGACAAATCAGCGTGATTGTGTTGAATGCGATTCTGTATCGGCCTATTTGAAATCGTTTGAGTCAGTACCGCCATTTTGAGCTGACCACGTAACGAACATGTGATCAACCAGTAGTATTTTTAAAAAGTGGTTTCGTTGGCTAATCGACCTGAGTTGAAATACTACACATCAATTGATTGGATAATGCCGACTGTCAATTAAGGTTCTTGGAGGACGGAATTATAGCATGTTTTGTTTTGATGTTGAAAATCGCCGATGCCCGCGGCGAATGCTAATTGAATTAGCGAGTGCAATTAACAGATTATGAAACATGTGGGGGATGTTTTATTACAGGTGCCTGACTGGCGCGTGTTTGTTATACACAGATCGCGTAATTTAGGCAGTTGGATTTATTTTGTTTTGTTTTTTTGGACTAGCCCGACGGGCTAACTGCATGGAATTTGTTACAAGCCCGACTTCAATTTTGACTAGCCCCGGGCGTCGGGCTATCCAATTTCTGGAGCCCTGTATACTACTAGTAAAACAAATAAATAATTGTTGTTTTTGCATACCTTTATATAAAAAATCCTGGATTTAAATATCCTTATCCTTAAAAGATCCATATTATGGGAACAATTTCACAAACATATAATTCCACATCACACACATAGGCACATACTACAAATGAAATTAAAATACTATTTTCAAATGCATGCAGCTTGTTTTTCTCACCAATTAAATTATTAAATTAAATTAAATTATTCTAAATACTGAACAAATATCACCAATTAAAGTCTGCATTAAGGTGTTTTTAACTTAATATGTGATTGTATTTAATCAACAATACCAATACACTTGTCGCCAATTAAAGATGTTGGAATTCTTTAATTGTTTCCACTAATGACAATTAACTACGCATTAATTAGGTGTTAATTTTACAAACTGGTGTATTGTTTTTTTTCATACCAAGCCTTCATACCTATAAATGCTGTTGATATATCTAGCAACTTCAAGAGCCGATGAAAGTATGACTTCAGCTGAAGTATCAGCAACAGAGGAATCTATGGAGGAAGAATCAACACATTCAACAACGGAGGTTACCATGGAAGAAGACTTGTCAGATTTTGACGTTAGCAGACCCAGCCGATCCATGATAGAAGAGGAACATGAAACGTCAGTCGCAGATGACACCATCTACGATGTACCAGACAACCAACCAACCACATACACCGTCGTTGAGAATGGAAGCACCAAGGGTGGAAGAAAGCTGGTATCGTCCGATGGGTATTCGTTTGTGTATAAGAGAACACTGGCCTCAGGTACAGTCGAATGGCGCTGCAGTGTCAGAGAGAAGGGGAAATGCTGCCCAGCCGTTATCAAACAGTCTGGAGATGCGTTCAGCATAGCTGGTAGTGCCCACACCCACCAAGCCAAACCAGGGTTGCTGACTGCTCTACAGATTAGGACTGAGATCAAGTCATCTGCAAGGTCTCAGTTGTTCGACCCAGCATCAGCATTGGTGAAAGAAGTGACAGATCGGTTGAGTGACACTAATCTACCAGAAGGTTCCCGCCAGAGTCATTTAGCGCTGTTGAAGCTGTGCAACAGGACAAGAAAACATTCAAGGCCAAAAGATCCAGCTGATCTATCATTTGAGGTAAATAAAGTAAAATAAATGAATGAACGAATAAATTATTTTTAACTGAATAAATAATTGATCAATGAATAATTGATAAATGAATAATTAATTCAATAAGTAAATAAAGTAAAATAAATGAATGAACGAATAAATAATTTTTAACTGAATAAATAATTGATAAATGAATAATTAATTCAAAAATAAATAATTATTTCAAAAATAAATAATTCAGAAATGAATAAATATAATATGTATGTTATATTATTATATATATATTTTCAGATGAACGAAGCGTTCCTTGAAGACACATGCGGTGAGCCATTCTACAGGACGTCCGTCCGAGCTGGTGAGAGAAGACACCTCATCTTCGCGACTGATAAACAACTCGAGTTGTTGGGGAAAGCCAAGTCCTGGTACATCGATGGGACGTTCAAGGTGGTACGGAAACCATTCACTCAGCTCCTGTCTATCCACGCCTTCATCAAATCTGGGGATGACATCAAGCAGCTTCCGCTCTGTTTCTGCCTCATGTCAGGAAAGAAGAAAAATGACTACAAAAAGGTACTGTACTATAGTGAAATTTTATGAAAGATAATAACATAATAGAATATACAACAAAGTAACATCTTGACTATAATATTAATCTACTGAGACAAGCCGAGGAAGGAAATATTAATAAATATAGTATTTTTAATTAATATAAGTAATTTATGAAAGAAAATGTTCATGTAACTATTTTTTGTCATTTTAGGTATTTGCTGCCGTCAAGGGTCTACTTGCTGATTCGCAAGTGAAGACGTTTATCACAGACTTTGAAGCTGGCATATGGCAAGGTCTCCGCCAAGTCTTTGAAAACCCCGACATCAAGGGATGCGCCTTTCATTTCGGACAAGCCTTATGGAGAAAGATCCAGGAGATTGGATTACAGGTAAATATAAAAATAATTGGTTGTTAACATATTAATATGATATTCATAAAATATTCGTTCCTCAATCAATCAATTCATTTTTTTTATTGTACAGTAAGTCAATCAATCAATTCATTTTTTTTTATTGTACAGTAAGTCAGGTATACTGTTGAATAGAAATAAAGGTTCATGCATAAATAAAAACTATATTTTCCATTTACAGAATGCCTACACCACACAGGATGATGTCAACAAGCTCCTTCGCAAGCTGTTCGCACTTCCTCTACTACCAGCAGCGGACATCGAACCAGCATTCAGGAAGCTCCAGGAGAAAAATACGTCTGCGCTCGTGGCAGTGGTGTTCCAGTATGTGAACGACACCTGGCTGGACAGCACCATCTGGCCCGTGGAGTCATGGTGTGTTTACGGAAGAGCCATCCGTACAAACAATGATGTGGAGGGGTGGCACAACAGACTAAACCAGCGTGCCAAGAAGGGAAATCTTCCCTTGTACCTCCTGATTACCCTGCTGTACAGCGAGGCGAGGGATACACCTATTCAGTGCAAGCTGTTGAAGGAGAGAAAACTGAAGAGGTATCAAACGAAATCCACCAGGAGGATCCAGGGACAGCTCTTCCGTTTGTGGGACCGTTATAACAACAGAGAAATATCAACAGGACATTTACTCAGCCAATGCTCCAGAATATATGGACCAGTATAGAAAGTTGAAAATGTAAAATGTAAAATACTATTAGAACAATGTGCTGTATGAGATGTGCTATATTGTGTGTGCTATATGCGATAGACTATATTGTGGACTATATTGTGATATATTCAATTAAATGTATTATGTTAGATGGATATTAATGCAATTCTTGATATTTCGCTTTCGAATCAAGGAATGCCTTTTATCATTTACACTAACGAATCAAAAATTGCCTTTTATCATTTACACTAACGAAACAAATTAATAAGATGGATATTAATGCAATTCTTGATATTTCGTTTTCGAATCAAGAATTGCCTTTTATCATTTACACTAACGAAACAAATTAATAAGATGGATATTAATGCAATTCTTGATATTTCGTTTTCGAATCAAGAATTGCCTTTTATCATTTACACTAACGAAACAAATAAATAAGATGGATATTAATGCAATTCTTGATATTTCGCTTTCGAATCAAGAATAATTTGTACATATATGTAAGTTTTGTAAGTGTTATAAATTTGACTATATTTGCTATATTTTATTTTATCTCAAATTATGTTAACATGACATATCCTTTCTAATGACTACCTAGTATGTGCTGCGTTTTATATATATAATATGCTATTTATTTTATGAAAATAAAATTTATAAACATTGCTTTGCCTTTATCATTTTTTTATATATGTTTCAGCTGATATGAAAAAATCATATAATGATAGGAAATACAATTATTGAAACTTATTTAATATTATTAAACAAATAAAATATTAAGCGAATAAAAATAATCAATCACTTCTAAGGAATTTCAATGACATTTAACACCGAGTTGAGCAAGCATTAACAAGTATTTTTCTGAGTTTGAGAACCTGTTGAATTTGATGAATTTGTCAAGAATTTGGGCAATTAACACCATATGCAAATCAGTCAAAACATACCATTATTAGCACTGGACTTACATGCAAGGTAAACATGTTCTTTGATTTAAATACTATTAGCAAGCTATTATTTGTTTTCTATTTAACTTAAATTCTGGAAAAAGAATGAACATTTTAACCTATAATTTTATTGAATAATTGACCATCAAATGATATTCTTGAGTTCAAGTTATCCTTTAAATTATCATTTAAATAATCAAATTATGATATTTACCATTGCAATACACAACTATTATCAATGTAAATCAACATTTTTAACTAATTTTTGAATGGTCCCTTTTGTCCCCTAATGTGGTCCCTTTTGTCCCAAAATGTGGTCCCAAGTGTCTGGTCCCTTTTGTCCATGGTCCCTTGTGTCCCATTACCGTATAGCGTGACCTAGTTTACTGCGCTTGATGACATAACTTGTTTGTCAATCAATTTCCATGATTAAATATACGGGTGAAAAGTCGGAGGGTAGTGTGTCCACAAACATGCCCCTTAAATGTGTAGTTGATGTTTGCGCATTTGGTAACCGTTAGTAGCTATACTAAAGTAAAAACGGGAAACCCTCGGATGTTTTCATTTACCGCCATTTTCTTCCTGTTTGGCGCGTTAATTTGTTTCAGCGATTCAGCGAAGTGAATCGTCGTATTAAACGCATGTATTGTAAGTAATATGCTAAACTGTAACAGTATAATGTGTTTTAATTGAAATTTGTGTGTATATGCGTTGAAGAGTGGTACAAAAGTGTCGTATTTTTAGTGTCTTCATAGCGACAGGACAATTGTTATCAGAATAGAATGGAATATTTCCATTGAGAAACAATAGTGAAGTTCAGTGACTTCCATTTGATGCAAGGTGACCACGAGCGCGACTCCTTTTTCAAAGAATGACTTGGATCCTACATGTATCTATGTATCTACCGATACTGCAACACCCCCTTTCGACGATTATGTGCAGGTTCCCTGGGTAGAACCAGTATTAAGCAATGTGTATTAATTATCTTGCTCAAGGATAAATGACATGGCCACGACTTCCATTTGATGCAAGGTGACCACGAGCGCGACTCCTTTTTCAAAGAATGACTTGGATCCTACATGTATCTATGTATCTACCGATACTGCAACACCCCCTTTCGACGATTATGTGCAGGTTCCCTGGGTAGAACCAGTATTAAGCAATGTGTATTAATTATCTTGCTCAAGGATAAATGACATGGCCACGGCGAGGATCGAACCCACAACCTTTTTGATCTGAAGTTCGGTGCTCTACCACTGAGCCACGTACTCCACTTTAAATGTAAAAGGATAATTCTCTCTGATTTCTTGTACTGGTTGTACCCAGACAAAGTACGTGGTCTGCCTCCACCACAGAAAATTGTCCATGATATGTAACCCTACATGTGTTGAAAAATGACGTGCCACACATGCTTGATGGTGTGTGACAGGTGTCGCTGAAGAGTGATCTGTGTGTTTTTTGCGCATGGCATGCCGGTAAGCAATGTCGGTGTAAGCAATAGTACCGTCTCCTGTGTGTTATATTGTCGGGGAGGACTGGGCACTATCTTCTAATTTTGACAGGTTAATTTCTATATACATACTCGTGTCAGATCCATAATTTGGCCAATATTTGTCACAAGTTGACTGATATAATGTATTAAATAGTTTGTCGCCACCTCTTGATTAGCTTGTGGCAAAATAGCAGAATACCCATTTATTATGTGGAAATAAAAGTACTTCAAAAGCCATGAAAGAGAAAGCGTTATGTTTAGATGGTTAGATGATGGTAAATAAAAGCATAAGGTTGCACTTATTAAGCTACGAACTTTTGTGTTTATACAAACGAATAATATGTTACAAAATGTTTTATAAATTTACTGCCTGATAATTTTGTAAACAAGCAAGCGTCGCAGATGATCTAGACTACGTATTTGTTATTCATTCTGCATGTTTAAAAAATCGAGTGAACAATTGGAAGGTTGTGTGAGCATAAACATCCCCTGACGATTCTAGTCGTCGTTTGCATATTTGGTAATCTGTAGTATCTAAACTAAAAGAAGAATACCTAGACGGAGACGTGAGAACCATGGCTGTTGTGGTAGTCAGTGTCATTCAGACCCTGTGTATACCGAATGTGTCAGTGCTCCAAGAATATTTTTTTAGGGGACTAGCCCAGGGCTAGTGGGTCCTGAAAATCCACTAGCCCTGTTTTTTTTCCCACTAGCCCTGAGGTTTTTTGTCACCAGCCCTGTTTTTTTACTTGCCTTAAAAATAATGTGTCTGTTTGTTTTTGTCTTTGTCAGTTATCATTTATCTTGTTTGGCAATACGTTTACGTATCTCGTTTTATTAAAATGTATTTAAATGAACAAGCTCACTGAGACCTGACTCTATCTATTACTTATACCCAGCTGACGACATCATGATCTCATTATATTAAAGCTGATTCTGATTTAACGGGATTCAGATAGTCATTATAATTCTTTAAATACTGAGAAAATAAAAAAATCAGTAATTCCTATCTTCTCATAATCAATTGATGTACGTTTAAGTAGCGTTGGCAGTAGTCATTAAGTGAAAGCGTAGCAATGGTAAGATGGAACAATTTAGGACAGATTTTTTTAATTTTTTTTTAGCATTACCCCACCCACAAATTGTATACAGTGATACAAGTTTTCAAGTCCAGTTCCTCCAGGAAGGCATTTTAACCGGCAAACTACATTGGAAAATAAATATAAACTGTTAACTGTATATGAAAATAACTGTGTTTAAAATTTATTTACAAAGAAATCGATATTTTTTCTCACAAATGTATTACATATATTTCCGCGTATCATAATCAAATTTCACTTCGCGGGAGTTCTTTCCCCTGAATCAGGAATTTCTTAATGTTATCTAACTAAGTATTGATATATTTCGCTTTTCACAGTTTCATATAAAAGCATGCTTCCATTATCAAAAATTCATGGTCTCTTGATTCATCAAAAGTCGCCGACAAATCAGCGTGATTGTGTTGAATGCGATTCTGTATCGGCCTATTTGTAATCGTTTGAGTCAGTACCGCCATTTTGAGCTGACCACGTAACGAACATGTGATCAACCAGTAGTATTTTTAAAAAGTGGTTTCGTTGGCTAATCGACCTGAGTTGAAATACTACACATCAATTGATTGGATAATGCCGACTGTCAATTAAGGTTCTTGGAGGACGGAATTATAGCATGTTTTGTTTTGATGTTGAAAATCGCCGATGCCCGCGGCGAATGCTAATTGAATTAGCGAGTGCAATTAACAGATTATGAAACATGTGGGGGATGTTTTATTACAGGTGCCTGACTGGCGCGTGTTTGTTATACACAGATCGCGTAATTTAGGCAGTTGGATTTATTTTGTTTTGTTTTTTTGGACTAGCCCGACGGGCTAACTGCATGGAATTTGTTACAAGCCCGACTTCAATTTTGACTAGCCCCGGGCGTCGGGCTATCCAATTTCTGGAGCCCTGTGTGTCTAGGATATTTGTGTATGACTCATGTTTCAGGAGACTTCCAGACATATTTATCTTGTGTTCTTTTGTTGCCATATAATTTTGGAAACTTAACCCTGCGGTCGCCAAGTGTTAAGCATACTTGACTCGAGTCCCAGAAATCACATGTATGATTTCCAGTGGGGTCACATCCCAGATTTTTCAAACAAACTCCCGCAGTATCTTACTTGGGCATGGTACTGTGAATATAGGTCATCCTTCGGAGGGATGTAAAGTAGTCTGTCCAGTGTACAGGGAGAACTATACCCTGTGCAATATCTCTCTGAACTTCCGTGTTAAGCAGTGATACAAAACCAGGGCCCTATATGAATTATATAGAGATTATTTAACTGCTGGGATCGATTATAGGGAAATCCTTCACAAGCACAAGAGGTAGGCGTGTATTTTTTTTCACGAACGAGCGCATGTAAGTAAAAAAAACAAAGCACGTCTACCATCAAGTAAAGGATTACCCATAGTCGATCTCAGCAGTTAAATAATATATTTATTACATATTAAATTACGTTTTTGCAAACAAATATTCGCTTGTGTGTGTGTGTGTGTGTAATTCTAAGGTTTATAGTCCCTCCGCCAACGAACACGTCAAGGTATACCTGACGCGATGGGCACAATAGAGTCTGGACTTTTTAAAGGTGTAATTTTGAATTTTGAAGCTGATATAGACCTTGCCAACAGGTCTGTTTAATGCCTAAATATGTGCTGAAAGCGGTGTCAACAACAGCGGACAAATATTCGCTTTATTGAACGTTGTCGGCGGATGATGTTGACGTCAGCAACACTTTATTGACGTCACGACTCAACGTCGCAACGTTAGTTATTATTGTGTTCTGAGTTAGTTATTAATATTTAGCGATAATGAATATTCTTGCACTGAGTTCAAACACCTGCGCCTCTTTTAGCCATGTTGACGTACGGATAAAGTTGAGTGCTTCGGTGATGCCGAATAATTAAAAATAGACTGAATACAACATTTTTGTTCCTGAAGGATTTACTTTCGAGTGAAAAAAATAAACTTGATAACCAGTCACATTTAGCCAATCTCAATGGCTCGCTTATTTGAGAATTGACTGGAAACGGCGATGCATTCCGTTTGATATTGGCCATCTTCACGGTAATGGATAAAATATGATATGCTGACAAAAACGGTTATTTTGCGTAATTAATTTGTTAAACATAATTGGTACCCAATTTAGAAACAGTCGATTAAACACCGGTTCACACTTGCCATTGTTCCAGTTTACGCTACCGTGTGTACAACTAATTAGTAGGCACTTAAAAGGACACATGGCAATCTTGCAGTATTTGAAATGGGTGTCACAATTTATATATCCAGTATCATTTTTACTTTTACCCTGGTTACATTTAAATAAATAAAATTTTAAGTATTCCTATTTCGTCTTATTATACTATAAGTTTTAATAAATTACTGGTGCAATAATATAAAAAAAAAAAATAATAGAAAAAAACAAATGGCCTAATACAATTCTTATAATTAACATTAATGATTGAACAAATGCAATTTATGTAGAAAAACTAACGGGATGCTGCTAGTTTTTGAAAACTCAAGATTGCCATGTGTTCCTTTAACACTTATCAGTGATCGTAAAGTTCAAAAACACAGACAGGCTGAGTATCTCTGGCTAATTCGTAAGCAAACATTTTCAAATTTTCTGTTTTGATCAACCATTTTGGCCGCTAGAGGGCGCCACATTATTTGATGTTTTACCTGGCTCGATCACGCAGTTAAATCTGTGAATAATGTCACAACTTTATATGACAGATAATGTTGAGCGCGGGGACACAAACCAGTTGATTGACAGCAAGAGGCGTAACAGTGGGCGGAGTCTTATCGCACCAACAATTTGACAGTGGTTTTCAATAAACGCTGACATAATTAGTTTATCGAACTAAATTGATTGTCACTAATTAGCTAAAACACTCAGCGGGATAGTGGCCTATAAACAGTGAAAGACTTTGTAAATTAGAATTTGGGATTTTCCGAGATCTTTTAGACAAAATCGGTCGGAAATTTGGATTCGCCAGACCGCCGATGTCTGGCGAATTTGGTGTGTATTTCTTACGGGTTTCATTCGCCAGTTCAGGTTACTTTTCGCCTATGGCGATTTGGTGAATGGCCTAGTAAGCCCATAAAAATTAACCATTGGTATTCATGAACGATCGTAAAGATGTGTTAATGCTCTGATCAATGAAATGTGAACCCCAAATTGTACTTTTGTTTTCGATCGCTGTCGTACAAATTCGTTACCTCACCGGTTGACTCATAAAATATGTTACAATTTTAGCCGAGTATTTTCAAATAAAACTCAAAATGCTCCGTCGTATATGCAAGCGTCTAATAATTTGAATCGATAAAGCATGTCGTCTGAGAACAAGTTAAATGTCAACACTAAATTTCCTTCATAGGAGGGAGAACAGCCTAAAAAACAGCGGGTTAAAGTCAATACTTGTCAAAAAAAATAAACTAACATCTTGTGTGGTGTCACATATTAGTACTGTGAACAATTTAACGTTTTCGCAACAACGGTGTCGGACAAACACTGGTATAAATTGTCGTTGAAAGCAGTGGGAAAACCTGAAAAAAACTCTCTTGGGATAGTTTTGTTCTCAAAAAACTGTGGGAACCCTGTAATACACTAACTTTGTACAGACTAGTTCTCCTGTTACTGTGGCTGGCATTCAACAAATAGTGACCTATATCATTGCCATGTGCCAGTTGAATGAATGTTGAAAATGTGTTATGGTCCCCTGCACATTTAGCCAGTAGAGCATCCACAGACTCTTTCACCTGTTGTCTGCACCGTATTTTCAATACTATAACACTTAGAGATACCAAACTTGGTATGTGGATACATCTTGGGATAGCTGTGTGTCGCATACCAAAATAAGGCCACTGTGACTTTGACCTTGACCTGTGACCTCTGTCATAGAAAATGCTTGTCCAGAACATATTTTCAATAATATAACACTAAGTCTTAGAGATAGCAAACTTGGTATTTAGATACATCTTGGGATAGCGATGTGTCGCGTACCAGAATAAGGTAATTGTGACCTTGACCTGTTACCTCTGTCATAGAAAATGCTTGTCCGGACCATATTTTCAATACAATAACACTTAGAAATACCAAACTTGGTATGTTGATACATCTTGGGATAGCGGTGTGTCGCATACCAAAATAAGGTCACTGTGACCTCTGTCATACCCCAAACATTGTGAGAAGCATCAGTATGAAGTGGAACTGCGCATATACATGAAGTCATGGGGTATGCGTTTGCAAGGGTATTAATAACCTTCTGTGATAGTTATGGCTCCCCCACACAAAGTGTGGAGGGGAGCCTTATTGATTTTGTGCTGACTGTGTCACAAACGATGTCCGATCAATAACTAGAGAATGGTTGGACCTAGGGTCCTCAAACTTAGAAGGATGGTTGATCATGACCATTAGATGACCCCTATTGATTTTGGGGTCACTAGGTCAAAGGTCAAGGTCGCGGTGACATTGACTATCAAAACGATTCCGATCAATAACTAGAGAATGGTTGGACCTAGGGTCTTCAAACTTGGAAGGATGGTTGGTCATGACCAGTAGATAACCCCTATTGATTGTTGGGTCACTAGGTCAAAGGTCAAGGTCGCGATGACATTGACTATCTTAATGATATCCGATCAACAACTACACAATAGTTGGACCTAGCGTCCTCAAACTTGGAGGGATGGTTGGTCATGACCAGTAGATGACCCGTATTGATTTTGGGGTCACTAGGTCAAAGATCAAGGTCACGGTGAAATTGACTATAAAATCGATGTTCACTAGGTCAAAGGTCAAGGTCGCGGTGACATTGACTATCAAACGATGTCTGATCAATAACTAGAGAATGGTTGGACCTAGAGTTCTCAAACTTGTAAGGATGGTTGGTCATGACCAGCATATGACCCCTATTGATTTTGGGGTCACTAGGTCAAAGGTCAACGATGTCCAATCAATAACTAGAGAATGGTTGGACCTAGGGTCCTCAAACTTGGAAGGATGGTTGGTCATGACCAGAACATGACCCCTATTGATATCAAAACGATCCCCGATCAATAACAAAACAATGTCCAATCAATAACTAGAGAATGGTTGGACCTAGGGACCGTCCTCAAACTTGGAAGGATGGTTGAGCAGTAAATGTCACTGATACAGATAGTAGATACAGTCACAGGGATATTGAATATCAAAACGATCTCAGATCAATGAGAACGGTGGACCTAGAGTCGTCAATTATGTCTGTTCGGGCGAGTGGGGGAGCCATACGTTTTTGTCCCATGGACAATAACAATTTCTAGTTTTAGTTTGACATTCTTTTGATCTACATCATTATTAATTTCGCTTAGTTTTGTACACTCTTTTTGTGATGTCTGGGCGATCTCTGTAGTGTAAGGAAACACGCTTTTCTTTCGAGAAAAGAGATTCAAGTTCAAGTCTTGGCAGGGACCTGACACACTGAGTTGTACATACAAATATTTTTTCCAACGTCAGTAATGTTGTTTTTGTACAGCATGAACTTAAAAATATGTACATTTGATAGTAATTCATCATATTATTACCGCATGTAAATTGTAATTATTCATACATATTCAGAGTGTGTTTTTATATAATTGTGCTTTAAAAATATTATTTATAGTCAAAAGAATACATATAGCCAGAATACATATTTATAGCCGAAATCACCTATAGCGAATTGTCGGTTTTAATGAAGGTCCCTTTTGTCCAGCTCCTCCAGTCTTTGCTTTATATAAAAATAGCGAATATAGCACTTCCTTGGTTATAGCAAAGTACTTAAATTGGACGTTTAGTTTCAAATAAAAAACTTTCTATATTTATTTTGCTTTTCCATTTTGTTTCATGCCATTGCTACACCAAATAGAACTCACTATTAATTTTACACAAACAAACCACACATGATGCTCTAATTCCAATGCAATGAATTAAAACAAATTATTTACTATGACGACGAGCGGCAATAAGAATGAAAATTGTAAAATATATTTGAAATATATTCTACAATTTTCATTCTTATTGCCGCTCGTCGTCATAGTATATGTTGTATACTATGACTTTTCTTGTTAGATCTTACTCTGGCTTCTCTCTATATACTCTCATCTTGCGCGATAGACTACTTAGGCGTTAACCTTTTACTGTACTGTTCAATGGTAATACACTGTATTGATATTCAAGCAACCCATACATATCATAATATAAATTTTATGATAATAATAAATGACGGTTAAAATATGTACCTTTAATGTTTAGGGACTTGGCGATTATCGCAAGCGACGACAAATTGTTGAATGGTTAAAGCTAAATAATTACTCAATATGTTTTTTACAAGAAATCCACTGCGAAGAAAATACATTTAGAACATGGAAATCAGAATGGGGACACGAAGCATTTTTTAGTGGAAATAGTAGAAATAGTATGGGCGTGGGCATCCTTGTTAACTCAAATTTTTCATACACAATATTGGAACATAAAAACATTATAGATGGTAGGATGCAATCACTAAAGATCAGCATCGATGAACACGAATTTTTAATGTTAAATGTGTATGGTCCGAATAACACATCTGATAATATGAAGTTTCTGTCAAGTATTGAAGAGTTTATTACTTTAAATGATAGTGATACTTTAATTGTTGGTGGAGATTTTAATACTGTGATTGATGTAAGTTTAGACAAGAAAAATGGTAATGTTAACAACAACAAACAATGTCGAGAAAAGATTAATACTATAATAGGAAATAACGATATAAACGATATTTGGAGAATTTTTAACCCCACTACTAGACATTATACGTGGCACTCAAACAATAAACCCCCAATATTTTGCAGACTAGATTATTTTTTAGTGTCTTCAAATATTGTTATTTCTATCTCGACTTGTAAAATATCTACAGGGCTACGTCCAGATCATTCTCTTGTATATATTAATTTAATTACGGACAAAACTCCGCGCGGACCTGGATATTTTAAATTGAACAATAGTGTAATTTTAGAAAAAGAATACCAAATTAAAATTAAACAAACTATACAAGAAATAGTCGATATAAATAAAGATTCAAATCCCAATACTCTTTGGGAAATAGTTAAAGGCGCAATCCGCAATGAGACAATTCTATTTACATCGCTCAAGGAAAAGAAAATATTGAAAGAAGAAGTTAAACTAAAAGATGAAATTGACAAACTAGAATTAGATTTATCATCAAACCCTCATAACGAAATTGCGATTAACACTATTTTAGAAAAGAAAACTCTTTTAGCGAATATTATAGAAAAAAAGACCAATGGTATCACTATAAGAGCAAAAGCAGAATGGGTCGAAGGAGCAGAAAAAAACACAAAATATTTCGCAAATCTAGGAAGAAAAAAATCAGAACGAAAAACAATAAAAAGATTAATAAACAACAATATATAAATTACGGACTCTAATAGTATCATGACAGAAACAAAACGATATTATGAACACTTATATAGCAAAGTTAATACGAAAATAACAAATACGGATTTTTTTCCCATCGAAATTGGATCTTCATTAAATCAAGAACAACGCGAACTGTGTGAAGGAAATTTAAGAGAACAAGAATGTTATAATGCTTTAAAAGAAATGAAAACAACAAAAGTCCGGGATCGGATGGAATAACAACAGAGTTTTATAAAATATTTTGGAATGACATTAAACACTATTATATTAATTCAATTAATTATTCATATGAAAATGGAAATTTAACAGTTATGCAAAAGCAAGGCGTTATCACGTTATTAGGCCTAAAAAAGACAACAATTTAACTTCATTGACAAACTGGAGACCTATAAGTTTATTAAACGTGGACTATAAAATTGCTACTAAATGCATTGCAAACCGCATGAAAAAGGTTTTATTTACACTCATAGACAATAGCCAAACAGGATTTTTGAAAGGTAGATACACTGGAGAAAACATAAGAACTATATTTGAGTTTATTGATTATTTGAATGACGAAGACTCTCCAGGATTAATATTTTTTGCGGACTTCGAGAAAGCCTTTGATAGCGTCGACCATGAATTTATTATAAAATGTTTAAGCTATTTTAACTTTGGACCTTCTTTCATCAATTGGATAAAACTGTTTTATAATGATGCCCAAAGATGTGTTGTAAATAATGGATACATGTCAGACTTTTTTAAAATAGATAGAGGAGTTAGGCAGGGATGCCCACTGTCGCCATATCTTTTTATAATAGCAATTGAACTACTGTACAATGCCACACGGAAACATAAGGATATTATCGGAATCAAAATTAATAATAATGAAATAAAAAACACAGCATTCGCAGACGATGCTACGTTTATTCTAGATGGGTCAAAAAAACTTTAGTCAACCTAATCGATAATTTTAGCGAAGAGTCTGGATTAAAATTAAACATAAAAAAAATCAATAATACTACGTGTCGGTTCATTAAAAGATTCAAATGAAAAATACTGTGAAGAAAAACAATTTGTATGGACTAAAGACAAAGCAACAACACTGGGAATCGTTTTTGCAAATGAAAAGGGAAAATGTGAAGAATATAACATTTATCCAAAAATAGATCAATTTATAACATGCTTAGATCAATAGAAAAAAAAACAATTTATCTATTCTAGGAAAGATAACGGTAATAAAAACTTTTGCTCTACCAAAACTGATATACCCTCTAACCGTTTTGGAGACTCCATCAACAGAATCCTTGAATCGAATAAAAAATAAAATGTATGAATATTTGTGGGAGGGACAAGACAAAATCAATAGGAAAACAATTATACAAGACTATAAAAATGGTTGTCTAAAAATGATAGATTTGGAATCATTTATTAATTCCACTAAAGCAGGATGGGTCAAAAGACTTACTAATCCGGATAATCACGGTGATTGGAAGGATATTTACATGAAAGAACTTAATCAGTATAGTGGGGGTATTTTATTTGAAAGCAATGTGGACATTAAAGATGCAAACAAAATAATCACACGATCCGCTTTTCTGTCAGAAATAATAAAATCCTGGTCTTTAGTAAACTTCAAAAAGAAAGCTAACAACATTTCAAAACAGATAATATGGAATAACTCGGACATAAAACATCAAGGACATACTATATACTTCAAAACATGGGATCATTTGGGTATTAAATATATTGAACAACTGTATAACCATAGAATTAGAGAATTTTATACATTTGCACATTTAAAAACAATATATAACATACATAATTCTGAATTCCTGAACAACTATACATTTGTTCAAAGCATACCAAACAAATGGAAACAGGAACTAAAAACAGAAGATAGAACAACACACTATAGCGAAATAAGCTTACTGAAACAAATAGGAAAACAAAACAGTGCCAACAAATTATTATATAACATTCAAGTGGAACGCATGCAAACAGAATTACAAATTAAACCTCACCAAAAATGGGAAGAAACTATAACAAACATGAACTGGAAACTCATTCATACCACACCTTTCAAAAGCACAATAGATACAAAACTTAGATCTTTTCAATATAAATATATAATGAGAATTATACCCACAAATAAATTTCTATATAAATGCAAAACTAGTAACACAAGTCTCTGTGATTTTTGCAATATGTACGTTGAAACAATTGAACATTTGTTTTGGGAATGTCCATGTAGTAGAGCTTTTTGGACAGAAATACATAACTTTTTAAACAGCAAAAATATTCCTTTTGCATTGACTTTCCAAATGATTTCATTTGGTATTATTCAAAATAAATCGTATTCAAATATTTTAAACTGTGTTTTAATAATTGCAAAGTATTTTTATTTTCAAGAATAAGTATGCGAAAACGATTCCTAGTTTTACATCTTTCATCTCATACATACAAAAAAATGAACATATAGAGCGTATTATAGCCAGTTCGAAAGACAAATTGGAACATCATCCAAAAAAGTGGGAAGTTTTACGTTTAAACACAGATAATTGAACAGTATTCGGTAACAAATTCTCGCTCCCTCGGTCTCTCTCTCTCTCTCTCTCTCTCTGTCTCAATATGTCTCGCTTTTTTCTCTTTTTTTTTCTTTTCCCAATTTCTGCTAGTTTCTAGTCTCTGCCGCTGAATGTAACTTATTTCTTGGAATACATACATGTAAAACGACACTTTAATATAACTGTTCTGTGCTATTCAATGACTACATTCATGTATATGTAACTTTTGTACTGTAATAAACCTTATATTGCTTTTGCATATATGTATTAAAAGAAATAAAATATTGAAATATAAAAAAAATATAAAAGAAACAAGCATTGATTAAATGGAAGGGTTATAATGAGGATTTCAATAGTTGGGTTCCGTTTAAGAATATTGAAAATATTAAATAGCAAAGTGTAGAAATATGATATCCAAAGTGATGGTGAAGACTTTGCTTAATGAGTTGCAAATGTTTTAGTTATTTACAAAAAAAAATAGATACTGGGGGTACTGGTAAAGTTCTTCCTAAGCGAAGGGTAATCAAGTTGTTTTGTGTAGTTGTGTGGGGTCTGGCAGCAAGCATGTCATCGTTATTTTTGACGTTTTGTAAATGTTTGTGTTAAGGGCAACAGGAGACAACTAATAATGGCTGATTATTTGTCGCGAGAGAGAACTGCGCTTATACTCTCAGTATATATACTACTCATATTTCGTATGCTAGGATGTTCAGATATGTTTGTAGATTATGTCAATACGTTTTAGTCCATATCAGTGGAAAATAGACGAGTTATTGTCCGTAAACTTACGAAGGTTTGGACAAGAAGCACAAACATTTACACACCTTCGAGGAAAACCTCCATATTTGCATCTATTCTTTTTCTTCTCGCTAACGATTAAATCTATAACCATTGGACAGCACAAATGTGAAATTTCAGAGTTTTCCACTCAGTAGTAAAGGAGATATTAACATTTCTTTGAACGAGATGAAGAAAATGTGCAATCACTACAACATTTGTTATATTATGTACAGACTAAAGCATTTGATTTATCAAATAAAATATTTCAATTATATACATTTTGTATTGATCGGACTTGAGTTAACAATGTATTCCTCGTCAAGAACAGTGGTTCAACGTCTAATAGTTATATAGCGAGTTCTTTCCTCCAAACGGTTTGAAAGAATTCAATTCAAACAACACTGGATCGCAAGGAATAATTAAAAAACAACAACGGAAGACCGAATATGTTCTCCCATTTCTTCTTAAAATCCGGAAGAGAACTTCACGAATTGATTTTCCATAGCATAACTGATCACTGTTGTGCGAGCACAACGTTACGCAGGGGTATTGAGTTCATGTAGCCATGTGTTTGTTATTGTCTTCCTTACTGCCATTTTGAGTTGAATTATGAATGTTACTCTGACTTCTGCCACGTCATAGAGTATTTGCTTTGTGGCTTTCTAGGCTGTTGTTTTTAACCAGGTTTTCCGCTATTAGGTTTGGCAGACGTGCGGGCGTGCGGACGTGCGGGCGTTCGTGCGGGCGTGCGTGCGGCGTCAAACTCTTAGTTTCCGCTCAATAACTTTTGTTACGAATGAGGTATTGCGATGAAACTTGCAGGTAGCTTATATGGAAAGGAAGCTTGTGATTGCATTTGGGGTCACTGGGGTCAAGGTCAAGGTCACTGTTACTAAAAATAGAAAAAAGTTTTCCGCTCAATAACCTTTGTTAGGAATAAAGTATTGCGAAGAAACGTGTAGGGTAGGTAGCTAGCTTGGGAGTGCAGTTGGGGGTCACTGGGGTCAAGGTCAAGGTCACTGTTAAGAAAAATAGAAAAACGGTTTCCGCTCAGTAACTTTTGTCAGGAATGAGGTATTGCGATGAAACTTGCAGGGTAGATATCTTATATGAAAAGAAAGCTTGAGAGTATATTTGGGTCAATGGGGTCAAGGTCAATGTCACTGTTACTAAAAATAGAAAAACAGTTTCCGCTCAATAACTTAACTAAGGAAAGAGATATTGGAATGAAACTTGCTGTGTAGCTTATATCACAAGATAGTTCGAGATTGCATTTGGGGTCAATGTCACTGTTACTAAAGATAGAAAAACAGTTTCTGCACAATAACTTTATTTGGGAATGAGATATTGGGACGAAACTTGACATGTAGGCAGGGCTCCAAGAAAATTAAAATTGGGGAATAGCCCAGGGCAAGTAGATTTCAAAAGTCCACTTGCCCTGATTTTTTTTAACTTGCCCTGATTTTTTTAACTTGCCCCGAAATTATTATTACCAATGAATAGTTGCCGGTACATTATTTTGTCGATATCAAATGTTTTTCTTTTTTACTTTGTTTTATTTAATTAATTAATAATACACATATGATTAGAATCAAACTAGAAGGTTCTATTTTCCTTTTATATCCATTGCATCACATAACTGAAACAATATTATTTTCTTTTTACAGTTTTAGGATCGCGCCGTAAATCACGTCAAAAACCGTCCGGGTCCCGCACATTAAACCATCTAAAACAGGTGCGCGTTCCCGGTGTTATTTAGCAGCCAATCGGAACTGCCTCGTCGGATTCCGTCACTCGGGAATACGGAAATTGGCGAAGAGTTCCGATTGATTTAGCAGCCTGCATTTGTGAATAAGCGTTCGTTGTTAAGCGTTTTTAAGATACAGACTTGCTATTTAGAAAAAGAATATACAGCAATTCATCGAAAAAAAGTATATTAAAACGAAATCTACGTTCAAACTAATAATATTCGAATGATATTTCTTGTTCTGTCCAACGTGACAAATTTGCGTGAATATGAAAGCTGTAATGCGATTTGTTCAAATCATGTAATCAACCAATGAAATGCGCGCTTTCAAATTGATGAACTTTAACGAAGGGAGATAATTTTTAACAAATACGGCTGCAAATTACACGCAATAAAACACAATTTCTGGTTGTATTTTTGATTGCCCCGAGATTTTTTTAGACTAGCCCGACGGGCAACCATTTTTGAAAGAGAGACTAGCCCGGATTCAGATTGGACTAGCCCCGGGCGTCGGGCTATCCTATTCTTGGAGCCCTGCATGTAGGTACCTTATATGTAAAGGAAGTTTAGGGTTGCATTTGGGGTCACTGAGGTCAAGTTAAAGGTCACTGTTGCTAAAAATAGAAAAACAAAATTCCGCTCGGAAAACCTGGTTTTCGTGGAATTTCCACGTTTCGTTTTGTATTATATATTTGTATCTATGTGTTATACGAATGTTGCCTATTAATACGGCCTTGTTTTTTTAGAGAAAATAGCATGGCGGGAATTCCGTTATTTATACGGTCCCTCTTTATTGGGATCCCAATAGGGTAAGAGTCAGGTTTAGTAGACATTATAACCTTGTTGAATCCTCAGCAGCCGTTTTGCCACTGACCGTTTCAAGGCAGTAGCCCTATTATCAGCCCGTTTGTGTTTGTGATCATCACATGCCTTGCTTTTTAACATTATTAACAAATAGTTATGTTTTAGTGTGTGATTGTGGTTGACTGTGTTCTGTGAAAGCAACATTTCCTGTTCGGCTTGTATATCTGCTTTTCACTTCGAACATATTATTGCCACTTTTTTGTTTGGATGTTAACAACTTGTTATATTCCTGTTACAGTCGTACTTTCCTCATTACGTCTCTAAATGTTCTGATATCTGACAGTTCTAACCTGAGAACAGCACTTTCTTAAACTATGCTATTTACCAGATAACATGTATGGGACGGGGCATGCGTTAGTCTTTATTTGATATTGGTTGTGTAGGCATAGCAAATTGATACACACTAATATAATCGCCAACTCGATTGTTACCACATTAATAATGAAACATTTGATTTACAATCTCGACATGGACTCATTTACACTTGAAATGTACATGTGCGAAATTTAAAGGGACACATGGCAATCGTGAAGTGGTTATAGTTAGCGTCTCGATTTATTTATCGAGTTTCATTTTGACTATAAACCTGCTTGCATATAATTAATTAAATAAAATTGTGAGTTTCCTTCGACTTATTCTACCATAGGTTTAAATTTGCTTTAAGCTATTCTTATAATTAATATTAATAATTAAACAAAGGCAAACAATATAGAACAAAAGTGGTGAAAATCAAGTGAAATGTTTTCATGCTCCAATTCGATATAGCTGTTTTTCGAACTTGTTTGATCTTTCATTGGTATCAACATGAAATCCGACTAAGTTGGGTAACAATCAACTACAAACTTGATAAACGTGCTAGAGTTCACAATGCAGAATATGGCATTTTTCAATAAATCAAGGGCCATAGCCCTGGTGTTACAAATCCGATTTTGCTGATTTTTTTAACTTATCCGAGCTTTCATTGATATCAACGATCTGGCAAAGTTTGGTAAAGATCGAATATAAACTGTGGGTGCTAGAGTGTTCACAGGACTGACAATTGCATTTTTCATTAATTCATAATTCTGGTGTTCCTTATCCGATATAGCTGGTTTTCGAACTTTCGAGTTTTCATTGATATAAAGACATTGGCAAAGTTTGGTAAAAATCCGATTAATAATGAAGTCTCTATCGTGTTCACAAGGCAAAAGAAAAGTTAACGACGGACGACGGATGAATGCGAAACTAACGTAGAAACGTGACATGATCCCTCACCCAGTCACATTATACTGACACCAGACCGACCAGTTCTATAACAACCCATGAACACAACTGAACACTTAGCTCACTGCTATAAGTGGACACGGCGCAGCATTACACATTTGAGCATTTAGCTCACTGCTATAAGTGGATACGAAGCAGCACTACACAGTTGAACATTTAGCTCACTGCTACAAGTGAACACGGCGCAGCAATACACATTTGAGCATTTAGCTCACTGCTATAAGTGGATACGAAGAAGCACTACACATTTGAACATTTAGCTCACTGCTACAAGTGGACACGGCGCAGCACTACCACTTGAGCATTTAGCTCACTGCTATAAGTGGATACGAAGCAGCACTACACATTTGAGCATTTAGCTCACTGCTACAAGTGTACACGGCGCAGCACTACACATTTGAACATTTAGCTCACTGCTACAAGTGGACACGGCGCAGCACTACACATTTGAGCATTTAGCTCACTGCTATAAGTGGATACGAAGCAGCACTACACAGTTGAACATTTAGCTCACTGCTACAAGTGAACACGGCGCAGCAATACACATTTGAGCATTTAGCTCACTGCTATAAGTGGATACGAAGAAGCACTACACATTTGAACATTTAGCTCACTGCTACAAGTGGACACGGCGCAGCACTACCACTTGAGCATTTAGCTCACTGCTATAAGTGGATACGAAGCAGCACTACACATTTGAGCATTTAGCTCACTGCTACAAGTGTACACGGCGCAGCACTACACATTTGAACATTTAGCTCACTGCTACAAGTGGACACGGCGCAGCACTACACATTTGAGCATTTAGCTCACTGCTACAAGTGGACACGGCGCAGCACTGCACATTTGAACATTTTGCTCACTGCTACAAGTGGACACGGCGCAGCACTACACATTTGAGAATTTAGCTCACTGATATAAGTGGATACGAAGCAGCAATACACATTTGAGCATTTAGCTCACTGCTATAAGTGGATACGAAGCAGCACTGCACATTTGAACATTTAGCTCACTGCTACAAGTGGACACGGCGCAGCACTACACATTTGAGCATTTAGCTCACTGCTACAAGTGGATATAAGCAGCACCACACAGCTGAATACTTAGCTCACTGCTACAAGTTGACACGACGCAGCACTACACAGCCGAACACTTAGCTCACTGCTACAAGTTGACACGATCGCGATATGACTAAACGATTTTTCTAAGAAGCGACGTTAAACATTTGTTTCTTTAGACACTGGGGGTAAACCCGGTATCAACGCAAATGGATTATCGACGAAAACCAGTTACGGTTGCGCAACGAAGAGTCAATACTGCCTGTATTAGTTATTCGGCAAATCAGTGCCATTGTATAAATCTGTCACGGTGTCCTGACGATTGTAATTATAATGTCACGGTTTCTCCCTTACTGTGTCACGGATTTTCTACGACAATTACGGGGTTGATTAATGGAGGGAATCGTAGCTACCAGTAGGTTTGAGAGTGTGATGGAGGTTTCTTTTGAGGAAGGATCTTCCATATGCATGAAGGAGTAGATGTTAATAGATGTTATTAGATGTTAGTACATCAGTGATGAGTCCACCTTAAAGGGATACGTGGCAATCAAGCTTGTCTGTTTTATAAAATGCATTTGTTTAATCATTAATACTAATTATAAGAATAGTATAACAGTATAAGGCAAATTGTTTTTTTGCATATTTCTAACTGGTGATTATATTTCATCAGTAATATATTCAAACCCATGGTAGAATAACGAAGAAAAGTTTAACAATCAACATAGTATTTAAATATATGCACGTAGGTTTGAAGTCAAACTGATCCTGGATTAATAAATTGAAAGGCTTATTTTAATGCTCAACCCGCTGTTAGAGGCATGAACGGTAGCAAGCATTTTTCACTACCGTTCATGAACGGTCTCAATCAAGCCGAGACTGCAATATTTTTTGTATTTATCGTGTTCGGCGATTTCCAAATTCTCATTTCATGCTCTTTCTCCTGTTAACGAGTACACCAGTGAATACAAACATGAATTATTTTGGTTACACTACAAAAGCATACATATGGAATATTAAAAAAAATAATATGATGGGTATGACGGATATATGAAGATTTAGTAGCGTCACAATAGTCTTTGAAACAGGCCTACACAAGCCGCATGAATTGATGTATGGAAAGCCGTATTGGCTTTTATTAATAACATCATTTGGTGAATAACATCATATGGTGATATCAACACATGGTGTTTACAAAGGCAATAAGACACCTTTGATTGAACTGTCTGTACTATTGCTTTCTCCTGTCCCTGTGACTTTCGATACAGTGTCTAACCGCTTATGTACATGATGAACACCACAGAGAATAATGTTTGCATCTACTAGTTAGACTCTGAAAAGAGAAAAATCGTCGTTGAGTAACCGTTACATTAACAATGTTGTCGTCGAGATGCCGTGACACTTTCAGGGAGAAACCGTGACATGCATTTTTTTAAAACAGTTCTTTTTAACCCTATGACAAACAATATGAACTAATTATTATTTTCTACTGGTTTGTATACATGTTTTGATAAAGCATAATGTATTAAAGTGCTATACGTTTTGAAGTTTTGAAGAAATATTAATTTTATAAATTGATGTATAAAATTTGGTTTATATAGAAAATATGCAAAACACTTTTATTAAACATAATTAGTTAACTCATATTGACGTATATAGGATGTATTTCGCGCGAAAAACTCTCTAAAAAGCAATATTCCATGTTTGCCATGCAGACTTTTTTCCTTTTTCGTGGAAGGCTGACACGGTATCACAACCTGTAAAGGCATGGAAGAATGGAAGGGCTGCGGCCTTTGGACCTAACTGGATCACGATGTCATTATCGATAGCCATTTGAAATCCTTTCCTCTTCCATAGGCGATCCAGAGTTTTTCTATACCAAGATCCTTGAACGAAGACACTGCAATGACAACCACATCCGTGTCAGTGCTGGAAATTACAATTTCCTTACATTCATTCTTGGATGCATGTTTTGCATGGACAAATATGCGCGTGTCAGCCTCTTCGTGATTGCAGGGTGTAATGTCTGCTTTCGCCATAGGTACATTACAAAAAATATCCTCATCTGCTGTAACGACAATTGTGTTGGCACCGGGAAACATGCCTACAATTGATTCTGCGATAAGTAAAAACAGTTCAGTTTTGTTTCCATCTATTTTTTAGTAGATGGATATTCTAGTCGGCACTTTACTTGAACCTGAAACCTTTGTCCTAACACCTGACATGTGTAGCCCTTGTATCACTTGTCAAACTATCGCTCAGATATCGGTCAAATACTACGTCGATCCTTTTGTATTTTCGAAAGTACGCCTCAAAAGTTGGTTTCAATATTTCTTGAATATAAGCGTTAAATAGCTTCGCAGTTCCAGGTGTTCTTGCATAAACCAAAGCTGCTCCATCGATAATCATAACATCGCCTGCTGGCTCTTCACTGGCGTTAGGTGGCAGTTTTTCAAGAACAAGAGTGAGCTGTGATTTAGTTCATGCATTTAATTTTCCTTGTGACGCCAGGGAAGGTGGGGTTGATTGATTTCCATGCTCGAAAAACTCTCCGAAATCGCACTGTCGATTTTGACAAGAAATATAATGTCCAGAAAAGAGATTGCAGTCATTTTTCATAGATACAACTCTTGATGTTTCTGTTTTTCATCTGACTTTTAATTTCTGCTGAACAAAAAGACCTTGTTCTTCTTGATTGGGAGATAAACTTGTGCAGCGTTATCGGTCTCCGTATCATCTGCGAGACATAAAAGGAAGTTATGATATTGTGTTGAACCCAAAGTCCTTAAAGATGCATAGCATTCTGCTACTCGCTCATCTAATACCTCTTTCGTATCAGTATTGAAAAGGTATTCGGAATCGTCAATGAATGGATCTCCTAATTCCTTAAATGCATTCTCTAGATATTTTCGTTTGGATGAGGAAGTTTGTTTGGTATGCTTTTGAATCGAATTTATGTTGATCCTGCTTTTCGTTGGCATGGTCACCACAGGCAGTCTCAAACTGTGCTACAAGGCGACACATTTCTGGTCCAGAAACTATCCATCTCCTTAAAGCAGATGGATTCTCCGTCAGTCCTATTGCCCCACCATATCCCTTTACTTGTGCATTGTTTTGCTCTTGCGCCTGGTCAATAGCTATCGCTGAAAAAATTATTTTCGTTTTATGCACTGCAAAATTACCCTTCAAGAATTCAGCTGCGATCATTGGATGATTCTCTTCTAAACTGAGCATGTCGATCAAAGAACTGGAAGCCATCTTGCATAGTTGATATGATCAAGAGCAAACAGATACAGGATACGTTCTGAAATGCATCCCCTGTACAGCTGAAAATGTGTCTCTCTGTATGAGCGAACAAAGGCCAGAATAAGTATTTCAAGATCCAAAACTTGGTTCCAAAACTGAAATTGTGGACATTTCATTTCCTTCTCCTTTGACCATTCTTCAAATGATATCAAACTGCTACTTTCATACCATTAGTTCGACTGTCATAAGCATCTCTTTTTAGCTTGTATAGGGCACATGCACTTATTTGATGCGCTTGAAGAGTCTTTGTAACATGTGAAGCAGATATAAATGACTCCGCTGTACCATGTGATGCGACACCAATTTCAGAGAGAACAGTTATCCAGCCACTATCTTTCAAAATATCACCTAGGACCTTCAAAATTGCCATTTCGATGTGCATTATGATAATAAATTTGTCTTTTCCATAACATTCTGGCCATTGCCACTGAATATTTTTCACTAAAACAAACCGTGGAAGGTCCGGCATTTGTCCAGGATTTAGGAAAGCTACCGCCTCCTTCACCTTATCCATAGAATGTTTTATTGTTGTAACGGAGTGAGCTTGTTCTTCGAATAATGGCAATAATGCTAATATAGTGACTTCAAAGGGTGCTGCCCGCTTGGCGTTTGAATGATATGCCGGCCAAGAAACTGCTTCTATTGCATCCGTAGTAAGAGAAACTTTAGGGAGCCATTCAAATTCAAACGTGATATGTTTGTTAAGATTTTCACAATCAAAAGTTGGCAAAGTTGGAATTTTAGGTCGAATTCAAGATACATGGACTTAGAATGAAGACCTGCTCTGCATTGGGCAAATGGACTGTTACCAGCGTCATTAAAGTACGCCGACTTGTTGTATCACACATATGCCACATATCTAATGGATTGTTCTTGTTGCTTTTTTTTAATTGTTGTGTAAACAGAAGAGACAAATTATTAAACATACCTAAGACATACGTACAGCCTCATTCATACCCAAAAATAGCATTGCCAATTAATGCTAGACGTAAGATTTAAAAGCGTAACATAAAGAGTATACGAAACTGTACAATTCTGGTGCATTAGAGTACGACGGCATATTGTTTATCTATTAAGACATTATGAATGAAATCCCTAATAGTTCGTGTTTGTTTTGAAAATGATATGTCAGTATAATACAATTAAAACAAGGAAAGACCACCTATGTATACTGCGTACTTTTTATTTCGTTAAACTATGGTATATCTAGAGTTTATAAAAACACAGTATACAATAATGTTTTACTTTGATATGGAAGCATTATTTTGAATGTTCAACCGTATTGGCGGCCATTTGGAAATAGGTGATCATCTTGAAATAATGTTAGATTGGCGTGGCTCAGGTTCCTGACATGATCAGTACACCCTAAGGAATCATTATGCCAACTTTCATGCTTGTATCAAGGTTTGAACTGCATAATATTTTTTATATAGAAGCAATATTTTGAAAATGTTCAACCATTTTTGCGGCCATTTTGAAATAGGTGACCATCTTGAAATAATGTGAAATTGGCGTGGCTCAGGTTCCTGACATGATCAGTACACCCTAAGAAATCATTCTGCCAACTTTCATGCTTGTATCACGATTTGAACTATTTTGCCAAATATCTCAGTTATTTCCTCCGCTACAGTGTTAGAGAGCCTCGATAAATACCAGGTAAGCAAACTGATGTGAATACTGATTTGTTCGCGAACACTGCACATCGGACATTTACAATAAAAAAAGCTGTAGCTCTAGCTGTTTTTAATGGGATGACGTGTTGTCGTTCGTTGTCCGTCCGTCCGTTAACTTTTGCATTGTGAACACTCTAGCCCTTTCAATTTTTATGTGATCTTAACCAAACTTGGCCAAAGCCTTTAAATTAATGAGAGTTCGGAGGAATTTGAAAATCAGTCAGATCGGATCAGTAATACCAGAGTTATGGCCCTTGTTTGCTGAAAAATCCCATTTTCTGCCTTGTAAACACTCTAGCATCTTTATTTAGTATTCGATCTTTACCAAACTTGTATAGATTGTTAGTAGCAATGAAATCTTGGACGATTTCGAAACCAGCCAGAACGGATCATTTACGCCGGAGTTATGGCCCTTGTATTTGCTAAAAATATGCTATATTCTGCCGTGTGAACGCTCTAGAACCTTCATTTATTATTTGATCTTTACCAAACGTGCATAGAATGTTAATATTAATGTAAGCTCGGATGAGTTCGAAAACCAGCCAAATCGGAGTAGTAACAGCAGAGTTATGGTCCTTGATATTCTGGGGGGAAAAAGCCATATTATGCCTTGTGAACACTCTAGCACCTTCATTTATTATTTGATCTTTACCAAACTTGCACAGATTGTTAATATCAATGAAATCTTGGAAGAGTTTGAAAACCAACCAGATCGGACCATTAACCTTGATTTTCTGAAATATGCTATAATTTGGCCTCGTTAACACGATAAGGCCTTCATTTTTCGGATCTTTTCCAAAACTTTACCAGATTGTTGATATCAATGAAAGCTCGGACGAGTTTGAAAACCAGCCAGATTGGACATTTACACCGGAGTTATGGCCCTTAATTTCTAAAATATGCTATAATTGGCCTCGTTAACACGATAGGGCCTTCATTTTCCCTATCTTTTACAAACTTTACCAGACTGTTGATACCAATGAAAGCTTGGACTAGTTTGAAAACCAGCCAAATCGGTAACACCGGCCATTGATTTAGATAAAAATGCTGTATTTTGCCTCATTGAGACGACGGGGGCTTCATTTGGCCGGGTTTTAATGAAACGTTGCAGGCTTGATCTAGTTATGCATATCGTCACCGTGTTCCGGTTGAATGATTTTTGGCGGAGTTATGGCCTTTAAAGGTTTTAATACACAAACTTTGTCCGGACTATTTTTCCTTGCCAGATTTCAACAAAACTTTGCAGGGATTATCAGTACCACGCCTAGTGGTGCATATCATCACCGTGTTCCGGTTGAATGACTTTTGGCGGAGTTATGGCCCTTTAAAGGTTTTAGTACACAACCTTTGTCTGGACTAGTTCTCCTGAACCCTTGGCAAGATTTCAACGAAACGTTGCAGGAATAATCAGTACCAGGCCTAGTTACGCATGTCATCTGCCGTGTTTCGATTAAAAGATTTTTGGCGGAGTTCTTTAAAGGTTTTAATACACAAATTCTGTCCGGACTAGTTCTTCTGAGCCCCTGGAGGATTTCAATGAAACTTTGCAGGAATGATGCCTTGTTGTGCATATCATCGCCGTGTTCCGGGTAAATGATTTTTTTGCGGAGTTATGGCCCTTTAAAGGTTTTAATACACTAACTTTGTACAGGCTAGTTATCCTGAACTCCTGGCTAGATTTCAGTGAAACTTGGAAGGGATGATCAGTACCAAGCCTTGTTGCGCATATTATTGTCATGATCCGGTTGAATTATTTTTGTTGCAGTTGTAGCCAGTAGAGCGATACAGGCCATCCTGGGCCTCTTGTTAAGACTGTTTGGTTGTATTGATTTTATTCATAAAAGCTACGTTAATATAATAATCTAAATGATTTTAAGAGACATCGCTCAGCTAATGTCATTATAGATGTATCTTTTTCATGAGAGTCACGTACGATGTACTCACGAAACAGTTAATATTCAGAAATGCGTCATCGCAAGAGGACGTGACACAAAATTGAATTATTTCTAGTTAAGTGTCAACAACTGCCAGTTGAGTACAGAAAGTTCTGTACATAATATACTGAACCAAACAGCTTACGCACCAGTAGACAATACCTTTAATGTATGAACTTATTATATGCCAACTGGACCGTTGGAGACAGATGATTTGAATGATTTCTATTTAAATGTACAGTCGTTATTGACATTTGTCTCGTTCAGAATGAAATTTGTTTTGATTTATTGATTGTTATTATTGAGATATTAAAGACATTGTCTACTGGTGCGTTAGCTGTTTGGTTCAGTATATATCAACAAGAACCAGCTGAGAACAGAAACGTCTATATTTATTATGTCAACAGGAACCAGCTTTGTGCAGAAACTTCCGTATATAATATGTCAACAAAAACCAGTTGGGTGCAGAAACGTTCGTATATAATGTGTCAACAAGCAACGGCAGAGTGCAGAATAATCCGTATTTACATATGCCAACAAGCACCAACAGAGTGCAGAATTGTTCGTGTATAATATGTCAACAACAACCAGCTGAGAACAGAACAGTTCTTATATAATAGGTCAACACGAAACAACTGGGTGCGGGAACGTCCGTATATAATATGCCTACAGGAACCAGGTGGGTGCGGAAACGTATGTATATTATATGTCAACAATAGTCAACTGTGCGCAGAAACGTCGGTATATGTCAACAAGCACCAGCAGAGTGCAGAATAGTCCGTATATGTCAACAGGCACCAGCAGAGTGCAGAATAGTCCGTATATGTCAACAGGCACCAGCAGAGTGCAGAATAGTCCGTATATAATATGTCAACACGCACCATCAGAGTGCAGAATAGTCCGTATATGTCAGCAGGCACAAGCAGAGTGCAGAATTGCCCGTATATAATATGTCAACAGGCACCAGCAGAGTGCAGAATAGTCCGTATATAATATGTCAACAAGCACCATCAGAGTGCAGAATAGTCCGTATATGTCAACAGGCACAAGCAGAGTGCAGAATTGCCCGTATATAATATGTCAACAGGTACCAGCAGAGTGCAGAATATTCCGTATATAATATGTCAACAAGCACCAGCAGAATAGTCCGTATATAATATGTCAACAAGCACCAGCAGAGTGCAGAATAGTCCGTATATAATATGTCAACAAGCACCATCAGAGTGCAGAATAGTCCGTATATAAGTCAACAAGCACCAGCAGAGTGCAGAATATTCCGTATATAATATGTCAACAAGCACCAGCAGAGTGCAGAATATTCCGTATATAATGTGTCAACTAGCACCAGCAGAGTGCGGACTAGTCCGTATATAATATGTCAACAAGCACCAGCAGAGTGCAGAATAGTCCGTATATAATATGTCAACAGGCACCAGCAGTGTGCAGAACAGTCCGTATATAATATGTCAACAAGCACCATCAGAGTGCAGAATAGTCCGTATATGTCAACAGGCACAAGCAGAGTGCAGAATTGCCCGTATAAAATATGTCAACAGGCACCAGCAGAATGCAGAATAGTCTGTATATAATATGTCAACAAGCACCATCAGAGTGCAGAATAGTCCGTATATGTCAACAGGCACAAGCAGAGTGCAGAATTGCCCATATATAATATGTCAACAGGTACCAGCAGCGTGCAGAATAGTTCGTATATAATATGTCAACAAGCACCAGCAGAGTGCAGAATATTCCGTATATAATATGTCAACAAGCACCAGCAGAGTGCAGAATAGTCCGTATATAATATGTCAAGAAGTACCAGCAGAGTGCAGAATAGTCCGTATATAATATGTCAACAAGCACCAGCAGAGTGCAGAATAGTCCGTATATAAGTCAACAAGCACCAGCAGGGTGCAGAATATTCCGTATATAATATGTCAACAAGCACCAGCAGAGTGCAGAATATTCCGTATATAATGTGTCAACTAGCACCAGCAGAGTGCGGACTAGTCCGTATATAATATGTCAACAAGCACCAGCAGAGTGCAGAATAGTCCGTATATAATATGTCAATAAGCACCAACAGATTGCAGAATAGTCCGTATATAATATGTCAACAAGCACAAGCAGAGTGCAGAATAGTCCGTATAGAATATGTCAACAAGCACCAGCAGAGTGCAGAATAGTCCGTATATTATATGGCAACAAGCACAAGCAGAGTGCAGAATAATCAGAATATAACATGTCAACAAGCACCAGCAGAGTACAGAATATTCCGTATATAATGTGTCAACTAGCACCAGCAAAGTGCGGACTAGTCCGTATATGATATGTCAACAAGCACCAACAGAGTGCAGAATAGTCCGTATATTATATGTCAACAAGCACAAGCAGAGTGCAGAATTGCCCGTATATAATATGTCAACTAGCACCAGCAGATTGCAGAATTGCCCGTATATAATATGTCAACAAGCACCAGCAGATTGCAGAATAGTCCGTATATAAGTCAACAAACACCAGCAGAGTGCAGAATATTCCGTATATAATATGTCAACAACAACCAGCTGAATTCAGAAACGTATGTGTAGAATATGTTAACAACATCGAAATGAGTATAGACACATCTGTACATAATATGTCAACATGAACCAACTGAGTGCGGTAAGAAAGGACCGTATTACAAATGTCAACAAGAGCCGGAGAAGTCCGTGTTAGGCAATTCCATCTACCTAAAAGAGGTTGAACATGAGACAGTAATAAGGGAAACAGTTTTTATTTATTTGGAAACCGAAAGCTGGAAATGGTGTTTTAATTTTTAGTTTTATGAATGTTTAAATACAGGTAACTTAATGCATTTTCTTTTATAAAAATATGAAAATATTTAGTAGAAAATCGAACAAAATCTCACATATCTGCAGTTAATCTGTATAACATATATGCATATAATGTGTCCATGGTGTGTTTTTTACTGATTAATTCAAGAACATTTGAAGGAAATCTAAGACATTCAGTGCATTAGGGTATCGAACTTTAAGGTCAGAAATATCTAGTAACTGCCATTAAAAAAACACATACCTTTGATATATTAAAATAATAACCAGCCATTATTCTTTTGAATGTTTAAGCACTTGTTGATAAAATACATTGCAATCAATGAACTCCAACATCGTCTCTGACTACAAAAGGAAACAGTGTCTGAAACACCGTGTATTTAAATGACAAACAATCACGCTATGAATTCAAAGTTTTTCTTTGTCCGTTCAAGTAAGTTATTATAAAACTATATAAAAAAAGGTAATTTTAAACAAAACGTCACACTATAGTCATTCTGCGAGTATCATAAACATATGAATCACAAGCATGCACTATTTTCGTACACGATGTAAAATCCTAATGTAATTTAGTTTCCTTTTAAAATATTAAAGGTTTATTTATAAAAAATACGCAACAGTTAATGTGAACTAAATATAGTTATTAAGGTACACATGTACGATCGTCTCGAGCTGAAGGTGTTTACAAAAGTTATTGAATGTTCAGAGCTATATTATTCTTGTAATGGTCATGTTGTGGAATACAGTCACTGTACTGCTTTGTACACTACCAACATCGTCAATCGGGTGTCCATACATCATAGCCTAGTATGGCGGGGATACAGTGGTGGTCAAGTATATATTGCATACGAGCTCTTGGCCTCTCTGTGGAGCCATAGCCAACATGTGATACTGATCACTGGCACTACTCCCTTTCTGTCGCGACCTGTAATTAGAAGAGCATTGAACATCATTCACACTGACCGTGACTGGAACCTCTGCATCCCACGTCCACAGTCAAGCGCTCCACCCTATCCCCGGAGTCCGTAAGTCATCCATAAGCTGAAAAAGTGTCCAGCCATGAATTCGTAAGCCTCATCACATCGCTTTTCCTACGGGACAGTGAGTCTCATCACAGCGCTCTTCTTATGGTGCAGTGAGCCTAATCACACCACTATTTCCACGGGACAGTGAGCCTCATTACACCACTCTTCCTACGGGGCAATGAGCCCAATCATAGCGCTCTTCCAACGGTACAGTCAGTCCAATCACAGACCCCTTCCTACGGGACAGTGAGCCTCATCACACCGTTCGTCCTACGGGACAGTGAGCCCCATCACACCGCTCTTCATACGGGGCAGTGAGCCCAATCACAGCGCTCTTCCTACGAAACGGTGAGTCTCAACAAAGCGCTCCCCCTACGGGACAGTGAGCCTCTTCACAGCGATCTCCCTACGGGACAATGAGGCTCATCCCACCGCTCTTCCTACGGGACAGTGAGCCCAATCACAGCGCTCTTCCTACGGAAATGTGAGCCCTGTCATACCGCTCTTCATACGGAGTAGTGAGCCCAATCACAGCGCTCTTCCTACATTACAGTGAGTCCAATCACAGACCTCTTCCTACGGGAGAGTGAGTCTCATCACACCGTTTTTCCTACGGGACAGTGAGTCCCATCACACCGCTCTTCCTACGGGACGCTGAGTCTCATCACAGCTCTCTTCCTACGGGACAGTGAGCCTCATCACAGCACTCTTACTACGGGACAGTGAGCCCAATCACAGCGTTCTTCCTAAGGGACAGTGAGCCTTATTACACAGCTCTTCATACAGGACAGTGAGCCCAATCACAGCGTTCTTTCCACGGGACAGCGAGCCTTATTACACCGCTCTTCATACGGGACAGTGAGCCTCATTAGACCGCTCTTTCTACGGGACAGCGAGCCTTATTACACCGCTCTTCATACGGGACAGTGAGCCTCATTACACCGCTCTTCCTACGGGACGGTGAGCCCAATTACAGCGCTCTTTCTACGGGACAGTGAGCCCAATTACAGTGCTCTTTCTACGGGACAGTGAGCCTCATTAGACCGCTCTTCCTACGGGACAGCGAGCCTCATTACAGCGCTCTTCATACGGGACAGTGAGCCTCATTTGACCGCTCTTCCTACGGGACAGGAGCCTCATTACAGCGCTCTTCATACGGGACAGTGAGCCTCATTAGACCGCTCTTCCTACGGGACAGCGAGCTTTATTACACCGCTCTTCATACGGGACAGTGAGCCTCATTAGACCGCTCTTCCTACGGGACAGCGATCCTCATTACAGCGCTCTTCATACGGGACAGTGAGCCTCATTAGACCGCTCTTCCTACGGGACAGCGAGCCCCATTACAGCGCTCTTCCTACGGGACAGTGAGCCAAATTACAGCGTTCTTTCTACGGGACAGCGAGCCTCATTACAGTGCTCTTCCTACGGGACTGTGAGCTCAATTACACCGCTCTTTCTACGGGACAGTGAACCCAATTACAGCGCTCTTCCTACGAGATAGAGTCTCATAACACCGCTCTTCCTACGGGGCATTGAGCCCAATCACAGCGGTC
This sequence comes from Cyrtodaria siliqua, assembly GCA_037043455.1. Lineage (NCBI taxonomy): Eukaryota > Metazoa > Mollusca > Bivalvia > Adapedonta > Hiatellidae > Cyrtodaria > Cyrtodaria siliqua. Next base: position 155,201 of record JAWPHD010001014.1, read on the forward strand.
TTCCTACGGGACGGTGAGTCTCATCACAGCGCTCTTCATACGGGACATTGAGCCTCGTCACAGCGTTCTTCCTACGGGACAGTGAGCCTCATTACACAGCTCTTCCTACGGGACGGTGATCCCAATTACAGCGATCTTCCTACGGGACAGTGAGCCCAATCACAGCGCTCTTCCTACGGGAAAGAGAGCCCCATCACACCGCACTTCATACGGGGTAGTGAGCCCAATCACATTGCTCTTCCTACATTACAGTTAATCCAATCACAGACCTCTTTCTACGGGAGAGTGAGCCTCATCACACCTTTGTTTCCTACGAGACAATGAGCCTCATCACACCGCTCTTCCTACGGAGCATTGAGCCCGATCACAGCACTTCCCTACGGGACGGTGAGTCTCATCACAGCGCTCTTCCTACGGGACAATGAGCCTCATCATAACGTTCTTCCTACGGGACAGTGAGCCTCGTCACAGCGCTCTTCTACGGGACAGTAAGCCCAATTACAGCGCTCTTCCTACGGGACAGTGAGTCTCATTACACCGCTCTTCCTACTGGGCAGTGAGTCCAATCACAGCGCTCTTCCTACGGGACGGTGAGTCTCATCACAGCGTTCTTCCTACGGGGCAGTGAGCCTCATCACACCGCTCTTCCTACGGGGCAGTGAGCCCAATCACAGCGCTCTTCCTACGGGACAGTGAGTCACATCACATCGTTCTTTCTACGGGACGGCGAGCCCCATCACATCGTTCTTCCTACGGGGCAGTGAGCCCAATTACAGCGCTCTTCCTACGGGACGGTGAGTCTCATCACAGCGTTCATCCTACGGGCCAGTGAGCCCCATCACACCGCTCTTCCTACGAGGCAGTGAGCCCAATCGCAGCGCTCTTCCTAGGGGACGGTGAGTCTCATCACAGCGTTCTTCCTACGGGACAGTGAGCCTCACCACACCGCTCCTCCTACGGGACAGTGAGCCCAATAACAGCACTCTTCCTACGGGACAGTGCGCCCAATCACAGCGCTTTTCGTACGGTACGGTGAGTCTCATCACACCGCTCGTCCTACGGGACGGTGAGTCCAATCACACCGCTCTTCCTACGGGACAGTGAACTCAATCACACCGCTCTTCTTACGGGACAGTGAGCCCAATCACAGCGCTCTTCCTACAAGACAGTGAGCCCAATCACACCGCTCCTCTTCCTACGGGCCAGTGCACACAATCACAGCGCGGTTCCTACGGGATAGTGAGCCCAATCACACTGCTCTTCAGACGGTACGGTGAGCCCAATCACAGCCTTTTCCTATGGGATAGTGAGCCCAATCACAGAGCTCTTCCTACGGGCCTGCGAGCCCAGTCACAGCGTATTTCCTAGAGGGCGGTGAGCCCAATCACAGCGCTCTTCCTACTGGGCAGTGAGCCAAATCACAGCGCTCGTCCTTCGGGGCAGTGATCCCAATCACATCGCTCTTACTACGGGACAGTGAGCCTCATTACACAGCTGTACCTAAGGGACAGTGAGTCTCATCACAGCGTTCTTCCTACGGGACAGTGAGCCCAATCACAGCGCTCTTCCCACGGGACAGTGAGCCCAATCATAGCGCTCTTCCTACGGGACAGTGAGCCTCATTATACCGCTCTTTTTACGGGGCAGTAAGCCCAATCATAGCGCTCTTCCTACGTGACAGTGAGCCCAAACACAGCGCTCTTCCTACGGGGCAGTGAGCCCCATCACAGACCTCTTCCTACGGGGCAGTCAGTCCCATCACAGACCTCTTCCTACGGGACAGTGGGTCCAATCACAGAGCTCTTCCTACGGGACGGTGAGCCCAATCGTATCGCTCTTCCTACGGTGAAATAAGGGTTAATTAGGACTTAGATGATTGTCACCTTCTCCGCATAAATTATGCGAGGCTATATTGAAAAAGCATAATATAAACAATAAAAATAATAAGGTGAATGATATACAATATTTGTTTCTTGAATTGCTATAATATGTATGCTTTACAATTATATATTGCGTGGCTATTAATATAGTATGTTTGTATTAAGTACACGCAACTTGTGCATGTACCTGCTATCAACCTTGTATGTATCCTCATGGGTCTTATCGACTTTTGGAAATTTGCTGAATAAAATATGTAATATATATGATAGTATTGCTGCTCGAACTGTCAAGAATACGATTGTAATGCTGTCTATAAAACCTGGCGGGTATTTTCTTATTTTCACTGTCCCATTTTATTGGGATGACAAATAAGTGCGGTTAAGTGCAGCTAAGATCTTGGTGTAAACCCGTCTGTTTGCCACTGACCCTTTAAAGGCGGTCATTTTCTTCCGTTTTATGTGTGTGGAGTTGTTTACACGTGGATTAATTGTCGTTTGTTTTGAATACGTGTTTAGGATGATAGGTTCTGCGAATGCAACAATTCTTGTTCGAATTTTGTATCCACTTTTATTGACTATTGTAACTCAGAATTTTGAATAATATATCTTTTATTCAACAAAATGCCAAACCTTAGGATAAAAAACATATAAACAAGGTCTACTTACATCGGTGTATGTACACAATACATATTTTATCTTGATACCTACAATACATTGTTACAATACATTGTCTCTCCGGTGATTTTCAATAAACTAGTAACTTGTCGCTGTATTTATTCACCGACCAACTTACACACATCACGTAGATAAATCAAAATGCGCACGATATCGCAAACATTTTTTGCAAATTCACGAACGTGTATCTTTTGTCCTCCATCAGGACTCAAATTTAAGCTGTTTACCAGTAATCTTTGAAGCATTGGCAATAGTATGCAAGTGCTTAACAGTCTTCTAGTTTAGGATATTGCTAGAAAGTAAAACTATTTAGGCATAATATAGTTTATAGGCATAACTGACCAGTCAAAATGATAAGTAAAAGAGCTATTGCTTATTGTTTGCTAGTGTGAGCTATAATTTTGACAATTCATTTTTGATCAACTGGCAAAAAAACGCCAGTTGAAAAAAAAGCTAAATTCGAGTCCTGCTCCATGTCAGAGCAACCAATCCCTAGCCGCTATGTGTATTATAGTAGATCGATGACGTAATTCTGGTTAAACCATTGTGTATCCGGTCTTACTGTGGTAACTATAGTTCGAGACCACAGTTCGTGATCGAAGTCGCTCCATGTTAAAGCGGCTGTAACAACAAACGTGTATTGCTTCGTCGGAAATCCATTTCACAATACTCAATGTATCAGCCTAGATTACGGTTAATTGCATTTTCAACTAAAACTGTTTCATTAAAAACGAAGTGTTTGACCTTAAGGGAATCTTGTGCTTGCTGTAGATTGACAATAAACAAACAATGAATAAGTTCTCATTTGCGTCCCTGGGGAAATCTTGTTTCTGCACATAAAGAAACAGTACATGTTAATTGTCTAGTGCATTAAGTATTCCATTTTATTGCGGCACTTTTATGATGAATAATTTAAACTGGAAGCTAGAGTGTACCGTAGCTGAGTATAAACTTTGTGTCACGAAAGACCCTGCAGGCGCTATTAATGGCTAGCACTTCTGCTTGGAAATCAACATATCGTTCACTCAGCCATCATTTTAGAAATTTCCACCTGATCAGTCCTTCGGGTGAGACTCAAAATCGATGTCAATTTGGTTAAAATGCCCAATGCAATACAACAAAGACAAATGACATTGTATATAATGAGTTATAGGACCCTGTCTGGATGGACTGTCAAAACTATATATCCCAAGGCAATGGCTTACATTATAGGGATACACGGCAATCTCGACACGTACCAGGACACGTACACTATGTATGCGTACTCTTTATTACAAATGTAGTTTGCATCTGGACAATTGTATATGGTATGGTATTATAGAAATAATTGTGGACTTCCGGAAGAAAGCATGGAACTTTGCATGTTTGAACCTCAGGGTATGACCTTTAAATTAAAAGCAGGAGACACACCAGGGGACCCAAGTCTCCTGGGGGAAATGAGGCACTAACAGTTTTAATATAAAACTGTTATTGATTAACATTAAAAAAATGTTTTTTGTATCTGAAAAAAAGTTTCAAAATATAAGTAAAACAAATCATTGATCCATGCAAAATAAAATGCAGTAACAAGATAATATTGAAAGTATCTTTAATGATTTACCTTCTTTGTTAAGCATACTTATTATGAGTCCCACAAAAGGGGCATTGTTTTTTAATTAAGCAGCGCTCAAATGTGAGCTATTGGGATTACCATTCGACCGCATTCTTTCCTTAACATTTGCTTCAAAATACTTCTCACCAACATGAACAACGGCTTGGCTAATTTTGATCATGAACGATCCTTGGATTAGTGTCATTCAAGTTAAAATTAGGTCAACATGAGTTCCACGATGTTACGAAAAATAGTACATAACAAAAATAAAATTCTCAAAAATTGCAAACACTGTTTTCGACTGAATTTGCTTAGATATAAGTGATAGCTAGGTAATAAACTATCAAGCTTGTTCAAATGAAGTGGTCAAAACTCACCAATTCAATGGAAGCAGCTGGCGAGTGGGGGCTCCAGGGTTTGTATAATGAGAGTTCACATGTTTTCTATAGACTTGTATGAGAATTCTACTATGAAACCACACGTTATAAAACTTCGCATGTTGCATAAGCTTATGGTCCGCTATCAAGTTTGTCAAAATGGTGACCCTGAGGTCAATTTTCCCCCTTTATGCTGTGACCTCAGGGGTCACAGTGTTACCTAGAGTTGTATAAGAAAATCATTGAAAATATTCTTCTCTGAAACTATGAGAGTTGAGTAATATAATGCCTTATGGTCAAATGTATATATATATTTATACAGGAACATCTTAAAAACAATTGTCATAAAAAGATAGCAAATTTCATTAAAAGAAACCTGTATTGTCCTTTCAAGAGCGGTGAGAGAGTGCAGTAAAATACCACTCTGTGGTTATTGGAACAAAACACTGAACTTGGAAGTTCCTCGCTAAGATTTCTACAAGCTAATACGGGAGAATCCCTAGATCTATGATATCATGGTTCATCGTACTTCACCATATATGCTTGATCGCAGGTTATCGATGCATATTCGTGACCTATGACCAGTTTATCAACGTAAGAATAGTTCCACAGTGATAAATTTGACACCCAGAAATCAAGTAAAAGATGTTCAACAGTCGAACATGATCAAGTCCACAAGCAAATAATTCAGAAAAGGAGACTGGGTCAAACCGAAAATGCTAAAGATGGAAGAAATAGATAGAATTTTAACTGAAGTGAACAAAAGGAAAATGTCGTAATAAAACAACATCAACAGATAGATAGATAGATACTTTTATTGACTTAAACTATTACAGTTTTTCATCATTACAAATATATGATAATTATAATATACACACACGTGACAGATATTAACATTGCAAATACAACAAAATAATCACTAACTGAAGTTTTTTTTGTTTCATACATATTTAAACAATCAAAAACATACATATATTATGGTATGTCAATGATAAACGAGGATGTTCTAAAATAAGATATCTAGTGTTTTTTTGTGTTTTTTTTAGTCTGTTAAAATGGATGTAGATAGCCTTAATACAAGTGCATCGGAAATGAATTTACTTAAACTAAGAATAATCTTTTTGTTTAATGACTGCAACAATTCTACAAATTTAAACATGCTTGGTCTAGTTGTGTAATATTTAGGAATATATTTGTTTCTAATGTTAGAGTAAGTAGTACAGATCAAAATAAAATGGTACTCGTCTTCAATAGCGTTAGTGTTGCAAATTTCGCACACTCTTTCGTTCCTCTCTGTTCTACCTCTTGAGTATCTCCCTGTTTCTATTCTTAAACAATGAGCGGATAATCTTATTCTTGTTATACAACTTCTTAATTGTTTGGAGCATAATGTTTCTAGATATGTTTCAAAATCAAAATTCTCTTTCACCACCTTATATAGCGTTAAAACTCTACTGCCTTCTATATCAGATCTCCATTGTTGCATGAAATTATCTATTAATCTTTGTTTAAATATTAAAGGAAATAGTTTAAAACTAACACTCATGGGATTATCCCAGACATTATTAAAACCGTTACTGTTTAGGATAAACCTTATATTAGTTAGCCAATTCTTCGCGCCCTTATTACAGTTAGATAACAAATCCTTATATATTGCTTTTAGTATAATGTTCTCTGTAGACAATAGTTTATACCAATATTTGATCATTTTTACATATCTATTAATGTATAAGGGGTAACGAGAGAGCTCTCCGTAGATACCAGCATTGCTTGTGGTAAGTTTAACACCTAAAATATTTTTACAAAATTTTAACTGTATTCTCTCAATATCTTTTGATTTTGTAATCCCCCATATTTCACTTCCATAATTTAATATTGATGCCACAAAAACATCAAAAAGCTGAAGAGATAATTTTGGTTTCAATTCATATTTTCGTATATTAACCAAGAGTATATTCATTGCTTTTAAGGCTTTTCCACAAAGACATTGTTGGTTTAACGAAAAGGAGCCAGTATAATTAAGAACCACACCTAAATAATTAAAATCATCAACGACATCTAATAAACTTCCATTATAATACCACCTTTCACATTCTTTAATTCTACCCCTCTTACGAAATACAACTATTTTTGTCTTTTCAGTATTAACTTCAAGACCCCAGGATTCACAGTATTCATAGAGTCTATTAAGACTTTGCTGAAGGTCATCTGGGCTTGATCCCAGTACAGCCATATCATCAGCAAAAAGCAACAGTATTAAAGTGATATCATTAAGAGATAAACCACCATCTATTCTGTTTAATAAGAACAATTCTAAATCTTCTATGAATATAGAAAACATAATCGGTGAGACAATATCACCTTGCTTTAGACCGATAGAAATATCAAAGAATTCGGAGTAAGATCCACAGGACTTAACACATGCTTTAACTGTATCATACATGGATCTAATTATCCTAAGCATTTTCCCGTTGACACCACATTTATATAGTTTTAACCACAACGCATTTCTGTAGACAGAATCAAACGCTTTTTTCAAATCTATAAATGCGCAATAAAGTCTTTTTTTGTCGTTTAAAATGTTGTTTATAATGCTATGCAAAATAAATATTGCATCTGTTGTTGACCTGCCTTTTTTAAACCCGAACTGAGCATCAGATATGATATTATTATTTTCGCACCATTTGTCAATCCGCGTATTCAAGATGCTTGTAAATAGTTTACTCATACAATTAATTAATGTAATTCCCCTGTAATTGTTAACAGAGTTTATATCGCCTTTTTTATGTAGAGGAATCATTAAACCCTTAGACCAGCTTTCCGGTAAGCAACCTGTATCGAAAATAATATTAAAAATATCAGTAATATGACCCGATAATATATCACAACTAGCAATGAAATATTCATTAAGCATAAAGTCGCCCGAAACCGCCTTATTTTTATTTAACGCTTTTATTGCCGACTCTACCTCGGCTACGCTTATCCTTTTATCTAATTCTTCGAAAATTGGGTCATTATCATTGAACTCATGATTAGCATTAAAGTTCTCTGATTCTTCTGAAATAGATGTTTTTATATCTTTAAATAAATTTGAAAAATAGTTCTCAAAATCATCCACAGATATACTGGCATTTACGATCTTTCGTTTCGAAAAACGTCTCCAAAATTCTCTAGGCTTTGAACGTCGCATATTTTCAAACTCTTTCGCTTGCTTAAATTTAAACGCGCGTCGTTTCTTTTTAATTAATCTCTTATAAGCTTGTTTTAGATTATCAAGCGATGTTCTATTTTCATTTGACTTTAATCTGTTAAACTCATTCAATGAATTTTTATAAAGTTGTTTAGACTGGTAGCATTCTTCATCGAACCATTTTTTCGTGTCACTATTTTTAATTTGAAATCCCGACGAAGTGATTTTGATGTGCTTCATAAAAAGTGGGTCAGCGACTTCACGCATTGTACACGTAAATTGCGATACAAGATTATCTACACTATTCGTGCTATCTGAATTAAAATTATCGAACAATGCATTAAAACATGGCAATTTACCAATAATACCCCGTCGAAACTGTTCCCTATGCAATTCGTCCCATTTTATAGACTCAGTTTCGTATGAACGTTTATCATTCCCGTCGTGTGTTTTGCCAGCAAGAGTGAACGATTACGGTGCATGGTCACTAAATTCATTAAATGCATGTATACAAAAATCGCTCATACATGGAAAATCGCGTTCTTTTAACAAAAGATAATCAATTACGCTGCTTCCATGCCTATTAACGTACGTTATACATCCCACACCACAATCTGACCCTAATCTACCATTGGCCAATCGAAAAGAAGTAGCTTTACACAAGTCCAATAACCTGTTACCTTGTGGATTCGCACATGTATCTTGTGAGGCCCGCTTTAGGGGGTTATCTGGTATATAATCAGAGTAATCAATATCGTTAATTACACTATCACATACAATAAAATCGCACCTATTTGACACTCTGCCATTACAATCACCTGCAATAAATGTTTTACCTAAAGATTCATAATAATATAGATCATCTTGCAAAAGCTGAAAAAGATCAGTATGTATTGTATTAGCTGCGGGTGAATCGTCAGTCCATAAATAAACTCCACCTAGATAAATGTCATCATCATTTCCAAAATAACGTTTATCCAATTTTAACCGTATAATAGTGTCATGGTGGTTTTTTACAACAGATATTCCATTTTTGATATTGTTTTTAATATATATAACTATACCGCCGCTATTGCGTTTTGCTTTTCTATGTCTAAATTTTCTATAGAAATTAAAACAATGATACCCTGAAAATTCTATTTCACTGTTTTTACACGTCCATGCTTCAGACAAAATAATTATATCGTTTTGCTTTAAAATGTTCACAAACCCTGCATTCTGTCTCTTACTCTCAGACAAACCATTACAACAGACAGCAGCCAGACAAGGTTGTCTAACCATGTCAAAACAAATATCAGCACCAAGGACGCATTGGGAAAGACTTATCAGATATTATTACCAATGACACACGTGTTCAAACTTTCCCCACGTCTGCAGGCCGTAGGGGCGCCTGTGTCCTGCGAGTTTTTCACGAATGACTGAAGACACAGTTGCATCAGTGAGAAACAGGAAACAAAGGTATAACATTTTTTAAAGGTGAAACAATCAATCATTCTACGACCGACAAAGGAAGCCCAACTTTCCACAATTTCGATGCAAGTGAAACACAAAGGACCGATGATTCACAACGAGAAACCAAATGAAATAAAATGAAAATAGAACTCAAGTCTAATTTACTTAGATCTCTCGAAAGCCTTAGATAATTGTCCCGGGGTGTGTTATATGATTAGTGTTGGTGGCGTTGCAGTGCAATCATTGAGTATGAGTTTCATAAACATAGGTCATAAACATATGTTAAATACTTTTTGAGTTATGACCAAGTTCAGGTTGCAGGTTAAAGCGTGACGGAGAAACGGACGTAGACGACGAATGAAGACAGACTACAGACAAAGCAATCCCTACCTGTCTGCCATGCTACGAATGTGACACAAAGACAAATAAAATGGAACTTTGAATTGTAACATTTCTGTGAATCATTTTTTAATGTTAGCTCAATATTTTTAATTAAACTCTTAAAAGAGTATTTAATTATCTCCCTTTATAGCAACACCTTTATTAAAGAGAGTTCACACGTTTATATTATTTCGCATTGTTTCGTATATATAGAATCTAAAAAACTATATTCACACGCAATTTTTTTAAAAAGGATAAATATATTTTAATTTGTTTGGTTATCTTTACCTTCTTTCGATAGAATATGATTAAAATGGTTAAATGGTTGCTTCCATATGTTTTTGTACGTTTTTAAGGGTCGAACTATTGAACTGTTATATGTTTACATGACTTACGTAACCATTTTGAATGCAAACAAATACACACACACAAACAATTGGTGGATCTAATCCATGCCATAAATCCATTTTTATATCAATTTAGAACATTTTCTTAAAAATTACCTCCCTTTATAAAACAATAGTTTTACACACTTAAAGCTACAGACGCCCTATATCAATCGATTTCTTCTTTGTAGGCGTGTCTTTATTTGTAACTTTATGTTCACCAGCTCATGTCGAAATCGGGTATTTAAGCGAGCAAATATAGCGCATGAAATCATTTACTGTATATACATCGACCAGTGCACATCGTACCTACCTATACACAGGTAACAGTAATTTTTACCGAAAAAAAAAGTTAGTTACTAATAGCTTCTTTCGGGGCTCGAACACACGACCTTCTGATTTCAAGTCCTGTGCTCTATTCACTGAACTACTTGAGAAAATAGTATACTAACTACCATATATTATGAGGCAAAATAACTTAACATATTTGAACGCAACTAAAGATGGATCAATAAATATGCAGTCCATATTGTCGCACGTGTAAATTAACATTGCCAGATGTAATACTGTATCTTATCAATATGAAACTAATACTTCGTCTCAAATCAACCATATATCGACTTGTTATTTAGCGCTTGATGAGTTTGTGTGCGCGCTTGTTATTACGTAATGCCTATGCAGTGTTAAAACTGCTACAACATACCATTAAATAGCAGTGGTCTAGTGGTTCAGTGTACAACTTTCAAAACTTACAAATGCAAGACTGTGGTTCAAATCCAGTTCCGGGCAACTATTTTTTAACTCACAAATATTTTGGAGTCGTATATTTATCGTATGGAGGCTAAATAAAAATGTGAAATTTTACGCATCGATTTCTCCTTATATACCGACTTTTGGGGTGTTCGTCGATTTGAAACTACTTCACATGTGACTCATTCATATTCATGAGTTATTACCAGTTAAAATAGGGCGTGTACAGCTTTAACTAAGCTACCGAACTAAATATACTATCCTGGCTTAAAAGAAGCGTAAGTCATTGACCTTTCCGAAAATGCATATTAGTATTTGCCAGCTCGAATTGTACCAATATGTCAACATTTGGGTAGCAGCACACGGCCTAATATACTAGTACAGCAATCCGGGAACCTTAGAAATGAATAGATTCCTGTGGTTCTGTAACATGATCGTAGAGTAGACACCGATATACGGGACCACCTGGTTGACGTCTCCATCACATGGGCGAGGCTAATATAAGAGAAAATGTCTTGCCCAAGAACACATCGGTGAAACGCAGTGGCGTAGACGAGGCTTGCTTCCAGGTCCTTCAGTTTCAAGTTCACCGTGCTATCCACTGAGCCATGCCAGTCCGACCTTTGAAGAGAGAATGCCCTGCTCTTCAACCATGTAACCGCAGCATTACTCGAATGCATTCAAAATCAAAGTTATCATCCAAATATTGCAATGTTATTCGGCCGATTGCTCCATCAATAGTTTATTTACTTGAAAGCAGTGCTAAAACCTTCATCTGCATTGTAAAAAATAAACACTCAACGCAAATTATACATCAACACGTGTTACAAGCGGCTATATTGTTTACATAGCAACAGTGCACTATTTTCTGTGCCGTTGCCTTCCGAAGAATGACGGTATTGGCCGAGAGTTCACGATTGGGTTTTACTTAGATCTTCACTGGCGGCCATATTGAATGACGTCACGGCACAAAAAAGTGCAATGCACAACTGCAAGATAAGTACATTAATTTGACAAAGATTCATCAAGAAGGAGCAGAAGCGATTTTAATCTACTGTCGTTTCAATGTTACTGTGACATCAGCTAAAATAAACTTTACGTTCGCATTTGCAATCACAAGTTCTACAAAATTGTCAAATTGTACGTGTCTACTTCATTTTTTCAAATTTTACGTCATTGGCGTCATTGTATTTTAATTCCTGGGGCAACCATTTACCAACGTAGCGTTTTGAGTGATCTTTATTTTGAAAAGTAAATTGAAAGGCCTTAAAAACGATACACATGTTCTTGATAACAATTTCAACCGTTACATTGACCTGGTGACCTGATTTTCCCCGACATGGTCAAGGTCAGATAGTGGCACATATATGAGAACATTGATGACGCTAGCTGGTTCGAAATATACAAAGAAGTTTCTATTTTAGCCTGTTTAAAATTTAACTAGTATGGCCGCCGTATTTGATGACGTCATAAAACCATTTTTCACACGATCGATAGAAGATGATGGTGATTGTGATAAAGTTTCAAAATGGTCAAGCAATTATTGTATTTTGACGATTTTTCCACTTTTTAAGCTGACGCCATCACGTTATGACGTCATGACCCCGCATGATCTTCTTGCACAACTGGAGCCTGACCTTTACAATCTGTGAAAGTCTCATTAAAATCCGACCATAAATGTCTGAGAAATAGCGATAACAAGATTTTCATCATGACTTCACTGGCGACTATCTTGGATGACGTCTTGACTCCAAAAGTTTCGGGGTACTATACCAGCCTGATCTCTACCACTGTGCAACATTTTGACGTCCTGCGACCAGTTTTACAATGAAAAGTGGCTGTGAGAAGAATAATGAAAAGTGGCGGTGAGAAGAATAAAGTCAAAATGTTGCAGAACGAAAATAATAAGTATTTCCACTGGAAGGTGGAAAGCCCTAGTAATTATTTAAGACTGATGATAACCATTTGTTGAACTGGACACCGTAACGAAGATTTTTAAAATAAATGTTTATCAGGTTGTGAAAAAGCACCTTGTTCGCGCCATCAGTAACAAACGACCAGACATCGATCTTGACCGGGTGATACTTCACCAAGATAATGCACCGCCATGAACGGAAGATTTAACACAACTAGAGATCGCACTCCTTGGTTTTGAGTTGCTGAATCACCCATCATACAGTCCGGATTTGGCTCCGATGGACTTTGGAGTTTTCCCGGAAATTAATGCTCAACTGAGAGGAATAAGGTTCGATAGTGCTGAAGATTTAAAGAGAGAAACTCAAAGAATTGTCTCAAACTTTTGACAGTAATTGGTATATTGAAACTCATGACAAATGGGTAATGCGTCACCGTAAGTGTTTAAGAGTCAGTGGTGATGATATTGAGAAAGTATGACTGACTGTCTGAATGTTTCCCAACGACGTTGTACAGATGATAAACGTTGAGCAGATGATTGACGTTGTGTTGTATAGACGTTGTACAGACGTTGTGCAGATGATAGACGTTTTACAGGTGATTGACATTGTAGAGGTTATAGGCGTTGTACAGGTGATTGACGCTGTACAGGTGATATACGTTGCACAGGTGATAGACGCTTTACCGGATATTGATGGTGTACAGGTGACAGACGCTGTACAGGTGATAGACGTTGTACAAATATAATACGTTGTACATATGATTGACGTTGTATAGACGTTGTACAGATGACAGTGATATATGTTGTACAGATGATTGACGTTGTACAGATGATAGACATTGTACAGATGATAGTGGTTGTACAGGTGATTGACGTTTTACAGATGATTGACGTTGTACAGATGATAGACATTGTACAGATGATAGTGGTTGTACAGGTGATTGACATTTTACAGATAATAGACATTGTACAGATGTTAGTGGTTGTACAGGTGATTGACGTTTTACAGGTGATATAACCTGTACATGTGATAGACGTTGTACAGATTAAAGACGTTGCACATATGATTGACGTTGTACATATTATTGGCATTTTACAGGTGATTGACGTTGTACAGATGATTGACGTTCTACATATTACTGGCGTTGTACAGATTAAAGACGTTGTACATATGATTGACGTTGTACATATTATTGGCGTTGTACAGATGATTGACGTTGTACAGATGATTGACGTTGTACTGGTGATTGACGTTTCACAGGTGATAGACCCTGTACATTTGATAGACATTGTACAGATTATTGCCGTGATACAGATGACTGACGTTGTACAGGTGACTGAATTTGTACAGATGATAGACGTTGCATAGGTGATTGACGTTTTACAGGTTAAAGACGTTGTACAAATGGCAGACGTTGTACAGCTGATTGACGTTGTAGACATGATAGACGTTGTACAGATGACAGTGATTGACGTTGTACAGATGATTGACGCTGTGCAGGTAATTGACGTTGTCCAGGTGATAGACGTTGTACAGATGATAGACGTTGTACATATGATTGACGTTGTATAGACGTTGTACAGATGACAGTGATTGACGTTGTACAGATGATAGACGTTGTACAGATGATAGACGTTGTATAGATGATGGACGTTATACATATGGTAGACGTTTTACGGGTGATTGACGTTGTTCAGTTGATTGACAATGTGCATGTGATAGACGTTGTACAGGTGATTGATATTTTACCAGTGATAGACGTTGTCAGATGATTGACGTTGTACAGATGATAGACGTTGTACATATTATTGGCATTGTACTTGTGATTGACGTTGTACAGGATATTGACGATGTACAGGTGACTGACGTTGTACAGATGATAGACGTTGTATATATGGCAGTGACTAACGTTGTACAGATGATTGACGTTGTATAGGTGCATGACGTTGTACAGGTGTTAGACGGTGTACAGAGAATAGACGATGTACAGAGGATTGACGTTGTTTCGATTATTGACGTTGTACAGGTGATTGACGTTGTACAGATGACAGGACTGACGATGTACAGGTGATTGACGTTGTAAAGGTGGTACAGGTTTTACGGGTGATTGACGTTGTACATATGATAGACGTTGTATATATGGCAATGATTGACGTTGTACAGATGATTGACGTTGTACAGGTGTAAGACGGTGTACAGGTGTAAGACGGTGTACAGATGATATACGATGTATATGTGATTGACGGTGTACAGTTTATTGACGTTGTACAGGTGATCGACGTTGAACAGATGACATACTATGTACAGATGACAGACGTTATACAGGTAATTGACGTTGTACGTGTTATAGACGTTGTACAGATGAATGACGTTGTACAGATGACAGACTATGTACAGATGGCAGACGTGTTTCAGTTGACTGACGTTGTACAGGTGACATACGTTGTACATGTAATTGAAGTTATACATATGATAGACGTTGTACAGGTGATTGATATTGTCCGGGTGATAGACGTTGTACAGGTGATTGACGTTTTGGAGGTGATAGACGTTGTACAGATAATTGACGTTGTACATATGACTGACGTTGTACAGATGATTTACGGTGTACATGTCATCGACGTTGTACATATTATAGACGTTGTGCAGTCAATGATGTTGTACAGATGATTGACGTCGTACAAGTGAATGACGCTGACCAGGTGATTGCCGTTGTACATAATTATGGTTGACGTTGTGCAGATAATTGACGTTGTGCAGTTGATGGACGTTTTGCAGATGATTAAGCTTTTGCAGGTGATATACGTTGTAAAGGTAATTGACGTTGTACAGGTGATTGACTTTGTACAGGTGTTAGTCGTTGTGCAGGTGATTGACGTTGTGCAGATGACAGACGTTGTACAGATGACTGACGTTGTGGAGATGATAGACATTGTGCGGGTGATTGACGTTGTAGAGGTGATTGACGTTTTACAGGTGATTGACGGTGTACAACAGATCGACGTTGTACAGGCGATAGACGTTATACAGATGAATGACGTTGTACAGATGACAGACGTTGTCGTTGTACAGATGATTGACGTTGTACAGACGATAGACCTTGCACTGGTGATTGACGTTGTACAGGTGATTGACGCTGTAGAGGTGAGGTGATATACGTTGTACTGGTGATTGACGCTGTACAGATGATATACGTTGTACAGGTGATTGATGTTGTACAGATGATTGACGTTGTACCGGTGACTGACGTTTTACATGTAATTGACGTTGTACATATTATTGACGTTGTACAGATACTAGACGTTGTACATAAGATTGACATTGTATAGACGTTGTACAGATAATTGATGTTATACAGGTGATAGATTGTGTACAGGTTATTGACGTTGTGCAGATGATAGACGTTGTACAGATAATTGATGTTATACAGGTGATAGATTGTGGACAGGTAATTGACGTTGTACAGATGATAGACGTTGTACAGGTGATTGACGTTGTACAGGTGATAGACGTTTTCCAGATGAACGATGATGTATGACGTTTTACAGATGACATACTATGTACAGATGACAGACGTTGTACATGTTATTGACGTTGTACAGATGATACACGTTGTACAGATGATTGACGTTGTACAGATGATAGACGTTGAACAGGTGATTGACGTTGCACATGTGATAGACGTTGTACAGGTGAATGGCCTTGTACAGGTGATTGGCAGTGTACAGATGATAGACGTTGTACAAGTGATTGACGTTGTGCATGTGATTGCAATTGTGCAGGTGACTGACGTTGTACAAGTGATTGACCTTGTGCATGTGATTGTAATTGTGCAGGTGACTGACGTTGTACAGATGATTGACGTTGTGCAGATGACAGACTTTGTACATACTTTTAACATTGTGCAGATGATTGACGTTTTACTTGTGATGGACGTTGTAAAGGTGATAGACGTTGTCCAGATGAATGACGTTGTACATATGACAGACTATGTACAGATGACAGACGTTGTACATGTGACTGACGTTGAACAGGTGATGGACGTTGTACATGTGATAGACGTTGTACAGGTGATCGACGTTGTGCAGGTAATCGACGTTCTGCAGATGATTGACGTTGCGCATGTGATTGCCTTTGCGCAGGTGATTGACGTCGTACAGTAGTCTCGGCCATCTAGACCTATCATGCATATGTCTTACTTGTAGATATCGGTCTGGGCATATTAGTCCAATTAAAGCACCCACTAGTGATTAGCACAATTTATTCGAGCGTTTTTTTCACGCGCATAAAGTCGACGTTTGCATGACGTCTTGTTGTAAATCAACGTACAACGTCAATTGTTGATGCATCAGTTAAACTTTTTAACGTCACTTGCTGCTTCTTATAAGTTAAAAATAAGAAATTATTATTAAATAAAATTAAAAATATGTTTTTTGAAAGTCTCGTTGAATCTCTAAAAATCTCGCTAAAATCGCCCAAAACGTTAGGGCGATTTCAAACGTCCTATTTTTTATGTACAGATGATAGACGTTGTACAGATGATTGACATCGTACAGGTGATAGACGTTGTACAGGTGATAAGCGCTGTACTTATGTTTGACGTTGTACAGGTGATATACGTTGTACAGATGATAGACGTTGTACAGATGATTGACATTGTACAGGTGATAGACGTTGTACAGATGATAGACGTTGTACAGATGATTGACGTTGTACAGATGATTGACGTTGTACAGATGATAGACGTTGTACATATGTTTGACGTTGTTCAGATGCTTGACGTTTTACAGATGATAGACGTTGTACATATGACACAGATGATAGACGTTGTACAGATAATAGACGTAGTACATATGATAGACGTTGTACAGATGATTGACGTTGTACAGATGATAGACGTTGTACATATGATAGACGTTGTTCAGATGCTTGACGTTTTACAGATGATAGCCGTTGTACAGGTGCTATACTTTTTATAGATGATAGCCGTTCTACATATGATAGACGTTGTACAGGTGATATACTTTTTATAGATGATAACCGTTCTACAGATGATAGCCGTTGTACATGTGATATACTTTTTATAGATGATAGCCGTTCTACAGATGATAGCCATTGTACAGGTAATATACTTTTTATAGATGATAGCCGTTCTATACAGATGATAGCCGTTGTACAGGCGATATACTTTTTATAGATGATAGCCGTTCTACAGATGATAGCCGTTGTACAGGTGATATATTGTTTTTTATAGATGATAGCCGTTCTACATATGATAGACGTTGTTCAGGTGATATATTTTTTATAGATGATAGCCGTTCTACAGATGATAGCCGTTGTACAGGTGATACACTTTTTATAGATGATAGCCGTTCTACAGATGGTAGCCGTTGTACAGGTAATATACTTTTTATAGATGATAGCCGTTCTACAGATGATAGACGTTTTACAGTTGATTGCCGTTGTACAAGTGATAGACGTTGTACATATGATTGACGTTGTACAGTTGATTGACGTTGTACAGTTGATTGACTTTGTACTGGTGACGTTGAGGAATGTCTATTGCATTATTAAGGTTCAATGCAGGATCAAATATTGCCATATTAACCTCAGAAATATGTCAACGGTATGGTTACCGTAGAGATGGCACATCTTTAAGTGGCATTGATTATTTATTAATCAAAACTTGGAAAGTTATCGAACGTGCATTTTTGATTTGATACGTGAGTCAACAACGTTAAGCCAATATAAATTAAATAGTATCTGCGAAGTACGGGAAAGTGTGACTGTACACAGTATTTGCAGCACTCCAATATCGAAGTACGGGAAAGTGTGACTGTACACAGTAATTGCAGCACTCCAGTATCGAAGTACGGGAAAGTGTGACTGTACACAGTATTTGCAGCACTCCAATATCGAAGTACGGGAAAGTTTGACTGTACACAGTATTTGCAGCACTCGATTATCGAAGTACGGGAAAGTGTGACTGTACACAGTATTTGCAGCACTCCAATATCGAAATGAGCATTAATGGTATCCTCATTTTTCTGCATTACATGTCTCTAAATATTATGAGATAATGGGTTCTTAAAACAATGTGCTTTAAAGGTAACTAAATATAAAGTATATTCTTATATATATTATTTATATTAATAACGCTATAGATTAGGAAATACACCTTACTTAGATTTAAGTTCAATAATGACGAATAATTTTGCAAATATTCGTCGTTAGATTAAGCAACTCGGTGATAGTAAACACTTTAAATGTTCACACAATAAGAAACCTATGCTATAGTACTCTGTATATTATTAGAGTGATGGGCTGGCAAGACCCAGTTGATAGCATGGTAGACTTGTAACCGGAGGACATGGTAGACTTGGAACCGGAGGACATGGGTTCAAGCGTCACCAGGGCACTGAGTTTTGTCGGTGTGAGCAAGATAGTTTCCCTTTGCTTTTTGTTTAGTACTAATTGATTGGTAATTTTCACACAAACTAGTAATTTCCACACGAACTGATGATTTTCACACAAACACACACGCACGCACGCTCTCTCGCTCACACACACACACACACACGCACGCACGCACGCACGCACGCACACACACACACACACACACACACATGCACTTAAGAACGCATGATATTAAGCCGCTTAAAGCCGTAGTAGTTTTGAAGCCGTTGACATTTGTTATCAAAACGGATTCAAACATCTATAGAGAGAAAACCAGTCGTCACTAGTGGCCATAAGTGTTTTCAAGTACCGGCTTTGTTTTCTATACAATAAAGATATAACTCTAGTGCTTGGGGTTTATTGATATTAATTTCGTAATGGATTGTCTTTGTTGATTGGCACATTTCCCACCAATATAGCCTTCAGTATTTAAAATATGTTTGAATTTCTCAGGAAACTGGCTGTAGAATATAATACTACATGTGAACATTTATTAAATCAAATACAATAGTGACTTTGTAAAGGTTTGTTTGTATAACAGATATGTTTACACATTCTTAACAAAACTGGATGTCGTCAGCAAATATATTCAAATAGCCTTTTTCAAGTATTTAGCTCACAATGCTATTGACATTTACACATCACCATTGTACATTTAAAGCATCGGAAAGCTTTTAACGATCATTTTAAGACAAAGTATCTTATTTATAACAACCGGTGGCTAAGGAAAGGTATTATAAGTAACATACTAGGTCAGGTTCGTTATCGTGATAGTCGTGTGGAGGGTTTTAATATTTGTAATATTTGTATAACTAAAAAGCTACTCCAGCAGGGACCGTTACCATAAACTTCGAAAAATTAACGTAACCCTGGTCTACTTTTAAAATATAATGTTGTGATTTACAAACTTCGTAAGATCCTTGGTCATAATCACTTTCATACAATATTTATTAAACTTGTTAAAAATGTTATCAAAAGAGGTTATGAAGGGTCACCCTATCATTTTGCAACGCACTGCATGCTTGGTGGTGGACCCATTTAAAGTTCGCCACTATGCTTTCCTCGGTGAGGTTTGGTACACACTAGAACCTAGTTTAAACCTCCAGCGACCTTGTTTGCCACTGACCGTTCCAAGGCGGTAATACTTTTGTGTTTGCGGTGTCATATATATATATATATATATATACATATATATATATATAACACATTAATTTTAATAAAACATAAAAAAAATCACTTACTGTCTCACTGATGAAAATATCTTGGATGCCTCTTGGTCGTACATTTAGATGAGTTAAGCTGAAAAAAGGTTAAACGGCGCTCCAACAAGAAAAAAACGGTATACTGACGCCAACAGGAAAGGAGCGGTATACTGACGCCAACATACTGACGCCAACAGGAAAGGAACGGTATACTGACGCCAACAGGAAAGGACATTCCAGTTCCACCCTCCGTTTACATCAAGATAAAAAATATGCAGAATGGGCCTACATGCAGAACTGTAAATTCTGTTGTAAACACTCCATGTTTCGCTGGAGTCACCGATCATTGTTTTCTGCCACCACTCATGTAGCACCTGAGACAGTACAGGGATGACGATGAAGGAAGGCCTTTAATGACCATGAAAAACTGACAAAATGAACGGGAATTCGGGAGGATTTTACCCCAATGCGTATATAAGCAGTATCCTAGTTTTGCCCGGAAACCACACGGGGTTGGTTGAACAGTTAAAAAAGACAATCAAGAGCAACATACACTTATAAGTGCATCCTGTTTAAATCATCATACTCCTCATTCTGGTAGTTTATATTTTTCCGAACACGTATTAAGAGACCACAACAGACAACAGACCAAACAATAGCCAAGTTGGTCTTTACACCGACAGTCTCCTAATACAAGTCTTTACACCGACAGTCTCCTAATACAAGTCTTTACACCGACAGTCTCCTAATACAAGTCTTTACACCGACAGTCTCCTAATACAAGTCTTTACACCGACAGTCTCCTAGTACAAGTCACAACACAATTAGGAACTAACTGAAACAATGGCATCTTAAATGGGGTACATGCGGCTTTTTCTTAAACATCTAAAATAGTATTAAAAAAAATAGAAGGTCATATCAATCAAGAAATGGTATAAGAACTGTGCTATTCCGGGATACAGTTTGAATTCACATCGGAGTGAAATCGCGCTAAAATGATTCATTTAAAACTGATGCGTAACCTAGAATATCACATATTACTGTGCAGAATGTATTTTAGAATGTATTTTCTTGTCATTGTTGGACTCATTTATTACATTACGGCCCTTAGAAATAGAAAATATAAATATTTGTCTATAGTCGAACTCTTAGAACCCACGAAAAAGTCTGAGTTTCCCCTTGAAAGCACGTGATGTGTCTTAATGAGTTCGTCTGGACCGTGTTACATATGCATAAAGTTCAGTCAATTGTTTTTCTCATTTGTAATACAAACATCCATGCATGTAAGTAGTTGCATTTTGCGTGTATGGAAACTAGAGTCCTGAAAGAAAGAAAAACTCATTGTCACACATTTGCCTATAACGACAATACATACTTAAGTTTACGTAATATTCCAAAGAAATCTCAATGTGTTTTATAAAACAGGGGCTACATCTAGTTAGAGAAAGGAAAAACTGGGATGTAGTAGACTTTTTATTCACTGTACACTTTGTTACATGAAGTTCATTAATGTTAAAGTTCCGCTTTAAAATGTGTTTGCCAGTTCAATACTGTATTTAATGCAAAAGGATTGCAACATTTTATAGCAGTTCTTTTCACAAACTTGATCATGATACAAAGGTACATTATATCAATTACGAAACGTTGAAGGGGTAAACAGTAGCGTGTTATGCTTTGTTGAAGTCTTTCTTCCGAAAGGAACGACACAATGTAGCCTGGTGACATTCGATAAACAGCACCATCTTATACATATAATAAAAAGCATACATTCCCGGTATGCGTTTCTTTATCAAATTAGTCAAGAAGTTCAAATCCACGAACAAAGTTGAAAGTAATATGATGATGCGTTTATATGACTACAGTTTGCAGAAAAAACGCAAACAAATTAGCTTAAAATTACTATACCAAAATTAAATTCTTCGTGAAAGAGAAAACTGCGTATTGTGCATTTATTTAGAATGGTCGTTTAATCATGTTAATTGGAAATAACATTGCGAAGTGATTCGTAACTCGAATTTGTCTTATATCCCGTCGTGTTATATGTTGTTGGTAAATAAATTAACCAACAGAAACTGTTTTATAAATTTAATTCGTGAACAATTTGCAATCATTTGTTACATGCCCTCTTTCACAGTAGTATCGACGCCTTTTTATTTGATTCGGTGTCTTTTATAGGATTTATCGTGGTTCTCTTTGCCGTTTTTGTGTGATCGTGTTTTTGCAGAATACGTTTCGTCATTGGTTTATTGGATGGAAGTGGCAATGCGGTACTCGGAATAAAACGCTCAGCATGGATAAAAAAATCAAATGTATCGTCACTGCGCTGGAAGTAAAACCAGTGATTTTGTAAACATATAGGTTTAGTTTAATATGTGATGTTCCAATAAACTGTGCTGGTGATAACATGCGCTTGATCAGAAGAAATATGTGTGTATGTTCTTATTTGCTTGACTATTCTTATGACAGAATTAATAAGAAATAGTTGTTCTTAAACAAAAGCCAAAATAGTGCGTTTATAGACGGATTTAACAAGAGATTTAAACAAAATGGAGGGACATTCTGACGGCACGGACATGGTGAATACACATGTATCAATTATGGTGCCCGAGGAGTACCCAAGGGGATTCAGGGGGTGGATCCAGCGTTTACGAAGTAGAAATTGGAGAAAACTGGGAGACGGCTTGAAAGAAAACATGCTTCTTATGCTGCTTCTTGGGTCAGTTATTTTCGGCTGTGCCCTCGGATTCATGATTCGCAATTTTTCAGAAGGACCCTGGACAAAGCGTGATATCATGTATCTGCAATTCCCGGGAGAAATGCTGATGAGGATGTTAAAGATGTTAATCCTACCGCTAGTCGTCTCTAGTCTCATCTCGGGAATCGCCGGCCTGGACGCTGGTACCTGCGGAAAAATGGGCCTGCGAACAATTCTTTACTTTGCCTTTACGACACTAAGTGCCGTTATTCTTGGCATTATCATGACCTACATCATACAGCCGGGAACTGGCGGAAGTAAAGAGGGAATAGCGCGGTACGGGAAAGCGGCAAAGCTGAATCCTGTTGACACATTTATGGATCTCATCAGGTAAGAAAAAAAAGGTGACCAAATCCATTCATTCGTGAGCTATATTTTACATATTTAAAGGCCGTTCCACACTGCGAATTTATGTTAATGTTTCAATGTATTGTTTACAAAACAAACCTACAAATAAAATTGTGCCTGTTTAAAATCAATGTTGTCTTTAATAGCGAGTGCCTTTGGAGAACTATCTATTTGCTTGATTTGAAACAGTACTGCATCGCATGTTTTTATGTCCATTCTTAAATACAATAGGTATAATTCGAAAAACATATACGCAGCTTACTAGTATAAGTCTGTGTGTGGTTAAGGACACTGTGACTGCTTTCAGTCAGCTACCACCCCACCCTTACCTCTACCGCACACACAAAATGAAAAACGGAAAAGTGTGTCTGAATGGGAAAGAGATATTTTTCAAAAATATTGATCATGCATTCGGGACATCGAGACATTAAGAGGCTAGTGCACGTTTATATTTTTTCCATCTTTAAAACAGTGGATTGGCAGCCATTTGGTTTTAAGATTTCCTTCATTTGTTAATTCAATGTGTAGAAAAGAATTATGTCTGATTGGAACGATATATTTTCTAAAATACATCAAATTTTAAGATCAAAGGGGCTTATGCACGTTTTTATAAAAAAATCTTGAAATCACATTTAAAATGGTGGATTGGCGGCCATTTTGTTTGACGGTTCCTTGCATTTGTTTAATATTATAAGTGGACAAGGAATGTGGTTTAAGTCTACGGTTTTCAATCGCATTTAAAATTGCTAATCCTATGACATTAATTGTGGTAAGGGCTTGTACCTTAGTGGAAAGTTTTTTTTAATGATATTTAGACATTAAAGGGCTTATACCTTTGACTTTTTCAATCACATTCACAATGGCGGATTGGTTGAGATTTCTTGCTTTTTTTTAATACAATGTGTGCAATGTTTTTTTAATTTTTTATTATAAATGTTAATGGGCAACAATAGCAGTAAAAGTCAATTGTGGCCATCACATGTAAGCATTTTGTTAATAGTACTCCTTAACGGAATAACTTAAAATAGTGCGCCTATAACTACACTGAGCAAAAATAAAAAATACCCATTTCTCTTTCCCTTATTATATAGACAGCAAAACAAATAATAAATGATGTAAATATAATAATTAGATCGACCACCACCAAATAGGCCAAACAAAAGAGTTTTTTTGAAAAGTTCAGTACACAAGGGAGTTATCCCCTTTTCCTTAAACCACGCGTTTTTTTTGGTAAAAACACATACAATCTACAAACATTACCTCAATTTCCAAGACAATGTTCTCTATACGTTGCTTTCGAAAAAACAAGCACAGAAAAACACAACACCGATTGTGTAGGCTGCAGCTTTCGATTATGAAACATCATCAAATTATCTCCCTTTAAGGTTTCCATAGCATCCATAAAAGAGTATTGCTTGGTAAAATTTGAAACTGTTTAAAGGAATATTTAGTACTCCGTGAAGTGTGATTAAAAACATCAAACATTGTTTAATTAAAGCGCTGTGCAAGCTGTCCTGCGCCCTCAAAAACTGGCGTATGGGAATACCAGCAAAAAAAAGGAGATACTTTTTTTGATGAGTATATTAAGTCATTAAAAGACAACTAGTATATACATAGCTGAATTGACGTTTAACGGATCATCAACATATTTCATTAGGTTATTTCTTGTCCTCTCTGGATAAAGATTCATATATCCCCGGTAACAATGTCCTGGATAAAGATTCACAATGTCCTTGATAAAGATTCATATATCCCCGCTAACAATGTCCTATTACAAAATACTTTTTTTTAATGTTTGATGGAGCATCCATTTTATTTATAAAAAAAACAAATTGTGCATGTGATTTTTCTTTTCCTAACCAATTTTAAAATGTAAAAAGGTATTTTCATTTCCCACTACAAATGTCCGTTTCACTGATATATAACTTTTGTTTGTATTATTTAAAGTGTGTCTAAAAAGTTCAAATTATTGGGAGTCAGAAAAGTTACAATCGTCAATACATTCATTAATACGTAACTTTTAAGACACTAGTGCTACTTTCAGGGATTTCTGAGAAATTCTAATCATTTTTAGGGTAGAAATTCCTTAGGAAAATACACTTTATAAATATGCTCACAGAGAATACACTTTATAAATATGTTCACAGAGAATTTTGCTAGAAAATGTTCCCAATGAAACAAACTTAGGACTTTTTTGTTTGAACGTTAGCTATGTAATTTTTCACATTTTCATGATATTTTTTTGTTTGAACAATATACTTGTATTTATGTATACACCGATTAGGCATGTAGATGGTCTAGTGCTTCATTAGCTATGGTATACTTTCCATCAACAAACGTAATGTAACACGAGTACGCACGTTAAATAACCACTGATTGGAATAATATATTCCTCACTAAATCACTCCATGGTTTTCAGTAAGGTTACAGATCAAAAGCATTCAAGATCATTAACCTTTACCTCACTAACCTCAACTGTTTATAAAAAAAATATTGTCGGAATATCAGACCGATTTAATATATGACCTGATTGCTTGTCATGTTCTTATTCGCAGGCAAAGCTTCTGACAGGGCGCACGCTACTTAGTGTGATTAATGTATCGATTCTGGTTATTATTTTGCCTTTCATTATATGATTACCTTTTACAATTTTAATCTATCGTACGAATTCGGCGGAAACTGATTTACTTCGCATCATACGTGCCTGTATTAATGTGCATCGAATCAATTTAGCACGGTACATCGCGCAATATAGCGCAATCATTTCTGCTTCTGGTTTTATTGTACAGCTGTATAGGGAATGCTTTTAAATAATTCAGATCCACTACAACACCTTATCTTAGTTTGATTATATATAAAGGGTCACAGAATGGCATTAACCGACTTACCACACAGTACGACAATGATAGTAAACATGTTACTAACTGTGAATGATTTCCTTCACAATTGTCAGATGCAATGCCCAGTCTACTGATCCTGTGAATGAGTTTTCAGAAATGTTTCAGACAAACTTAGAGTCTCCGCCGAGTAGTCATCCAGGAATGTTACTCATTAGATATCAGCTGACGGTTCCACTGTGAATTAGTTATATTCATATTGTTCGAGTTAGAGCTACCACCGATGGCTCCTGTAAATCATTTATTCTTCTTCAGGAATGTCGCTTAAATGTAAGAACCTATATCAAGTGTCCATGTACAGGATTGTTTGTTTCCTATGTCAGAGAATATGAAAAAAAAATCCGCTGTGTCACAAATGAACTCTAAATAAAGGCAATACACAAAATCGAAACAGAAAATTAAATACATTCCGAGGAAATATTAAATAATCTTTTTGTTGTTATACTTTTGCCTTGATACTATTACATTGTAGTGCACTCTTTATTTACATCAACAGTGTGCTCACCATCGACATCGTCACTTTGCTCTCTATCGATATAGACATTTTTCACATAAGAAGCGACTATGCAAGAACAATTAATGTGTACTGCATAAAAACCAAATGCTATTATATTATAAAGGTAAGAGTTTCAAATAATGAATGCACGTTCCAAAAAAATAAAGCAAGCAATAACCAATTCTTTGTTTTGACAATAAAACCATCGTTTTTTAGAATCATTTGAAGTGTTAAACTGCATTTATTCCAAAGAATAGCGTACATCGTATCCTCCTCTGCATATTGTTCCTAACGATAGCGTACATCGTATCCTCCAATGCATATTGTTCCTAACGATAGCGTACATCGTCTCCTTCTCTGCATATTGTTCCTAACGATAGCGTATATCGTATCCTCCTCTGCATATTGTTACTGACGATAACGTATATATTATCCTCCTCTGCATATTGTTCCTAACGATAACGTACATCGTATCCTCCTCTGCATAGTGTTCCTAACGATAGCGTACATCGTATCGTATCCTCCTCTGCATAGTGTTCTTAACGATAGCGTGCATCGTATCCACCTCTGAATTGTGTTCCTAACGATAGCGTACATCGTATCCTCCTCTGCATATTGTTCCTAACGATAGCTTACATCGTATCCTTCCCTGCTTATTGTTCCTAACGATAACGTACATATTATCATCCTCTGTATATTGTTCCTCACGATAGCGTACATAGTATCCTCTTATGTACATTATTCCTAACGATAACGTACATAGTATCCTCCTCTGTATAGTGTTTCTAACGATAGCGTACATCTTATACTCTTCTATATATTGTCCCTAACGATAGCGTACATAGTATCCTCCTATGTATATTGTTCCTAACGATAGCGTACATATTATCCTCCTATGTACTTTATTCCTAACGATAACGTACATCGTATCCTCCTGTGCATATTGTTCCTAACGATAGCGTACATCTTATCCTCCTCTGCATATTATTCCTAACGACAGATAACGTACATCGTATCCTTCCTGTGCATATTGTTCCTAACGATAGCTTACATAGTATCCTTCCCTGCTTATTTTTCCTAACGATAGCGTACATATTATCCTCCTCTGCATATTGTTCCTAACGATGGTGTACATCGTATCCTCCTCTGCATATTTTTCCTAACGATAGCGTACATCGTATCATCCCCTGCTTATTGTTCCTAACGATAAAGTACATAGTATCCTCCTCTACATATTGTTCCTGACGATAGCGTACATCGTATCCTCCCCTGCTTATTGTTCCTAACGATGACGTACATATTATCCTCCTCTACATATTGTTCCTAACGATAGAATACATCGTATCCTCATCTGTATATTGTTCCTAACGATAGCTTACATATTATCCTCCTATGTACTTTATTCCTAACGATAGCGTACCTCGTATACTCCTGTGCATATTGTTCCTAACGATAGCGTACATCGTATCCTCCTCTACATATTGTTCCTAACGATAGCGTACATCGTATCCTCCTGTGCATATTGTTCCTAACGATAGCGTACATCTTATCCTCCTCTACATATTGTTCCTGACGATAACGTACATATTATCCTCCTCTACATATTGTTCCTAACGATAGCATACATCGTATCCTCCTCTACATATTGCTCCTAACGATAACGTACATTGTATGCTTCCCTGCTTATTGTTCCTAACGATAACGTACATATTATCCTCCTCTACATATTGTTCCTAACGATAACGTAAATCGTATATTCCTCTACATATCGCTCCTAACGATAGCGTACATCGTATGCTTCCCTGCTTATTGTTCCTACCGATAACGTACATATTATCCTCCTCTACATATTGTTCCTAACGATAGCATACATCGTATCCTCCTCTGTATATTGTTCCTAACGATAGCGTACATATTATCCTCCTATGTACTTTATTCCTAACGATAACGTACATCGTATCTTCCTGTGCATATTGTTCCTAACGATAGCGTACATCTTATCCTCCTCTGCATATTGTTGCTAACGATAGCGTACATCGTATCCTCCTTTGCATATTGTTCCTAACGATAGTGTACATCGTATCCTCCTCTGCATATTTTTCCTAACGATAACGTACATCGTATCCTCCTCTGCATATTGTTCCTAACGATAGCGTACATCGTATCCTCCTCTGCATATTGTTCCTAAAGAGAGCGTAAATCGTATCCTCCCCTGCTTATTGTTCCTAACGATGACGTACATATTATCCTCCTATGTACTTCATTCCTAACGATAGCGTACATCGTATCCTCCTGTGCATAGTGTTCCTATCGATAGCGTACATCTTATCCTCCTCTGCATATTGTTCCTAACAATAGCGTACATCGTATCCTCCCCTGTTTATTGTTCCTAACGATAGCGTACATCGTATCCTCCTCTACATATTGTTCCTAACGATAGCGTACATTTTATCCTCTTCTGCATATTGTTCCTAACGATAGCGTACATCGTATCCTCCTCTACATATTGCTCCTAACGATAACGTACATCGTATGCTTCCCTGCTTATTGTTCCTAACGATAACGTACATATTATCCTCCCCTACATATTGTTCCTAATGATAGAATACATCTTATCCTCCTCTGTATATTGTTCCTAACGATAGCGTACATATTATCCTCCTCTACATATTGTTCCTAACGATAGAATACATCGCATCCTCCTCTGTATATTGTTCCTAACGATAGCATACATATTATCCTCATATGTACATTATTCCTAACAATAACGTACATCGTATCCTCCTGTGCATATTGTTCCTAACGATAGCGTACATCTTTTCTTCCTCTGCATATTGTTCCTACCGATAAATAGCGTACATAGAATCCTTCCGTGCTTCTTGTTCCTAACGATAACGTACATATTAACCTCCTCTGCATATTGTTCCTAAAGATAGCGTACATCGTATTTTCCTCTGCATATTGTTCCTAAAGATAGCGTACATCGTATCCTCCTCTGTATATTGTTCCTAACGATGACGTACATCGCATCCTCCTGTGCATATTGTTCATAAAGATAGAGTACATCGTATCTTCCTCTGCATATTGTTCCTAAAGATAGCGTACATCTTATCCTCCAATGAATATTGTTCGTAACGATAGCGTACATCGTATCCTCCTCTGCATATTGTTTATAACGATAGCGTACATCATGTCATGTTCTGCATATTGCTCCTAACGATACCGTACATCGTATCATTCTCTGCATAGTGTTCCTAACGATAGTATACATCTTATCCTCATCTGCATATTGTTCCTAACAATAGCGTAAATCGTATCCTCTGCATATTGTTTCTAACGATAGCTTACATCGTATCCTGCACTGCTTATTGTTCCTAACGATAGCTTACATCGTATCCTTCCCTGCTTATTGTTCCTAACGATAGCGTACATCTTATCCTCATCTGCATATAATTCTTCCTAACGATAGCGTACATCGTATCCTCCTCTGCATATTGTTCCTAACGATAGCTTACATCGTATCCTTCCCTGCTTATTGTTCCTAACGATAGCTTACATCGTATCCTTCCCTGATTATTGTTCCTAACGATAGCGTACATCTTATCCTCATCTGCGTATTGTTCCTAACGATAGCGTACATCGTATCCTTCCCTGCTTATTGTTCCTAACGATAGCGTACATCTTATCCTCATCTGCATATTGTTCCTAACGATAGCTTACATCGTATCCTTCCCTGATTAGTGTTCCTAACGATAGCGTACATCTTATCCTCATCTGCGTATTGTTCCTAACGATAGCGTACATCGTATCCTTTCCTGCTTATTGTTCCTAACGATAGCGTACATCGTATCCTTCCCTGCTTATTGTTCCTAACAATAGCGTACATCGTATCCTCCTCTGCATATTGTTCCTAACAATAGCGTACATCGTATCCTCCTCTGCATATTGTTCCTAACGATAGCGTACATCGTATCCTCCTCTGCATATTGTTCCTAACGATAACGTACATCGTATCCTCCTCTGCATATTGTTCCTAACGATAGCGTACATAGTATCCTCCTCTGCATATTGTTCCTAACGATAACGTACATCGTATCCTCCTCTGTATATTGTTCCTATCGATAGCGTACATCGTATCCTCCTCTGCATATTGTTCCTAACGTTAATGTTCATCGTATCCTCCTCTGCATATTGTTCCTAACGATAGCGTACATCGTATCGTCCTCTGCATATTGCTCCCAGCGATAACCTACATCGTATGCTCCTCTGCATATTGTTGATACATCATGTTATCTTCTGCATATTGCTCCTAACGATAGCGTACATCGTATCATTTTCTGCATATTGTTCCTAACGATAGCGTACATCTATGGCAAGCCAATTGTCCAATAATGACGTGAACCTTCACGATCGAAAAACTAGGATTAACGATCGATTAACTAGGTTTTTCGAACGTAAAACCAGGTTTATCGAATTCTAACCTATATTTTCGAGCGAAAACATAGAATAACATCGTGAACCCAGGTTTACGTTCGATAAACTAGGTTTCTCGATTGAACTAAGAATTTCGGTCGTTATCCTAAGTTCACGAGCGTGAACCTGTGTTTACGGGCGTGAACCTGGGTTCACGAGCGTGAACCCTAGTTTACGAACGTGAACCTATGTTTACGACCGTGAACTTGGGTTTACGACCGTGAACATGGGTTTACGACCGCTCGTGAACATAGGATAACGACCGAAAATCATAAATTTGTTCGAGAAATCTAGTTTATCGAACGTAAACCTAGGTTCACGTTCGTAAACTATGGTTCACGCTCGTAAACCCAAGTTCACTGTCGTAAACATAGGTTCACGTTCGTAACCTAGGTTCACGTCCCTAAACTATGGTTCATTGTCGTAAACTTAGGTTCACGCTCGTAAACTATAGTTCACGTTCGTAAACTATGGTTCACGGTCGTGATTGACTATGCTCGTAAATCACAGATACCGGTCCGAAAGCATAGATACAAGTCGACAAACCCGATTTTACGAACGTGAACTTATGTTTACGAGCGTGAACCTATGTTTACGAGCGTGAACCATAGTTTACGAGCGTAAACTATAGTTCACGCTTGTATAAATAGGTTTACGTCCGTAAACTATGGTTCACGCTCGTAAACATAGGTTCACGTTCGTAAACTATGGTTCACGCTCGTAAACATAGGTTCACGGTCGTAAACATAGGTTCACGGTCGTGAACCCATGTTCACGCCAGAAATTCATAGTTGATTTGATAATCCTAGTATATCGACCGTAAACCATGGTTTACGTTCGATAAACTAGGTTTCTCGATTGAACTATGAATTTCGGTTGTTATCCTATGTTTACGAGCGTGAACCGGGGTTCACGAGCGTGAACCATAGTTTACGAACGTGAACCTATGTTTACGACCGTGAACTTGTGTTTACGAGCGTGAACATTACGTTTACGAGCGTGAACTATGGTTTACGGACGTTATCCTATGTTTTCGCTCGAAAGTATAGATTAAGATGCTTTTATGTTCGAAAAACCTAGTTTATCGATCGTTAATCCTAGTTTTTCGACCGTGAATCTGGGAACCTGGGTTCACGCAATTATTGGACAATTGGCTTGCCATATACATCGTATCCTCCTATTTATATTTGTACACAATAAATCAGGCTGGAAATGTACCCTGTCAGTCTCCGTTAGTGTAGAATACCCGTCATCAATTGTATAAAACATTTTAAATTGTTTGTCATTAATGTGTTTTCAAAGAATAAATGAATGAATTATTGAAGTTATTTCGAGACGCCCCAGTGGGAGGGTGAAGGCTTCATAGGATTATGATTCAATTCAAATTATTTTATTCCAAGATTTAACATGTGTAAAACGGCAATGGTTATTGGAAAGCACTGTAATAACAACACATAAAAATATTTTTTAAACTTTAATAGATTTGGCAAATATTGGGCGTGGCATGGATTGAATGTTTAACAATTGGGCTGCCGGTAAGCACAAAAGACCATTATGGCAAGCCCTTACAGCAGAAAGCATTAAGCAATAAAGCAAATTGAATATTATAATATTAAGGACATAAATACATGTGCACAAAATTAAATGTTCATTATGAAAGCAACTTTTCTGATTTAAGCAAGTGTTGAAAGCACGGTTGATATTCAAGCATAATTACAAGTGCACCGAATTCAATCAATTAAAATGTTTTTTAGCAATTCGTACGGACAGCAAATTTGTATATAATTTATGTTTAGATTACAATTCAGTCTCTGGGTATACAGGAGCTGAATAAAGTTAAACTGAAACTTATATGTCCTTCCTTTCACACCTTCGCTGCCCGCCGATAATTAAACACTACAAGATTTAAACACATCAACTAGTTGTAATCCAAAAGTTCCAGCAAGTATGTAAGTGCACGTAATGTACATGCCAGGCCAGTAATTGTTGACTAGGTAAGTGGATCCAGATGAAGACATCAACTGACAATATATAACTCAGAGAAAGCAACATGATCTTGCAACATAAAACACTGCAACATAAAAGACTATCTTTTAAATAGAAGTACTGACAAATAACGAAATGTCTTAAATGAACTTGTACTTATACAACTTGATGACACTAGTATCGATTTAAATCAATGATCCTGTGGGTTGGGAGGGAGGGAATTTAAGTTTTTAACTGTAAGCTCAAAGCAGATCGTACCTCTCTGTTAAAATTTTGGAAGAAAGGGAACATGCCGGTGTACATGTACGAACAAATGCGCCGTGAAATTTACTCAATCTCAATAAGTTCAAACAGCTAGTGTGTCCTCCAATAACCATTGACTATAACAGATATTATAGTCAGTATTATTGGAGAGCACTGTAATAACACATACAAATATTTTTTAAACTTTAATAGATTTGGCAAATATTGGGCGTGGCATGGATTGAATGTTTAACAATTGGGCTGCCGGTAAGCACAAAAGACCATTATGGCAACCCTTACAACAGAAAGCATTAAGCAATAAAGCAAATTGAATATTACAATATTAAGGACATAAATACGTGTGCACCAAATTAAATGTTCATTATGAAAGCAACTTTTCTAATTTAAGCAAGTGTTGAAAGCACGGTTGATATTCAAGTATAATTACAAGTGCACCGAATTCAATCAATTAAAATGTTTTTATCAATTCGTACGGACAGCAAATTTGTATATAATTTATGTTTAGATTACAATTCAGTCTCTGGGTATACATTTGCAGTAGATATGGACATCATCCGCATAATGACAACATAATTATATTTAGCTCTGCCTTGAGTCGAATAATCATATTTTTCTAATGTGACTCACTGTTATTAACAGTTTTAATTGCATCTCGAATGACTCAATAATTATTATTATTATTGTTTTCATTTTTTTGCAAATTGATTCACTGAGTTGAAAATGTAGTGTAACTACTGTCATTACAAACAGGATGTTGTTTACTTTGATACCATTTTCAATTTCCTAGTTACAGTAACACATTGTTACTGCAAACAGTTCGTTTGCAGTAACAATGTGTTACTGTAACAATGAAAAGTTGTGAACAATCTACAGCCATACATCACCCACCATCTACAATGAACTTGCAATTTGCATTTGCAGACGCCTTGTGGAAAAATGATAATATGATAATGTTTGGTGAATTTTGCATTATCTACGACAACAGCATTATAAAGTTTATAAAAACGAGTCCTGTTTCCCTGAGGCAGTGCAACATCTGTTCCTCTAGCTGACTAACGTCTTGTGTACGGCCTTTTCTGCAACCAATCGAGTCACTCAACGATCTGTGACGTCACTGACTAACTGAATGCATACCCTTTGGATCTGCTGGGAGGCCACCGCTGACTTTTCCAGGTGGGATCATCAACCACGTTACCGGCAGAGAAATAACCATCGAACTGGCTCGCTTTCCACGACGCATTATCCAGTGTGATTATGAAAACATAATCGACGTACAATGTATAAACCGAGCACAAATGAGTACAAATGGAGTACAAATGAAAATAAAATCCTAAATAGTAATACCAACTTATTGTAATAACTGATGGTTCAGTCTTCATGTAGATCTAGTCTATGTTTATTTAAGTTATTTTATTTATTTATTTTATTATTTTATTTTTTATTTTATTTTTATGTATTTTTTTTGTATTTTTTATTTTATTTTTAGGCTTTATAGCGTTAGCATTATTAGTATTATTATTATCATTATTTAATTATTATTATTACCCCACTATTATTATTATTATTCACAACACCCAAAAACTCCCTCAGTCGAAACGCACCCAGACGCATACACACAATGCCCTAAACATGTAGTCTACCGAGACGCAACACACTCAAATACTCCCATCCACATTGTACTAATTTAGCATATATGTAAACAGCTTGACCCAGTTTACCGCGAACATGAGAGTGCAGTAAATCTCCCGACCTGCATACACCAGTAAACAGTTATATCCATTCGAAATTAAAGGGACATTCCATTTTTAAATTCAGGGGAATCAGGTGGATAAGTTACGCCCAAGCCCGCAGCAAACTCTGCTAAACGAACGCTTTAAACACAAACAAAGGCAAGAAACGAAGTTACCAATGCCTAGAAACCGTTTCAATTCGACCCCGACAGCCACAACCACACACTATGAGATTAATATTAATCAATGTCTACCTAAAGTTCCCTGAAAACTTAACTGCGTGAGAAACGATAACGTCACCACACACAGCGGGAGGAACGAATGTTTTTATTTATTAATATCCACGACCTATATGAATTATCAGAATAGAAACAAAGAAAGAGACGAAATAAAGCTTATGGTAATATGCAACTTATACTGAATATATATACTTTTTTTTTATTTTATTATTATTTATTGATCTATATATTATTATTTTCTAATTTATCGAATATTATTATTATTATTTTTTTTTATTTTTATTTTTTAAATTTTATTTATACATCATTACTGTACAAATATTCAATTGAAATATATCCAAAAGCATTACTCGTACAATTAAAGTAAAAACAACCCACTCAAAGAATCAAAATCAAAGAATATGAAGTTGCCAATGTTTACCAATGCAGAACGACCCCGATATTGATGACGTCACTCATAAACTACGCAAGATGAGAATATACACCGATCAGGTTATTTAGTGCAAAACTTAACAGCGTGGGAAAGAGCTTTATTCCCCTGTTTCGCTATGTGTTTTTTAGCTGCAATATAAGCGCCACTACGAGATAAAAACAACTCTAAATACTTATATTCATTTACAATTTCTATAGTTTTTTTTATTTAGTGTAAATTTCAAATTTGTTTTGCATCTTCCGTGACTAAAGTTGTTTTAGCGACATTTACTGTTAGTTTTCATTTATTACAGTATAGTTAAAATGCGTTCAATGCATTTTGTAAATCTATCTCATCATCACTAAATAATACCGTATCATCGGCGAAAAGTAAAACAAACAGCTTTAAATAAATAGTAAAGTCTTCATTTGAAGCCTGGCGGTTTATACCGTTCACTTTATAGAAGAGGGAGGACTCTAAATCATTGAGGAAAATAGAAAACAGGAATGGAGAGAGATTTTCACATTGTCTTAGGCCATTAAGGCATGCGAAAAAAATCGTAGATCCTTCGTTAATCAACACCTTGGACTTTATATTGTTATACATATTACATATGATATTAAAACATTTACCATTTATTCCTTCATTTAAAAGTTTGGTCCGTAAACCATCTCTCCATACCATGTCAAATGCTTGCATTAAGTCAATAAAACAACAGAAAAGTTTTTTCTTGCTCGACCGTACTATATCAAGGTGACAGTTAAGTATAAAAAGGTTGTCTAATGTTTAGTGTTTTTTCCTAAATCCGGCTTGGGTCGATTTTATAATTTTATACTGTTCTGTATATTTATTTATTCTTGTGTTTATAACTGATGTAAATAGTTTTTCGAAGCAACTGAGGAGAGTAATCGGTCGATAGTTTTCTGGTAGACTTCGGTTACCCTGGTTTTTAAAGATTGGTTTAGTTATCCCTATAGTCCAACTTTCTGGGATTATACCATTATCAAATATACAGTTGAAAAGTTTAACATAAATTGGGAACATTATATTTATTGTCGCTTTAATCTGTTCATTAATAACATTGTCCATACCCTGTGATTCATTATTTCGCAAGGAACGTGCAGCCATTATAATTTCTTCTTCAGTTTTGCGTTGATTTATTTCATCGTTTATTTCTTGCATTTGGGGCGCATCTGTGTTTTGACCATTTTCGGCTTCCGTATAAATATTGTTAGATAGGACGAAATTATGTTCGCTTTGGGGCTCGTTATTTGTATGAGCGGTTACAGTAACAGGATCTTCTCTATTCTGTTCTGTGCGTTTAGCTCTAGCCGAATTTAGGCTTTGACCATTATTGGCTTCCGTACTCAAATGGGCATCGATTTGGTCATTTTGTACATGTAAACTAGCATTGTTTTGACCGTTTATGTTTTTAAAAAAGTTATAAAAATATTCAATAGAGACTTTAGTATTGTTTTGTTTGGTATTCGAATTTATAATTTTCCAGAATCTTTTAGGTTCTGAATGCTTTGTACGTTTTAACATGATTATTCTATCGTTCCGATAGCGATTATAGCTAGTAGATAGGGTGTTCTTATATTGTTTACTTACGGATTTTAGAAACGTTTTATAATAGGCGTTTTGTATTTATTATACAATTTTCTAGCTTTATGAGAGAGATTTATAACTTATAACACGATTGATCAAACCATGGTTTAATATTTTTCTTATTATTTATCTTTCGCTTAGTATATCCGAATGATTCTTGAGAGTATGTCTCGAACAGTTTATTTATGCTCTCAACAATCTCATCAACATCTTCTTTGGTAATAAGGCAATTTTCAGACATCATATTAATTTTCATCTCAATTTCAGCCACTCGTAATATATCAAAATGTTCAGTAAAACTATCGGATTTATCAGAGTCCAATAACTTAGTATTTTGTTTGGCGGTTGGGTTGTTTAGTGGTGTTTGTTGAATACACTCTACTAGTAGTAAAATTAACAAATACAGGACAGTGCACGTCAGAATATAGTGAAGAAAATTTAATACTTCAATTTTGTTAATACATTCAAAAGTGTACATGTTGTATGCACTGGATATAAAATAATCAATTGTTCTTTTATATTTTTACAAGTAAACTTAGGATTGGATGCATCACACTCTAATCGCCCATTTAGAATAAATAAATTATTATTTTTATACAGATCTAGCAGTTTATTGCCAAATGAATTTACAGTTGTACCAGCACTGTTTCTATTTAATTGCACGTTTGATCTTTCAAAGCATTGAAAAACCATGTCACATTAATCTTGTAAACTATGTAAACCGTACAAGTCTGCGATATGTTCATCAATAATAGCATAGTCGCATGAAATGCTAAGTCTCCAAACAGGAGAATGTTTTTTGAATTATTACAGTATTTTAGTATTTCAGTCTGAAGTTCCACGTATGGATCCTCAGTAACAAATTTAGAACCATTTGGCGGTATATATACTTCATCGGTACATGTAGGAATTAACTGAATTAACTGTTTCAAAATCGTAAAACCAAAACACAAATTTGCAAGATTTCGAGTTGTCAACATTTATAAAAGGCATTAATTCATTTCTTACGATTAATTCCTGATCTTCGTGAGTATCTAACCTGTGTTCTATTATGTGAACATACTGTATAACCAGGTATATCAATTGCATCAACGTCATCAGTTTTACTTTTTTGAATTCCAATAATGTCATGATCATTAATCAAATTTAAAAATTCAGGACATTTCAATTTAGAAACTAATCCGCATACGTTCAATGATAAAATATTTACTCTATGACATACATCAGAGATGCATTATGGGTAGTCGATAATGGCTGGCGTGTTTTAGAAGCTTGTGACATACAGTCTCTATTTTCGCATTAATATAAAAAGGATGGAGCTGCAAGATGTCTAATTCAACCAACAGACCCGATGGACGCTACATGAACAGGCTGAGCCCTTTTCCGACGGCTGGGAGTCTGCAAATCGAGCTAAAAGAGCCCGACGTTCGACGGGTGGGGAGTCGCCACGTCAACAAGGCCAGCAGACTTTCGAACATTTTAACAATATTGAACTTGAACAAGTTAAGCAAATTGCCTACTGATGAAAAATTGAACTTTATTATTGAAGGCATATCTAACATGGGTTTATTAAAGTTTAGGATAGACAATATCGAGTCACATTTATACACGCCTACTAGACTCCGCAACCGCCTCCAAAAAGAGGTGATAATATGACGTTTCGGAGACACGTCCGATGCGGTTGCGGAGAGTAAATTGAAGCAGAAAGGTAAGTGTGAATTTAATATTTTCGTTTTTTTCGGCCCTAACTCGATCTTTTTCAAAAATCGGGAATGTGGTACGATGTAGGAATGTTTTCCCTTCCTGTTTCATACGTTGGTTTCGAAATATATTGAAAAATGTCGTCAATCGACGAGTGCAATTTTCTCAACTGGACATGGTTTTTACTCCGTTTTTCTGCTGTTTTATGATAAATCTACCCACGAATGAGGTCTATGACTTTGAAATCACCTATCTTTCATCGTCCAATGAAAAAAAATTCAATCGAATATAAATTGAAAAGAATTATGGTCATTTTTTTATGAAGAGACGGTGTCGGAGAGTAAGAGGCGGATTCGGAGACATATACTCTATATAATAGATATATACTGATTTTAATTGATAAGTAATGTATCAATACAATTGTTTATGATGAATTATTTGTGCAATACTTGTTACTAGTCCTACCCATCATTGAACAATAAGTATTAGTCGCTAGTAAATTT
The DNA here is from genome assembly GCA_037043455.1 of Cyrtodaria siliqua. Classification (NCBI taxonomy): domain Eukaryota; kingdom Metazoa; phylum Mollusca; class Bivalvia; order Adapedonta; family Hiatellidae; genus Cyrtodaria; species Cyrtodaria siliqua. The sequence continues at coordinate 194,869 of JAWPHD010001014.1, forward strand.
ACCGAATCTTCCGTAAAATGCACGATGCAACCTACAGTTGATCTGATCCGAAATCGCTTAATAGATGCAAATGAATTGTAAATAAATGATAAGCACATTTATTTAGTACAATCCTCTATCAATAATAGTACTGGGTGCGTTCTTAAAAAGTTTAAAAAACTTTTAATTCCTTTTGCATCAATGTCAAAGCCGATCTTATACCTTTTATTATCATCCTAATAATTATTTACCGAGGACCAGATTCCCAGAAATATATGTTTAGCTAAAAGGTCAGCAACAATGTGCATCTATCGTCAAGTATAGACTGTTAGGCATGAAAGGGAACAACTTTTTTTGATTTGCCAAATTACACAATAACTACAATTTACGTAATGTATACCAAACTGCATTGTATGTATAACATAAATGTGTAATTCAAACTAAAGTAGAAATCTATTAACTTTAAACAAAAAACATTTTATAAAATAACTACAGTTTCTGTCAATTGTAAAAAAGGTGTTTCATTCCATGCCTACCTGACTATAGTACATACTGGTATTGTATTGAACAAATGCCATTCTACACATACACCGGCTACGTCACAACTGACGTTAGATCTCTTTACTAAGTCGCATTACCTAGCAAAATATGGCTTTTGTTTACATACGTATACGCATAACCGCCAACGGATTACTTTATATTTCAATAAATTGATTATAAACCATTTTGTAACAAATTATTTGTTTGTACAAACACAGGAGTTCATAATAAGTAAAACCTAATGCTTTTATTTACCATCATGTTACTGTCTAAACATAACGCTTTCTCTTTCATGACTTTTGAAGTACTTTGTGTCATTGTAACGCATAGAACGAATATCGTCACAATTAAACCACCGCACAACATCTAGAAACAGACGAAACGCTACATGGTCCAGAGGAAACTTCCGTTCTGCTACCAATTTCAAAAATGTAACGAATTATTCACCAGCCTCGTTTTCCGATAAAACTGTTATAACTTCATCAAGAATGTTATTAACTTGAAAATTATCTAGTTCTTTTTGTCATTTAAATCCTCAGGTTCAGAGATGCTTGAAAATGATTATTCATGAAGAGACGGACCATCAGAATATAGGCATGTCTCCTCCAACATTTCACAAAGACTGTCTTCACTGTCCGTTTCCCACTGTTTCTTATCATTAATAAAATGTTCAATGTTTACATTTCGAAAGTGGAGATTTTTTTTTATGTTAGAACCCAATTTTCTAGGAGTTGAAGTTTTACTTTTTATTGGGGATACATATTTTTGTCTCTTCATGTATGTTGAAAGTGTGGAATTTAGGCGTTTTCTTTTGGTTGAAATTGTCTTTCTCGGCGTGCTGCTCAAAAGGTTGAAAACATTTCTTGCTTTGTAGTTCTTTCTTATAGATAACGCTAGTCCCTTTTTCTTGTTACCTCTGAATTTACCCATCTGAAACAAACAGCAGTCTCCCTACTTTGTATTATATAATATTGAAAATCTAACCTAGTATCATTTTTTTCTTTTAAACGAAATGATACACTGTTGTAATTTTTAAACAATATCAGAAAAAATGACTTTTTAAAATATTCTCATCTTTCAAAGTCATTCACGAATTTTCCTCGATAAAACATAATTAATACCGGAAACAACGAATGCATCTGAAAACTATAGGAAGCAGACTCGGTGTTATAAGTGTGTTCTTTAGAGGTATATTATATGTATAATGCAACTTTTGTTCAGCCTTCAAACCCAATCGGGCTTCCTCGTCTATCTTCGTATGAATAGACTAAGGTCTAAAAAGGACCATGACTACACCAAGTGTGATTTGACTTGAGATACGGAAGATATATTCTTGGACGAAACAGTAACAACGGTATTTATTTAAACTTATTGAAACGTATTGAATTTTACAATTTTCACAATAATTGCAAGCGTTTACATATTATTTATCTATGTCTCCGAAACCGCCTCTTACTCTCCGAATTCGCCTCTTCATAAACAATGACCATAATTCTTTTCAATTTATATTAGGTTGAATTTTTTTATTGAACGATGAAAGATAGGTGATTTCAAAGTCATAGACCTCATTCGTGGGTAGATTTCTCATAAAACAGCAGAAAAACGGAGTAAAAACCATGTCCAGTTGAGAAAATTACACTCGTCGATTGACTTATGACAATTCTAGAGACCACATTTTTCAATATAGTTCGAAACCAACACATGAAACAGGAAAGGTAAACATTCCTACATCGTACCACATTCCCCGATTTTTGAAAAAGATCGAGTTAAGGCCGAAAAAAACGAAAATATTAAATTCACACTTACCGTTGCTGCTTCAATTTACTCTCCGCAACCGCATCGGACGTGTCTCCGAAACGTCATATTATCACCTCTTTTTGGAGGCGGTTGCGGAGTCTAGTAGGCGTGTTATATGTTCATAGCGCCACGCATGAGGTCACCGAAGAACGCGTGCACTTACTCGAGTACAAGTCGATTGAACTTGAGACGCGGTACAGGGAACGTAACCTTTTTATTACTGGGATACGTGAAGATTGACGAGGACGCCGTTCATGTTGTAAAGAACATTATTGACAACAAATTAAATAAAGACTCGTCAAAATTTGTTATCATTAACGGGTTAAGATTAGGTCGCCCAATAACACCAAGAACCTCCCAAGAACGCCCTAACCCTCGAGCCCATCACAGATACATATTAGTAGTATTAAGACACAGTGGTAAAGTTGAGGAGCTTATGAACTCTGCGAGATTTCTCAAGACACTGGGATAGGATTCTCTGGAGACGATCACGCTGCCCTGATGTACCAACTCGCATTTCAGATGCAATTAAAACTTAAACTGATAGTGCGAGGAAAGTCTACGAGGCCCAGTTTTCAAAGGTTCCACATATGAATACTTATACTGATGTCCGACACGCTGAGTCGGACAACGTTAGCAACATATTCAAAGCTTCGCACCAGGCGAACCCACCTATTTCTGTACACACCCCTGAGGAGTTTGGAATCCAGCCTAATGCTGCGCCCTGTACTTCCGACAATGACACAACCAACCAAGCGCAGAAAGCGCCAACAAGTGGAAATAAGTCAACTAATTCACGTGGTAAAAAAATCTCACTTAAGGATAGTGCAAGTGCCAGTGCCAATGCCAGTGCCGATCCAGTGCCGCCGATTTGTGAAATGGACACCGAAGACGACAGTGATTCTGAGTGTTCGAACAACAGTGACATGACCACTCGATAGGCCCTGTCGAGGATAGTGTGTCATAACGATGAACATGTCAGTGCTATGAACCTAAGTGACAAATGCACAAACAGTAATTTCGACTTTTTCAGTAAAAACTCTGAATGTACTCTTTTATGCAATGATTGCCTTAACTTACCAAGTACTTCTTCTAAGACTATATGTGATCATGTGCACCGTGTTCATGGTCAAACGAATAATATAACATTTATGTGTGACAAATGATGTTTTTTTGAATCATTGTAAACATACAAATACGCCTATTGTAAATGATGATATAGGCTGGGACCCAACTTCTCCTATCGTGCAAAAAACACTTTTGGTTTACCCGGAAAGATATACTCGTGAGTTTTTGCATATCAATTGCAGAAACTGTACTCTATACGAAACCACTGTATGGATTAATGGTATTCTTTGCATTTCGTAACACCAACGCATTTTCTACGGAAGCCCATAAGTGATAAGAAAATATTGATATTCAAAGAAAAAGTGTGTACAAGTTTATATTTTAGCGAATATGATTTTGTTTTGTACATAAATAAGACATAAGCACGCTTAATTATATTCCGTTTATGCCGAATGCAATTTTCAATTATTTATCTTTAAATCAAAAGCGGTTTAAGGATTGTAGATGGCGGGCAGATGGGTGGAGGGAGGGACGGGCATTCACCTTTTGGCTAAAGCTTTCATGCACGTTGTTAATAACTTCTGTAAATTGTTTTCGGTTAAAACCAACTTTACTGTGAAGTGTTATATTATTAAGATGTCACTTTCTTACGAGCAAGGCCGATTTTCTCCTTTTCAGAATAGAGTTATGACCCCTGAGTTACTTAACAAAAATGCACATTCTGGGTAAAGCTTAGGTGCAAGGTTTTGATAACTTCTTTATCTTATTTTGGATTTTAACTAAAAAAATTGTGAAGCCTTATATCAACCAGACATCACTTCCTTACGATCAATGTGTACCTTTGCCTTTTCTAAATAGAGTTATGGCCCCTGATTATCTACAAAACTACATATTTGTGTAGAGTTTATGTTAATTAATCAAGTTTTGTTGAAAATTAAGAGGTACGGCCATTAATTTACTTAGAAAATATGGTTATTGGAACAACTATCTTTAGTTGTGTAGGGTTTAAACCATATCGGTTAGTGTGAAGTCTTAATAACATTAACATACTGGCAGATATTTAGAATCCGTTCGATGGTAGCTTTTAGATTTCTTAATACAGTCATGGACCTTTAATTTACCTTGAAAATAGAATAGTATTACAGCAATTACTGTCTTATCAAATTGTAAACTTCCAAATTGGTTCACTATTTTTTCACAGACGTTTGATTGTATTTATCAGAAAAATAACGGGTTTTTTATTGACAAGTTTCGTTGAAAGGCGATTGAGCGACGTCATTGTTTGTGTATGACAGAGTTTCTCCAAAACATCTTGAATATTATCTAAATGATTTATTTGAAATTTGCACTTTTGTTACAAATGATCATTAACTGTCCAACTAACATTGGTGTTTTTCTGACCTTGAGTTTCAATTCTAGGTTCTGATTGATTGAACAGGTAACTTCTGGTTAAGAAGTTTGTCAACGTTTCTCAACTTGAATATTTTCCTACGGTTTGTATCGCCTTGATACATGGGACGCAATGTATTAAATAGTGTAATATAATCATGTTTACAGTTTAAAACTATAAGTATCACTAAATGTGATCCATATCCTATTTCGAGTCAGAAACAAATTATGGTATAAAAGTCGAGAAGGAAATATAACATTCACAGAACACAGTCAATCAACCAAACACACGTATTTGAAACAAACAACAATCACAAGGATAGAAAAGATCAAAGTCTGCGAAATGGCAAACTCAAACGTTTGCAATATGGGTACCTCCTTGGAATGGTCAGTGACAATATGGGTACCTCCTTGGAATGGTCAGTGACATAAAGGCTGCTGGGGTTAAACCAGGTTCTAGAGTGCACCATACCTCACTCTTACCCTATTTTCATTCCAATAAAATTCGACCAGCCAGGCTATAACCCCTTACAAACTAGGAAGTATGAATAGCAATTAGTAGGCAATATAAGTATAACACAAAATGATCATGTATATATGAATAGAAATTCCCAGAAAGCCACAAAGCAAATACTTGTCATAAGCCAGGACAAAAAAGAATGATCACGATAAGACAATATTAAATAAAAATAGGCCTACTTAGGTAGAAGCACATCCATTCATTACGATATATAGTATAGAAGGATAGAGATAGAGAGCAGAGGAAGGCCATTTACTATATACATATACTATAATTATATTCTATCTAGCCTTTTATATTATATATCGTAATAAATGCCTGTGAGTAGAAGTCATTATAGGGTTCAAAATCTGTCGGTTCATCGCAACATTAATTGTAAAGCATTGTGGCGAACTGTAAATGGGTCAACAACTAAACATGCAGTGCATTGCATAATGATAGGGTCATATCCTATTTTGTTATGTTTGTTAACAAGTTTAACACAGATTGTAGGAATGTGATAATGACCAATAATCTTAAAAAGTCTGTACATATAGTCACCACAGTATTCACGTTGTGACAGACCTTGTAGCAGAAGTGTTCTGAAAATACTTTAAGTAAATCAGGGTTATGATAATAAACCTTTGCAAAGGTTTGTCCGGATATAAAACTCAATGAAGCGCTATTAAAGCTGGAGTAGATGAAAAGCAAAACAAACTTCCAACTATGTACGGGATGCCTAATTTACTAAAACAGCGTAATAAAGCACACTTTTTTCCTATTTCTAGTGTCTGCGCCACTACAGACATCTCCAAAGGTATAACGTCCTGTCTTACTGCCTCTGTAGATCACGTAAGACAATATTGTGCTAAAGCTTATGCTAACTTTTGGATTAATATATTTCGGTCGTTATTACTTTCTTGAAAAAAAATGCAGTAAACGTCACGCAAACCTTTTCAAATATAAGCTTATTGCTTTTATTCAATATTTATTTTAGTGAATAAACACTAATGTTTGCTCAGCATTATACTGCGCTATAATAAAATGTATTCTTTGGCATATCACACCGCCATTAAAACAATCAAAATGGACTCTACCATTGCGTTTTCCATAGGGTTGGATTATAGCGTTTGTTCTTACCATCACTTTCTAAGTATAATAAAAGGCTTCGATTACATCTGCCTAAGCGTATCTGGTAAAAGACTAAAAATGAAACCTCTAAAATAACAAAACAAAAACAAATCTACAAAAAGAGTTGCACATTTCGTTCTCATTTGGGAATCCAACAATTTGTCTATAAACATAAGTGTCATACTTAACTAGTTCCATATGTGTAAAGAATATTATCTTATATCAATATAAATGCTTCGGAAACAACTACGTGACAAGTCCACATGGTGTAATTGTCCAAAACCCTTCAACTAAATATTAGTGATACACAGAACTCGTTTACTGAAGTTGCCGTGTACTCAGTTTGACATTTAAATATTTGCAAACATCAAGGGCGATAACTTTGTAAACCACTCCTCAATTGTTCTCATTGTCAAACAAAATCGAGACCTTAATAATATTACCCCAAAAAGCATGGAAAATCAAATGCTATTTTTACAATCATCATGAAAACAATCACGCTCCTTAGTCAGATATCCTCTTTGTTCAATTAGAATATTACACAGTAATTGATGATATTTCAAAGGAAAGTAGGAAACAATCAGACGATCGAATTTTTCGACAATTTAGAGCAATAACTTGATACTCGTCTAACCTGTCTGAAATCCGTTTGATATAAAGTTACAAGCCAAACTGTGTGAAAATCGAAACCAATTTATTTAATGTATTGTGTACGAAAGCTGAAATTTGCATTTTCGCAATAATCAAGGGCAATAACTCAGTAAGGCAGGTGTCAATTCTGCTCATTGTCATCTTGTCACAGTTCAAGTTCATATAAAGTCTCACACTAAATAATGTGAAGATCGGAATCCGTTTACTAAAGTAATGTGTGTACTCAAGCTAAAATGTGCCTATTCTTTCAATAACCAAGGGTAATAACTCTTTAAAGCAAGTGTCAGTTTTACTCAGTATTGAACTTGTCAAAGGCCTTGTAGGTATAAGGCCTTACACCATACAACATTTAGTGGAAATCGGAAACCGTTTACTGCAGTTATTGTGAACACAATAAATTCGCATTATCCCTGGCACAGGACAAAACAAAATTCATAAAAGGTCTATAACTCTTGTTAAAATTAATAAAGTGTAACATAATCAGGTCTTGATTCTGTAGTTTGATATTTCACATACACATATAGGTTTCAAATACTGGAACTGTATTTGCCTAAAAGGACGTGTGCAAATTTCTTTATTTCCTTTGAATGTTTGTTCAGCGATTTTTATATATTGGCTTGGTACGAATGGGTTACCGTAGAAATCGCGATGCTGTTACGAAATGCAAAGTATGCCAGTAGTCCATACAGTGGTTTCATATGTACAAAATCCCCTTCTGTTAATATTTAAAAAATCAGGAGTATATCTTTCGGGTAAACGTTTTCGTTTTTTTCTGGCTTGGATCCCCGCCTAATAAGCCTTTTTGTAATGGAAAAACTCGTGATTATCCTGAAAAAAATATGCCGACTCTTAGCTGTGATGCTTTAACTTGTAAGAAAGACATACATATCGGTTGTATTAATGTATGTGGGTTGAAAACCAGGACGAATTATCCTGAATGTATAGAGTTAATTCACGCTTCGATGTGCTATGCATCAGTGAAAAAAAAACTAGACGAGTTTGATATAATTAACGTGCCCGATTTTACGTTTTTTTCAAAACCGAGAAAAGACAAATATCTTAGAAAATCAGTGGGGACAGGATTCTTTGTAAAAAAAAACTCGTTAGTAAATGACATTGAACTAATTGACTCCGAGTGTGAATATATATTTTGGTTAAAAATAAATCGACCATTAGCCCTTAATCATGGCTGTACTATCGTCATTGGGGGAATATATGTTCCGCCGCAGCAATCGCGCTTCTTTAATGAAGATGAGTTTCATTTCCAAAACGAATGTACGGACTTCGAATATTGTATTTTGTTAGGGAATGTCAATGGCCATACATCTACATTGCCTGATTATACTGTGATTGACGATTTCCTTAATGACCAATTTGGTTTTGATAATGAACTAATATGTAAGTTTAACTCTGTTGATATTGTTGAAACTGTAAATAGCACTAACAAAAATAGGGTGTCAAAATGCACAAAAACAAATAATATAGGTCTTAAATGTTTAGACATCTGTAAAAATAATAATCTTTTAATCTTAAATGGTAGATCTGCATAGGAGATTTCACCTTTAGAGACACTTCTGTTATTGATTATATCGTCTCATCAACTGAATGTTTTCCACTTTTATCTAACTTTGAAATAACACCAGTTGGCAATTTATTTTCTGATGGGCACTCACTCCTGTCAGTTGATTTAAATATCTATGAGCAATCTCAAACTAACGATGACGCCGTTTATCATTGAAAATATAAACGACACTGAACTCGAAAATATTAACCAATTACTGAGCACTGCCTCGGAAAACATAACACAGAATATATAAATAGTATATCACAAAAAATTGCAAACATATTTAATTTGTCTGCACTTGAAACATTTCCCACACAGAAATCGCGTACAAATAGTAAACCCTGGGTTGGGCCTTAGTGTAACAAAGTAAGACGTAAATATCACGCTGCGCGGAGAAATTATAATTTGCACAAAAACGACTTCTATAAAAGCGAACTAAACCGTGTGAGCAAATTTTACAAACAAACACTTAACACTTATATAAAAAAGCACAAAACGCGCAATGAACAAAAATTATACGAAATGCATTCAAGACGACCAAAAGAGTTTTGGAAAATAATAAACAATTTTAATTCTTCTAGATATGCAAGATATTCAAGATTTTTATCAACACTTTAAGAGTGTCAACGCAAACCAAGCACACGAAAATACTGAAAATATAAATATTGAATTCGACCCAACTATGTCGAAGAAACTTTAAATGGTCCGATTACTATTGAGGAAATAAACAAAATGATCGCTAAATGTAATAACGGCAAGGCAGCATCACCACAAGACTTAATTTATATTGAATAATATTCATTATATAAAAAGTACTAAAGCTGTAATGGTCCCAGTCTACTGTTCATTCTTTAACATGATTTTCGACTCGGGCATTTTACCAGACATGTGGCTTGTAGGCACTATTAAAAAAGAGTACGATAATGGACCTTTGGAAACGGCCGAGCACGACACATACGAAATATTGCAGTCTCGGTTTGATTAAAACTGTTCATGAGCGGTAGTGAAATATGCTAGCTACCGCTCACGCCCTCTAGTCCCGGGAAGCAGAACTCAATATTCATAAAAATCAACAGCACAGAATTTTAACCATCCCGAAGATGGCAAGCATATGGCGATGAATAAAGCAATATTTGTATCTTTATTTCATCCCCTATATCCAGCGGCGTCTGGTCCCAGGATCTATTAAAATTGTATTCCCCGAAGAGCGAAATAAACAAAAAGGAATTTAGTTGGGAGCAGCTGTTATGAAGCCTGCATATCACAAGTAACAGCAAAAAGACTAAATTTAAAAGCAGACAACATATCTTATGAGTGGTTAAACAATACCCAGAGCCTGTTATCGGCCGGAGAAGTGGAGCCACCGAATCGAAAATTAAGTAAGAAAACAAAAGAAATTGAAAATGTACCACCGATCACTAAATATAAGTATCGGGCTCAGCGATCCAAAGATCGAATGAATAACAGTACTGATTGCAAGCGCGGGGAGACGTTTTACTGCCGCCACACTGCACAAGCAACGCCACTGTGCTATAAAAAAAGAGTACGATAATGGACCTTTGGAAACGGCCGAGCACGACACATACGAAATATTGCCGTCCTTTTTTAAAAAAAGAAGGCTCTTCATTAGACCCTGGAAACTACAGGCATATTACAATACTCAGTCGTTTAGGGAAACTGTTTACAGCCATTTTAAACGAACGACTTAATTTATTTCTTAAACAAAATATCATTTTTGAAGAAAAAACCAGGCCGGTTTCCGAGCTACTTATTCAACATCTGATCATATATTCACACTTAAATTCCTTATTGATACACTAAGACGAAAGAAAAAGAAACTGTTTTGCTCATTTATCGATTTCGCTTTAGTGTTTGATCAATTATGGCGTGTTGGGTTATGGAGCAAACTTTTAAAAAATGGCCTAAACGGAAAAAAATTCCAAATCCTTTTTAATATGTATTCTAACATTAAGTCTTGTGTTTCTGTAAGAGACGAATCCTCTGCTTTTTTCACCAGTAACTGTGGTGTCAGACAAGGGGAGAATTTATCGCCGATTTTATTTTCAATTTATCTTAATGATCTTGAAACATACCTGTCAGAAGATAACCCAGGAATATCACTTAACCCTCCTAATGTAGATGTTGACCTTTACCTAAAAATATTTGTTTTACTTTATGCCGATGATACAATATTCGTAAGTGATGACCCAATCTCTTTTCATAACACATTAAATAATGTTAATGACTACTGTAAAAAATGGAAACTACAAATTAATATGAGCAAAACAAAAGTCATTTTGTTTGTATCAAACAAACCGGAAAACTTTAAATTCACGATAAATGGAGACGTTATTGAAACGGTTAAAGAATATAAATATCTAAGCGTCACATTACATCTTCAGGGAGTTTCTTGAAGCCAAAAAACAAATTATAATCCAGGCAAATAAGGAAATGCATATACTATACTTTAGAATAGCCAACCTAGATTTACCTCTTGATATACAGATAAAACTATTCGATCAAACCATCCTTCCTATCCTCACATATAACTGCGAGGTATGGGGATTCGATAATAATGATATAATTGAAAAAGGTTCATACCGATTTCCTCAGAAAAGTTACAAAAAGTAAAAAAGTACCCCACTTTACATGTTATATGGTGAACTTGGGCGTTACCCCGTTGACATAACTATTAAATCCAGACTGGTGAAATTTTGGGGGAAAATACTTTCATCTAGCGAAACAAAGTTAACAAAAATATGCTATAAAAACATGCTTCACGGAACTTTAAGTTATAAATGGTCAAACTGTATAAAAACACATTAGACATTACAGGAACATTCGTGTGGGTTAACCAAAATAATATGGACTGGAGATCAATTAACCTTAAGGTTATTTTTTACAAAAATGGAATAATCAAATAAGTATCTCTTCGAAAGGAAACAATTATAACCTTCTAAAAGATAACATAGCTTTCGAGTTATATCTGCAATCTTTACCAAATAACATGCGCCTGTCTCTTTTTCACTTCCGAACGGGAAATCATAGACTTCAAATCGAAACAGGAAGATGGTCCCAATCTTATTTACCGTTAGAGGATAGAAAATGCCAGCTATGCAACTTAAATGACATCGGTGACGAATTTCATTACATGCTAAGGTGTCGCTTTTTCTCCGAAGAACGCAAACAATACATCCCAAAACACTACTATCTCAGGCCTAATATTTTAAAATTTAAATCGCTACTATCCACCAAATCATTCAAGGTCTTGAAACAAATCTCAATATTCGCTAAGAAAATTATGTTAACCTTCAAAAAATAAGCTTGCTTAGAATGTTAAAAACATGCAGGTTATAAACTTACATTTTCAGAACCCACATTATCACTGAATGGTAAATCCGTAGGAATAATACGTATACAAAACTGTAACACTTGACATACACGTAAATAACATACACAACTAGCAAGGTCACGAAACAAATACAAATTCAGCCAATGAACCACCAGACTTGTGCACGTGACCATATTGCATAAAATTAGCTAGTTCCTCGTAGATTCACGTGCGAAGTGCGAATCACCGGTTTATTATTATTGTGGCCAGTGACTAGGTCAAATGTTGACACAAATATAGAACAAACGCATACGTACATTCTTTGTCATCTATATTTTCTGCTACTCATATACATATATTAATAACTACATCTTCTGGGAGAAAAAAAGAAGATTTGTTTTTTGCTGTTCTTATCAACCTTATTAGACAGTTGTTTCCTCTTTTATATAACTAATAAACACTGTCCCCATTACTTACCCATACCAAACTTTATCATATTGTATTACCAATCATGTTGTTACTCTGTAACCTGATTTGAAATAAAGTTTATGTTGTTGTTGTTGTACTATTAATAAATGGTACATGATTTTCACATGAGATGCCATTGTCATTGCCCGTCGATTGAGAACAAAAGCTTTCTCCCACGCAATCCTGCAAGTCACTCGCTCACCGGCCGTGTCATCATGGGTATTCCCATTCGTGCACAGGACCGTTTTGAAGTGTTACACTTTCAGTTGGCCTACTTAATGAGAAATTACTGTTTATTTATGGTTCATATCCGAATTTCGGCCTGTAAATTAACTCACTGGTTTGTTGTTGGATAATAACATCCACTTCGTTTTCGTTAAATGCATTATCACTGCCTGTGTCAGATTCTTTTAGCTTTTTTGCGTACAATCCATGTCTATGGGTGATGTCGCTTTTTCCTTCCCAACTATTTGCGAGAGTAACGTATTTTCACATTGATTTTCATTGAGAGCTGCGTTTGTATTGTGTCGTCTTTCGTGAACCGTGTCTTTTGTCCTTCAGCACGTTCGTACCGTACCCTATTAGGTGTATCCTGTTGATATTGTCTTTGTTATTTGTTTGTTGTTGTTATTGTAGTTGTTGCTGCTGCTGCTGATGATGATGCTGCTGATGCTGCAGCTGTTGTTGTCCATGTTGATGTTGTTGTTCCTGTTGTTGTTGAGAGTTGATTGGCTGTTGTTGATGTTGGTTCTGTTGTTGTTGTCGGTTTTGATCTGTTTGTTGGTGTTGCCGTTGTTGTTACTGCTGCAGATAGTGATAACCATTTGATTGCTGTTGTTGATTTGTTTTCCTATACTGGGACATGTGTTCACTTTGCCTATGTGTGTGTTCTTTCCTTTTACGGTCGTATATGGGTTGTCCTGCTGCATTGTTTGGTATAAATTGTTTCCCATTTATATATAGTCTGTATCTCACTAGTTACTGTTGTTTCTGTCACTTTTAGCATGCATGGCTTCTTCATACAGCTGCTTCCTTCTATTTTCGATTTCGACAGGGAAATGTTCCTTAACTCTGAAATCACTTCCAATTAGGGTTTTGGGGGCTTCAAATCTAACATATTCTTTGACTTTTATACAAGACTATTCCATTTTTCAGATAATAATAAATTATATAGCCAGTAAACAAGGCAAAAACAATCTGGGGGTGGAGTTTGGGGGTGGGGCAGGTATAGAAACGCGGGCTGATATAAAATTATTGTTAGAATCTCATACTTTGTTGTTCTTAAATTTTGCAATTATAGGCCTTGGATAAGTGTGTCTTGAGTTGTAACGACCAAGTATATGTACCCTATCAAATTCAATGTATTTCTCAATTTTCATTTCTGCTCGGAGGAATGTTTTTAATATTTCTTCACAGTTTTCATATTGCCCGAATGCCAAGTTAGATTCAGGGATTCCACTGAATATTAGATTTTCCCTCATACTTCTCCTTTGTACATCTACACTTCTTTCTTCTGTTTCTGCTTGTTTTTGCTTACATATTGTTTTGTTTTCGTTCTAGAATACTTATTTTCTCAAAGAGAGAATCTGTAGATTTGTCAGTTTTAGTGTTGGAACTTATGACGTCATCGCATATGTCACTATAGTGGTGGATGGTCTGGTCATACACCTCTACTCTAAGTTTGAGTGATTTTACTTCTGTTTTCACGTTTTCGATTTAAGTGTTTGTCTGGTTTATGGTTTGCTTGATACAGTTTATTTGTGTCATTTGTGATTCTATGTTTGTCATTCTCTGGCTCTTGTTTTCCATGGAAACCGTGCCTTTTCGGTAAAAATAAAAATAACTATGACATAAAAACATAACTGAATCGAGCGCTTTGCTTATGTTTTTTCCGTGAACCCGATCTGAAAGTCACGTGGTTTCACCATCGTGTTACAAATCACTAGATGCGTGTAGTGGCAGCCGTCAATCCTGACTTTTTCAACAAAATCAGTGTTTAAAGGAATATTCTATTGATGCTGTTATAGTGAAACTTATACCGATAGAGGTTCAATCAGGTTGTATTCAAAATAACGGATGTGCGTAAAGGAAAATAACTATAAGCCAAAATCTGTTATTATTTTAAATTGTACACGCTTTATGTAGTTTACTCACAATGTATGACATATTCTGTAGGACTCACACCACTATTATCTCCCTTGAATACTCGTGCCCTACAGATGAAGGAGGTAGATAAAAAAACGAGTTCGCTTTTCTACATTTTACAGGATACATTGATTTATCTTTACCAGGTTCTAAATCTACAGCATTTTAGGAAGAGATCACAGAAAAATGCATGTTGATATAAGATTTCTAGCTAATTCTGCCTCATTTTACACATCATGGGTCTAATCACCACGGGATTGTATTTTTGTCTAAATGTTGATAGGTGTGACATGAAAATAAAAAAGTTCAATCTAGTAAATATCTGTTAAATGTGTTTTAAATTGCAGATATTGGATCAATGAAGAATTTAAGCATAAATACATGTTGCAAAATCTGTTTTATCTCTATGCCACGAACAAAAACATTACAATGGGACCCTATGGAAAATTAATTGTGGTGTGAGACGTAAAGCCATATAATAACGATGCCTTAGGTATTTTTTTCTGCAGAGAAAAGACATTATGTTTAAAATGGTCAAAAAATACATAACATTTGGAGAAAAAAATCAGCATATTGAATACACGGGTTAAGAACGTCATCAAAAGAAAACACTTTAAAATGTATAGACGTCTTTTGTTTATTTTGATGCATGAACATGTGTAATACAGACCTCAAGACGCAAACGTACTCAAGTCCTACATATGATTTACAATAACGTGTCATTAAATTATTACGAATTTTGTATTCCATGTGACAGCGATTATGCCAGCTAAGATTGATTCCATGTAATAGATCGACATTCGTGTTCGGGAGCAAACCTGTTCACTTTAGATCTCATTAAGTCTGGATGCTTTTATCAGGTTATTTCAAAGTACGTATTGAAGGTGTTGTTTATGCAACATTTCGCATAGAAAACGAACCCAGCGATCTCGACAATTCTACGAAACAGGACTACTTGTACTGGCAATAAGATGTAACACACCCATTACAGTACAGGAAGTTTTTGTCTGGGATTGCAAAATGACGTCAAATATTGCGGTCGGCAAACAATTCTCCTTTCTTTTTGTATTAATAGAGTGTGTCAGTTTGGATTTCTATCACACTGTTGATTTATTTCAGACATTGTTATATTGTTAATCCTGATGTGTGCTTGCATGAGCAAATGATGTTAAGATGATAATGTTCGCCGAATATTTTTTTTTTTTCATTACTAGCGGTTTAGATTTATTATTGTTCTGAAAACAGCAAAGAATCACCATAATGGTTTTGTAATTAGTATAGCTAAATGTTTAACTTGGAATTTTTGCTTCATAACAGTAAAGTATAAATTATTATACAGCCAGCCCTACACTACATAATAGTCAATAGAACAAACACACACTATAATCGGCCTCAATTTATGTACCTGAGAAAAACATAGGTGCTTTTCGATAGAGCTCGATTGATAACGACCCTCGTTTTCTCTGTAACGTCCATTAACATGAAACCAACATTTAAAGGCTGCAGAATCTCTCCTGACCAATTTCTGAAATAGACAACCGGAGTTTAATTGCCGGGAAATTGGATTATTTGTTCGACAACATTCGTAATACATTTACAGTTTTGATTCAGTAGCAGCATAACTCGATACATTAATCAGTCAAATATAAATGTACAGTAGATCTAGATATTATAATACTGAAAATGGTCCCTCGAAATACAAGGCATGATATTACAGTAGATCTAGATATTATAATACTGAAAATGGTCCCTTGAAATACAAGGCATGATATGTTTGATGACTCTAATAGAGTGTGCTTATCAGTATGAAGGACCTTTGACTTATTACCTACACTCACAATATAATAAACAGTATGAAGAACCATTGGCTTACTACTTACACTCACAATATAACGATCAGTATGAAGAACCATTGACTTCTACCTACACTCAGAATATAACGACCGGTAAGAAGAACCATTGGCTTACTACCTACACTCACATTATAACGATCAGTATGAAGAACCATATACTTACTACCTAAACTCAAAATATAACGAACGGTACGAAGAGCCATTGACTTACTAAATACACTCACAATATAACCATCAGTATGAAAAACGACTGACTTACTACCTACACTCAGAATATAACGACCGGTATGAAGAACCATTGAATTACTACCTACACTCACATTATAACAATCTGTATAAAGAACCATTGGCTTACTAACTACACTCACAATATAACTACCGGTATTAAGAACCATTGGCTTACTACGTACACTCACAATATATCGATCAGTATGACGAACAATTGGCTTACTACCTACACTCGTATTATAACGATCAGTATGAAGAACCATTGACTTACTACCTACACTCAAAATATAACGATCAGTATGAAGATACACTGGCCTACTACATACACTCAAAATATAACGACCGGTATCAAGAACCATTGGCTAACTATCTACACTCACAATACATCGATCAGCATGACGAACTACTGGCTTACTACCTACCTCACATTATAAAGATCAGAATGAAGAACCATTGGCTCACTACCTACACTCACAATATAACGACCAGTATCAAAAACCATTGGCTTACTACCTAAACTCACAATATAAGGATCAGTATTAAGAACCATTGCTTACTACCTACTCTCACAATATAACGATCAGTATGAAAATCATTGGATTACTACCTACACTAACAATATAACGACCGGTATGAACAACCATTAACTTATTACCAACACTCACATTATAACGATCACTATGAAGAACCATTGGCTTACTACCTACACTCACAACAAAACGATCGGTATTAAGAACCATTGGCTTACTACCTACACTCACAATTTAACGATAAGTATTAAGAACCATTGGCTTACCATCTACACTCACAATATACAAATCAGTATCAAGAACCATTGGCTTACTACATACACTCACAATAGTACAGTATGAAGAAATATTGACATACTACATAGTAAACTCACCATATAACGACCAGAATAAAGAACAATCGACTTATTTCCTACACTCACAATATAACGATCATTATGAAGAACAACTGGCTTGCTACCTATACTCACAATGTAACGAGAAGCATGATGAACCATTGGCAGCTAAATACACTCACAATATAGCTATCAGTATGAAGACTCATTGGCTTATTACATACACTCATAATTTAACGACAGTATGAAGAACCACTGGCTTGCTAACTACACTGCCAATATAAAGATCAGTATAGAGAACCATTTGCTTACTACCTACACACACAATATAACGATTGATATGAAGAAGCATTCACTTACTACCTACATTCACAACATAACGAGAAGTGGGAAGAACCATTGGCTTGCCACCTAAACGCACAATATACCATTCTGCATGACGAACGAATGGCTTACTACCTACACTCACAAGATAACGATCAGTATGAAGAACCATTGGCTTACTACCTACACTCAAAATATAACGACCGGTATTAAGAACCATTGGCTTACTACCTACACTCAAAATATAACGACCGGTATTAAGAACCAGTGACGTACTACCTACACTCCCATTATAACGATAAGTATGAACAATCATTGACTTACTACCTACACTCACAATATAACGACCGGTATTAAGTACCATTGGCTTACTACATACACTCACAATATAACGACCGGTATTAAGTACCATTGGCTTACTACATACACTCACATTATATCGAACAGTATGAAGAACCATTGGCTTACTACCTACATTTACAATATAACGATCAGTATGAAGTACCATTGGCTTACTACATACACTCACAATATAACGATCAGTATGAAGAACCATTGGCTTACTACCTACATTTACAATATAACGATCAGTATGAAGAACCATTGACTTACTACTTACACTCACAATATAACGACCGGTATGAAGAACCATTGACTTACTATTTACACTTGTAACAATCAGTATGCAGAACCATTGGCTTACTACCTACACTCGCAATATTACGATCAGTATGTCGAAACATTAGCATACTATCTACACTCTCAATATAACAATCAGTATGAAGAAACATTGGCTTACTACATACTCTCAAAATATAACGATCAGTATGAAGATCCATTGGCTTACTTCCTACCCTCCCAATATAACAATCAGTATGAAGAACCATTGATTTACTACCTACACTCACAATATATCGATCAGTATGAAAAATCATTGGCTTACTACCTACACTCCCAATATAACAATCAGTATGAAGAACCATTGATTTACTACATACACTCACAATATATCGATCAATATGAAAAATCATTGGCTTACTACCTACGCTCACAATATAAAGATATGTATGAAGAACCAATGTCTTACAACATACTCTCACAATATAACGATCAGTATGAAGTTCCATTTGCTTACTACATACACTCACATTATAACGATATGTATGAAGAACCATTGGCTTACTACCTACACTCACAATATAAAGATATGTATGAAGAACCATTGACTTACTACATACACTCACATTATAACGATATGTATGAAGAACCATTGACTTACTACATACACTCACATTATAATGATCAGTATAAAGAACCATTCAATTAGTATCTACACCCACTATATAACGATCAGTATGAAGATCCATTGGCTTACTTCCTACACTCCCAATATAACAATCAGTATGAAGAACCATTGATTTACCATCTACACTCACAATATATCGATCAGTATGAGGAACCATTGACTTACTGCCTACACTCACAATATAACTATCAATACATGTATAAAGAACCATTGGCTTACTACCAACACTCACAATATAACGATATGTATGAAGAACCATTGACTTACTACATACACATGCAATATAACGTTCAGTACATTTAGGAATAACCATTGGGCTGCTACCTACACTACCAATACATCAATCAGTATGAAGAATCATTGATTTATTGCCTACCGTCACAAGATAAGGATCAGTATGACGAACAATTGGTTTTTTACCTAGACTCACAATACAACAATCAGTATGTAGAACCATCGACTTACTACCTACACTCACAATCTAGCAATCAGTATGACGAACCATTGGTTTATTACGTACACTCGCAATCTAACAATCATTATGACGAACCACTGATGTACTAGCTACACTCACACTATAACAATCAGTATGTAGAACCATCGACTTACTACCTACACTCACAATCTAACAATCAGTATGACGAACCATTGGTTTATTACGTACACTCGCAATATGACGATCAATATGTAGAACCACTGGCTTGCTACCTACACTCACAAGATAACGATTAGTATGAAGAACCATTGGCTTGCTACCTACACTCACAAGATAACCAGGGGTGTAGCTGCCTTGAAATGCAAATATAGGTCCGACAAACTATGGGCATGCTCCCCCGACGGATGTATTAAACTTAGCTATGCAATTGTACGTTTTAGTGTTATTCCGACAGAACACTTGTTTGGTATTTGAAGAAATAGTTTGATACATCTGAGAATTAAATATAAAAAAGGTAAAGTGCCTACACTGTGAAATAAGATAAGAAACACAGTTTGACACGTAACAAATCCCACCCCAACCACGACGACCACCACCACTACCAAAACCACCACCATCACCTCAATCCCTCTTCGGCTTGCGTTTTTATTGCATTTTTGGACTTTTCATATTGTTTTTCATTTTCGAAATGTATGTATAGGCCCGGGCCTATATGGCATAATATTAATAGTAGTTAAAGGGATGATAACGATCAGCATGAAGAACTATTGGCTTATAATGTACTTCCTACACGCACAATATAACAACCGGTAAGTAGAACCATTGGCTTACTACCTACACGCACAATATAACAACCGGTATGTAAAACCATTGGCTTACTACATACACGCACAATATAACGATCAGTATTGAGAACCATTGGAACACTGCCTACACCCACAATATAACGACCGGTATGAAGCACACCAGTGGCTTGCTACCTACACTCACAATATTGCGATAAGTATTGTTAACCATTGTCTTACTACCTACACTCACAATATAACGATCAGTATGAAGATCCATTGTCTTACTACCTACACTCACAATATAACGATCAGTATGAAGATCCATTGGCTTACTACCTACAGTCACAATATAAAGACCAGTATGAAGAACCTTTGGCTTACTACCTACACTCACAATATAACGATCAGTATGAATAACCATTGATTTACTACCTACTCTCGCAATATAACCATCAGTATGAAGAACCATTAGCTTACTGCAGACACTCACAATATAACGATCAGTATGAAGAACCATTGGCTTACTACCTACACTTACAATATAACGACCGGTATGAAGAACCATTGGCTTACTGCAGACACTCACAATATAACGACCGGTATGAAGAACCATTGGCTTACTACCTACACTTACAATATAACGACCGGTGTGAAGAATCATTGGCTTACTACCTACACTCACAATATAACGACCGGTATGAAGAACCATTGGCTTACTGCAGACACTCACAATATAACGATCAGTATGAAGAACCATTGGCTTACTACCTACTCTCGCAATATAACCATCAGTATGAAGAACCATTGATTTACTACCTACTCTCGCAATATAACCATCAGTATGAAGAACCATTGGCTTACTACCTACTCTCGCAATATAACCATCAGTATGAATAACCATTGATTTACTACCTACTCTCGCAATATAACCATCAGTATGAAGAACCATTCGCTTACTGCAGACACTCACAATATAACGATCAGTATGAAGAACCATTGGCTTACTACCTACACTTACAATATAACGACCTGTATGAAGAACCATTGGCTTACTGCAGACACTCACAATATAACGACCGGTATGAAGAACCATTGGCTTACTACCTACACTTACAATATAACGACCGGTATGAAGAACCATTGGCTTACTACCTACACTCACAATATAACGACTGGTATGAAGAACCATTGGCTTACTGCAGACACTCACAATATAACGATCAGTATGAAGAACCATTGGCTTACTACCTACACTTACAATATAACGACCGGTTTGAAGAATCATTGGCTTACTACCTACACTCACAATATAACGACCGGTATAAAGGTCCATTGGCTTACTAACTACACTCGAATTATAATGATCTGTGTGGAGAACCATTTGCTTACTACATCCATTCACAACATCACGATAATTGATTCGTAGACTGTCCTCGGTAAAACATTGTTTGGTAAAAAAAATACTAAAAAGATATATATGACACTTGATCATTTTCACTTTCATATAATCTTTATAAAACTTGCTAAACTGTTATCGTAAGACGTTTCGATCCTATAATTTTTACAACTCACTGCATGTTTTGTGGTTTTCCCATTTACAGTTCGCCACTATGTATTCCTCTTTGATTGTGCGATGATCGGACATATTGTGGACCCTAAATCCTGATAGGACGGCAACGTTTGATGTATGTCTCCAATATTCTCTTGCCGTGCTCTTAAAGCTACTGGCGCTATACTTAAACTGAAACAAACTCATGAATATGAATTAGTCACGGGTGAAGTAGCTTCACGACGAAGGCCAAAATTTCGGTATTTAAGCCAGAATTCGATGTGGAAAATATCACATTTTATCTAGCCTTCGTATAGGTAACATCGATAATATACGGCTTCCGAATATAATTCATAAAAACAAGAGTTGCCCGGAACGGGATTTGAACCAGGGACCTTGCAGTTTTATTTGAAGTTTTACCACAACACCACGGAATATTGTTGGTATGTAGAAGCATTTCTAACACTAAATAGTCATTACTTTATAGCACACACACCCGCACAAACGTATCATCCGCTAAATAAAGAACGGAGACTAAAGGTGAATCTTAGTAACTGATAACAACTTGTATTACACCACGTATTTACATGTGCGAGGTTATGGGGGTATATACTGACACATACTGAGGGTCGTTTAAATATGGGTTTTTTTTGCATCATAATATATGTTCCTAAATATACAATACTTTCAAGAATTCGCGCCATAGCTCAATGGTAAGCACGTTGGATTGTAAACTAAAAGGTCGTGTGTTCCAGTCACGAAAGTTTGTTGTAAAGCATAATACTGCCTGTGTGCAGATACGATAAGCAATGATCGATGTATATAAAGTAAATGATGTCCTGCGTTAACTTTGATCGCTGGTGAACCTATTTACAAATATATAGACACGCCCACAAAGAAGAAAGCAATTTAAATATAGGGTCTGTAGTTTTAATGGTTATTCTCTTGTTGATCTGGCTTTTACCAAGTCATCGAGAACTTGCTTTGCTTTTTTATGTTCATATATACACGATATCGTGTTTATGTTATATTTCTTATTAATGCTGCCTAGTTTGTTAGACTAGAGGATATAAACTGACAGGGATTTCTTTATTTACACCGTTTTATTGGAGTAAAAATTAGTTTTGGTAAACCACAGAACCTGGTTCAAACTCCAGAGGATATTTTGCCACTGACCGCTCCAATGTGGTAGACCCATTGACAACTCTTTTATATTTGTGATGTCACATACATTGTTTTTCAGAAATCCTTGTAATTGTTGTGTGTTTCTATGAGCGTTATTTATTGTCTGAGGTCCTGGAATGCTACATTTCATGGTCGACTTTTATATCTACTTTTACTATCTCTGTATTTAGTTATGCCATCACTGTTTCTCCAACAACTATGCTCGTACTGTCTTGAATATTATTTTTGGTTTAGAAATTGCGTACAGGTAAATGTAAATAAAACCTGAAAAATAAAAAATAAAATATGATTTAAGTGAAAGGGGAAAATGTGCTAAGTTTGATGACCATAGGTATGTGTAAGATATGAAATGAAATGAATGTGTCGTCACGTTAACAGATCATATTAGGTTATCTTGAGACATCAACCACAGAAGGAAATGGGATGAGATGACGAATGGTGTTTCCTTTCAGACATGTCCTTGATAGGGAGAGAACCAACGCGGGCCAGCTATTCTGTAGCTCTAAAGTCAAGACCTGAGCTACCGAGGCTTCTACCTATTTGTAACAGTGCTAGAATATAAACTTGTCAGACTTCCCGCATTACAGATATATTTACATCGCTATTGCATTCGCTACGATGAATCTTATTTGACACGCTGCATTTAATTTTCCAATGAATACCATTACCTTCGGAATACCTCATGATATGCCCTTTAACGGTTTTCATTGGATGATGGGCGGAGCTTAACTTAATAATATTGCGCATGAGGGATGTGTCTAAAATGTTGCCGATCGTAACGGCTGTTACATTTTACTCCATAAAATTCCCGGTATAATAAACTATTTTTTTCGAAATAAATAGTAAATCTGGCCATTTTAAAGGTAAATATTTATGTAAATATAAGGAATGAAATGCGCTCTTTTGGTTTTCATTGGAGTATGGAAACTATTTGGATGGTTTAAAGTACGCGCGGAGTTCTTCATACCCCAATGAAAACCAAAAGAGCGCATTTTATTCCTTAATTGGAGCATTCATACTCCCCGTCAACACACCAACGGGTGTCACCTGCATATTTCAGTGTTAGTGTTATCTGTAGAACCAATCGAAGGCTATGTTTTTCTCACCTGCAACAAACAAAATAATCCAGGGCTATTAAAAAGTACTATTAAAACAACTATTAAAACTAAAAACTTGTATTACCTAATAAAGGAATGACCAAATGAAATGTCTTTCAAATTACTGAACTCGTCCGAACAAAGAGCTACCTCAGGTCATATACAACAAATTCCATATTTCCTTTATTGTTATGCCAAACACGACTCGGAGTGTTGAAGCATCACTGTCTTGATATAAGGAAATACTGACATAGTATTCCTCTTGTAACATTCGTTGGAAGTTATTGGATCCAGTCTCTATTGTGGCATTATTTACTCTTAACGCCCGTTTATTGAGAAGGTTTAACCTTATTAAGCCTATGCTAAAGGACGTGGTTAGTGGTATTAATGAATCATGAACATAAAAATATTGAATGCGATTGCGTATGGGAGTTTACGTTGATATCCATTATGCCCCTTAATAATTATATTAGATACCGACTTTAGGAACCATAGTGCTTTCTAAAATATAATTAAGGAAATACAAAAAGATGGGGTGTTCACAAAATTTAAAACTAAAAGTGCCATTATCAGAAACTGAAGATAGTTTATTGTTATTAGTTTGCTATTTCTAAGCATCCATTTAAACTATTTTATAAGATTTACATGAGTGCCACATAGTGTGCCGTTATTTTACAGAGGTAGTACAGTACAATATGAATTGAACTGGAAGAATTGCCATCAGGATTCTGTCCGATGAATGCGAGTTCAATTCAGTAGTGTACTCAGGATTGTAAAATAATCATGTTTCACACCCAAATATAAAATAAAGGCTTGATATGTGGACGAAAGTGCAGTATAAACAAATATAACAATCGCGGTCTCGTATATGATCAAAATAAATTACGAATATTATTACTTTTGAATACCTCCACCATATATGTTGCGCGCTGCAGTGGGACATATTGGATCATCTCGTGGTCAAGTATACAGACGAACTATAAAGGATCAAAACATGATTGATATGACATGAATACATTCGTGTCACGTTCTATAAAAGATCAAAACATGAATGATCTATCATGAATACATTCGTGTCACGTTCTATAAAGGATCAAAAGATGAATGATCTGACATGAATACATTCGTGCCACGTTCTATAAAGGATCAAAAGATGAATGATCTGACATGAATACATTCGTGCCACGTTCTATACGGGATCAAAACATGAATGATCTGACATGAATACATTCGTGCCACGTTCTATACGGGATCAAAACATAAATGATCTTACATGAATATATTCGTTTCACTTTCTATACAGGATCAAAACATGAATGATCTGACACGAATACATTCATGTCACTTTCTATACGGGATCAAAGCATGATTGATCTGACATGAATACTTTCGTGACACGTTCTATAAAGGATCAAAACATGATTGATATGACATGAATACATTCGTTTCACGTTCTATACGGGATCAAAACATGATTGATCTGACATGAATACATTCGTGTCACTTTATATACAGGATCAAAACATGAATGATCTGACATGTATACTTTCGTGCCACGTTCTATAAAGGATCAAAATATGATTGATACGACATGAATACATTCGTGTCACGTTCTATAAAGGATCAAAACATGATTGATCTGACATAAATACATTCGTTTCACGTTCTATAAAAGATCAAAACATGATTGATATGACATGAATACATTCGTGTCACTTTCTATACAGGATCAAAACATGAATGATATGACATGAATACATTCGTGTCACGTTCTATAAAAGATCAAAACATGAATGATCTATCATGAATACATTCGTGTCACGATCTATAAAGGATCAAAAGATGAATGATCTGACATGAATACATTCGTGCCACGTTCTATAAAGGATCAAAAGATGAATGATCTGACATGGATACTTTCGTGCCACGTTCTATACGGGATCAAAACATGAATGATCTGACATGAATACTTTCGTGCCACGTTCTATAAAGGATCAAAAGATGAATGATCTGACATGAATACTTTCGTGCCACGTTCTATACGGGATCAAAAGATGATTGATCTGACATGAATACATTCGTGCCACGTTCTATAAAGGATCAAAACATGAATGATCTGACATGAATAATTTCGTGCCACGTTCTATACGGGATCAAAACATGAATGATCTTACATGAATATATTCGTTTCACTTTCTATACAGGATCAAAACATGATTGATCTGACATGAATACATTCATGCCACTTTCTATACGGGATCAAAGCATGATTGATCTGACATGAATACTTTCGTGCCACGTTCTATAAAGGATCAAAACATGATTGATATGACATGAATACATTCGTTTCACGTTCTATACGGGATCAAAACATGATTGATCTGACATGAATACATTCGTGTCACTTTCTATACCGGATCAAAACATGAATGATCTGACATGAATACATTCGTGCCACGTTCTATAAAGGATCAAAACATGATTGATCTGACATAAATACATTCGTTTCACGTTCTATAAAGGATCAAAACATGATTGATATGACATGAATACATTCGTTTCACGTTCTATAAAGGATCAAAACATGATTGATCTGACATGAATACATTCGTTTCACGTTCTATAAAGGATCAAAACATGAATGATCTGACATGAATACATTCGTGCCACGTTCTATAAAGGATCAAAACATGATTGATCTGACATGAATACATTCGTTTCACGTTCTATAAAGGATCAAAACATGATTGATCTGACATGAATACATTCGTTTCACGTTCTATAAAGGATCAAAACATGATTGATATGACATGAATACATTCGTTTCACGTTCTATAAAGGATCAAAACATGAATGATCTGACATGAATACATTCGTGCCACGTTCTATAAAGGATCAAAACATGATTGATCTGACATAAATACATTCGTTTCACGTTCTATAAAGGATCAAAACATGATTGATATGACATGAATACATTCGTTTCACGTTCTATAAAGGATCAAAACATGATTGATCTGACATGAATACATTCGTTTCACGTTCTATACCGGATCAAAACATGATTGATCTGACATGAATACATTCGTGTCACTTTCTATACCGGATCAAAACATGATTGATCTGACATGAATACGTTCGTTTCACGTTCTATAAAGGATCAAAACATGATTGATCTGACATGAATACATTCGTTTCACGTTCTATAAAGGATCAAAACATGATTGATCTGACATGAATACATTCGTGTCACTTTCTATACAGGATTAACACATGAATGATCTGACATGAATACATTCGTGCCACGTTCTATAAAGGATCAAAACATGATTGATCTGACATGAATACATTCGTTTCACGTTCTATAAAGGATCAAAACATGATTGATCTGACATGAATACATTCGTTTCACGTTCTATAAAGGATCAAAACATGATTGATCTGACATGAATACGTTCGTTTCACGTTCTATAAAGGATCAAAACATGAATGATCTGACATGAATACATTCGTGCCACGTTCTGTAAAGGATCAAAACATGATTGATATGACATGAATACATTCGTTTCACGTTCTATACGGGATCAAAACATGAATGATTTGACATGAATACTTTCGTGTCACGTTCTATAAAGGATCAAAACATGATTGATCTGACATGAATACATTCGTTTCACGTTCTATAAAGGATCAAAACATGATTGATCTGACATGAATACATTCGTTTCACGTTCTATAAAGGATCAAAACATGATTGATCTGACATGAATACGTTCGTTTCACGTTCTATAAAGGATCAAAACATGAATGATCTGACATGAATACATTCGTGCCACGTTCTGTAAAGGATCAAAACATGATTGATATGACATGAATACATTCGTTTCACGTTCTATACGGGATCAAAACATGAATGATTTGACATGAATACTTTCGTGTCACGTACTATAAAGGATCAAAACATGAATGATCTGACATGAATACATTCGTGTCACGTTCTATAAAGGATCAAAACTTGATTGATCTGACATGAATACATTCGTGTCACGTTCTATAAAGGATCAAAACATGAATGATCTGAAATGAATACATTCGTGTCACGTTCTATAAAAGATCAAAACATGCATCATCTGACATGAATACATTCGTGCCACGCTCTATAAAGGATCAAAACATGAATAATCTGACATAAATACATTCGTTTCACGTTCTATACGGGATCAAAACATGAATGATTTGACATGAATACATTCTTGTCACTTTCTATAAAGGATCAAAACATGAATGATCTGACATGAATACATTCCTGTCACGTTCTATAAAGGATCACAATATTAATAATGCTTTAAAATTCGCCTTTAAATTATTTAAGGACATTTTCTATAGTTTTTTCTGCATAACAGATTTTCTTTAAACTTTTTGTACAGTAAGTCTGTTATATATATAGACAGAAAAGGCAAAAATAATGGTAGGTCACCATGCTTGTTAAAATTTTAAAAGATAATTTGTAATGCCACCGTCATGTCAATCTGTCCAAAAAGTTGAACAAATCCATGAAATAGCTAAATAAGATATTTTTGAAGTCTAATCATTTATTCATTGGTCACAATTATGCTAAAATCAAAACTTCTCTAGATCTTCACTACGTGCACGTCGTGGAGAGGGCACTGCCGATATTCAATACCTGAGAACTTGTCATTCTCAGGTTTGAATTGAATATCGATTGACTGAATGTGAAGGTGTCTCCTGCGTCCCATCACAGCACACATTATCTGATGTCTCCAGATCCCTGAAGTCGGAACCGGTACGCGGGCTGATGCTGCAATGGACCTATACTCAACCATAAACCTCGGTCATCACATTGCAGCGGAAGCCCACATTCTACCGTGGTTGTTCACAGGCCACAGAAGACTTCAGGGTGACACAGACATCGGGCGGTGTGTGCGGCGCAGGGGTCATACTGTGATGGGTGTGGCCCTAAAGAAGACAGTCACCACTAGAGGATGTAGGACACCGTAGCGGATGTAGACCACCAGACCACCACGCCAGACCACTCCAGACCACTTCAACGCCACAGCGAGAACTACACAGAGCGAAAGCGACACACCTTCTACATACATACAACAGAATCGACAACACAGCAGCAGCACCAGATCAACCAACACACTCATCTAGAGAAGTCCAGACTCTATTGTGCCCATAGCGACCAGGGTTCTCCAGGCGTTTTAGTTGGCGGAGGGACTTTAAAACTTCGAATTACACACACACACACACATTATGCTAAAATTGTATTAAAGTAAAGAACATTTAATTACAATAACATTTAAAGCTCATCTTTATGTAAAACCTATATTTTTTTACAAAATCTGTTGAGACCATTATCACAATTTATGCACAAATTAGCCCATAATGATACAATTTCCTTCTTTTTTTGTATGTTCCCAATAACAGAATTTTTTGAAATTTTCTAAGCACATAGTTTAACATATATAAAAACAAAATGTACAATAAAAATGATAGGTCCCCATGCTTGTTTAGAAAAATAATTTGAAACCCTACCCCTATGCTAAAAGGCCAAGTTTTGTATAAAATTATATAGAAATGGTATATTTTCCTTTTTTGTTATGTTCCTAATAACAGAATGTGTTCAAACTTCCTAGGCACTTATTTGAACATATATTTAGACAATATATTCAATTAAATTTATAGGTCACCATGCATATTGAGATTTAATATTGTTTTTTGGAACCATACCATTATGCTTAATTTTTTTTATTTTGTTGGAATTTTTACAAAATGCTATATTTTTCCTATTTTATGTATCTAATAATAGGCCTTTATTTAAATAAAGACAATAAAAAAAATAAAAAATAAAATTCAAAAAATAAAATTCAAAAAATTGATTCAAAAAAAAGAAAAAAAAAAGAATAATACAACTAGACAACTAGAAATCAAAAGCAACATTCCTGTTAATTTGTAGGAAAATCCATCCAATAGTTTTGTAAGAGAAGTCGCCCAAAAAAGCTGCGCATGGAAAACTACAGCAAATGCCTTTAAAACCGAGTATTTGTTTTAGAAAAAATCAGTCGATAAAAAAAGATATTTTGTTGTTAAAAATTGTCTAGGAATAGATAGATATTGATCAATTAATTTCAACGTGACTGATCTTACTGTGGATGGATTCGTGTCATGCTCTACAAAGGATCAAACTGTCAATAATTCATTTACAATCGCATTGCTGTGTAATTGCATACTACTTATATACTGAAAGGAAAAAGAAACGCGACACGGGAATTTCCGCTATATATTGTATGTACAATATGCTGCTGTTAATCGAATGGTATATACATGGCTACGTAAGATCTTTCCTTTCGGAAAAAAGACTAAAACAACACGTAACACAGCAAATATTATTCCTGCAAAGTTTCATTAATGACGGAGTACGCGTTTGGCGCAAACTTAGGATGAAAAATTTCGCCAACTCTTTACGTTCAATACAGTGCTGAACTGGCTCACTTTTTTAAAGAGGAACTTCAACATTTACTGTGATTAAAACGTCTACAACATCACAGTTATGTCCTTTCTCTAACTAACTTCAACTTCTTTTTTTTACAAAACATCTTGGGATTTCCTTGGAATATATATATATGGAATTAAGTGTGCAGTATAATATACAATATTTAGCGGAAATTCCCGTGTCACGTTTCTTTTTCTTTTCAGTATAGAATTGATTAGGTTGGAAAACTGAATTTAAATAAAATCAGGGACTTATAACGTATGCTATATCAAAATGTGGGAACCAGTCATTTAATATCGGCATGTTGCGGTCGGGAATTGTACCATGGGAGTATGGGTTGCCAGACAAAACTATATGTATATAGAATTATCACGCAAATATAAACGTAAAAATATGATCTGCACGCTAGATGTGATATAGCATTAGGAAGAACTACATGACGGAGTGTTAGAAACTGATATCCGTAGACGACATTGAACGGTAGGGCCTCTGACCGTTCCACCAATGCGGTATTGACAACCACTTTGTGTAGGTTATAATTCGTGTCCGTAATGGTTTTCATAATTGCGCAGGCTAAGGTAACAATAAATCATTTCTTTGATATTTTTTTCACCTTTGTAACGCAATATTGCGCACGGTAAAAATCAACAGTTTATTTGAGTTGTAACGCGTTTGCATGTTTTGCCATAACATTTTAGAAAGCATGTCGAACAAGTTTAAAAAAAAACAACCGAGCATGACCTTAGTCAACACACCGAGCCGAGCATGAACAGACTTTAGTCAACACACCGAGCATGAACAGACCTTAGTCAACACACCGAGCATGAACATACCTTAGTCAACACACCGAGCATGAACAGACCTTAGTCAACACACCGAGCATGAACACACCTTAGTCAACACACCGAGCATGAACAGACTTTAGTCAACACATCGAACATGAACATACCTTAGTCAACACAGCGAGCATGAACATACCTTAATCAACACAGCGAACATGAACAGACCTTAATCAACACAGCGAGCATGAACAGACCTTAATCAACACAACGAGCATGAACAGACCTTAATCCACACAGCGAGCATGAACAGACCTTAATCAACACAACGAGCATGAACAGACCTTAATCAACACACCCAGCATGAACAGACCTTAATCAACACACCGAGCATGAACAGACCTTAATCAACACACCCAGCATCAACAGACCTTAATCAACACAGCGAGCATGAACAGACCTTAATCAACACACCGAGCATGAACAGACCTTAATCAACACACCCATCATGAACAGACCTTAATCAACACAGCGAGCATGAACATACCTTAATCAACACACAGAGCATGAACAGACCTTAATCAACATACCCAGCATGAACAGACCTTAATCAACACACCGAGCATGAACAGACCTTAGTCAACACACATAGCATGAACATACCTTAATCAACACACCGAGCATGAACAGACCTTAGTCAACACACATAGCATGAACAGACCTTAGTCAACACACCGAGCATGAACAGACCTTAATCAACACACCCAGCATGAACAGACCTTAATCAACACACCCAGCATAAACAGACCTTAATCAACACAACGAGCATGAACAGACCTTAATCAACACACCCAGCATAAACAGACCTTAATCAACATACAGAGCATGAACAGACCTTAATCAACACACCGAGCATGAACAGACCTTAATCAACACAACGAGCATGAACAAACCTTAATCAACACAACGAGCATGAACAGACCTTAATCAACATACAGAGCATGAACAGACCTTAATCAACATACAGAGCATGAACAGACCTTAATCAACATACAGAAAATGAACAGACCTTAATCAACACAACGAGCATGAACAGACCTTAATCAACATACAGAGCATGAACAGACCTTAATCAACACAGCGAAGCGTATTTCGTTGCTGATATGCATGTTCTGGCACGTCGTGTTACAAAGGTAAATATTTAAGGCATACCAAGGTATGCATTGAATATAAAATGTTTAGTAGGAATAATTGAATGTGTCTGGTAAGAAACAACGTCCAGTGCGTGTCGTTGAAAACCCATTTATGTCTCCGTCACATTCGTTTCTCGGTATTGTTTAAACGCCCCCACCCCACACCCCCTAAACTTCCATGATTTCACCTATTATTATTTTTAACTTTTGTAGGAGGCCATGATGTCGTCCGCGGATATCATGGCCTATGTGTAGGAGCCATGGCCTAGGCGTAGGAGGCCATGGTGTCCGCAAGGTCATGGGTCCGCAGGAGGCGCAGGGGGCGTATCAACGTTATGTGGTGTTATAGCATATTGGAATAATTACCGAATTAGTAAATTGAATTGAGTTGAATCTTGTTTAACGGTTCATCAATACGTTATAGGTTATTTATAGGTTATTTAGAGCCGTCCCAGAGAAAGATAACTTATTGAGTGGGTGAGTGTGGGGTGGGGGGCAGGGTGGGGGTATTGAATTGAATTTTGTTCAACGGCACATCAATACCTTACAGGTTATTTAGAGCCGCCCAGAGAAAGTTGAAGGTGTATTATAATTTATTGAGTGGGTGAGTGGGGGTCGGAGGTGGGCGTATTGAATTGAATTGAATGTTGTTCAACGGCACATTAAACATTATAGGTTATTTAGAGCCGCCCCAGAGAAAGTTGAAGGTGTATTATAACTTACTGAGTGGGTGAGTGAGGGCTTTTGTATTGAATGAATATTGTTCAAGGTTATTTAGAGCCGCCCCAGAGAAAGTTGAAGGTGTATTATAACTTATTGAGTGGGAGGGGGTGGGAATTTAATTGAATTGAATATTGATCAACGGCTCATGAAGAAATTATAGGTTATTTAGAGCCGCCCCAGAGAAAGTTGAAGGTGTATTATAACTTACTGAGTGGGTGAGTGAGGGCTTTTGTATTGAATGAATATTATTCAAGGTTATTTAGAGCCGCCTCAGAGAAAGTTGAAGGTGTATTAAAACTTATTGAGTGGGAGGGGGTGGGAATTGAATTGAATTGAATATTGATCAACGGCTCATGAAAACATTATAGGTTATTTAGAGCCGCCCCAGAGAAAGTTGAAGGTGGTAGTATAACTTAGTGATTGGTGAAATAATGATTAAATAAGGAGAACTTATTGAGTGGGGAAAAATGAATAGAATTGAATATTGTTCAAAGGCTCATCAACACATTACAGGTTATTTAGAGCTATCGCAGAGAAAGTGGAATGGTGTATTATAATTTAATGAGTGGTGAAATATTGACTAAACAAGTAAATTGAATTGAATTGAATCTTGCTTAACGGCTGATCAATACATTACATGTTATTTTGGGATATCGCAGAGAAAAAAGGGAATGGTGTATTTAGAGATTAATACATGGATGGTGCGTTATTGTCCGTCATATCGGCCCGAGACCCCAATATCGACCCGAAGGCTTTCTAGTGAATAAATTACGATTGAGGAAGATACAAACACTTTTAATACGGACCAAGAAAACATGAAGCGTCTTTCGTTTTCAAATTGTGGTCGACATTCCAAAATCATCAACCGTGAGTGAAATAGAAAGAGTACTATGGTTCGATGCCCTGCTTTGGAAACGCGCGTGTACGCCCTATACATGTTCTGTGCATAGTGGGTAAAATCTCGAACATTAGTCTGGAACTATTTGTTTTGTTCCACATGACCTTTTAAAACACCAATTTCAACATGGTCAGAAAGTGACAAATTGAATGGACCAGTCATATAGCGCGTACCACCTAATATAAAGTTAGAATGGACCATTCATATAGCGCGTACCACCTAATGCAAAGTTAGAACCGAGGTCTGCTCGCTAAAATGCTTCGTGCAATACAGCGAGGATAAATAAACGCTTATACACACACACAAAGTTAGAATGGACCAGTCATATAGCGCGTACCACCTAATACAAAGTTAGAATGGACCAGTCATATAGAGCTTACCACCTAATACAAAGTTAGAATGGACCATTCATATAGCGCGTACCACCTAATAGAAAGTAAGTTAGAATGGACCAGTCATATAGCGCGTACCACCTAATACAAAGTTAGAATGGACCAGTCATATAGCGCGTACCACCTAATACAAAGTTAGCGCCGTGGTGTAATGGTTAGCATCGCGGCTTAGTAACCCAGGGATCGTGCGTTCAATCCCAGCCAGGACCGAATTTGGGTTAATTAACGAAATATTTCATAAAAGTATTTCCTACCTTACCAGTCCTTCGGATGAGACTTTAAACCGAGGTCTGCTCGCTAAAATGCTTCGTGCAATACAGCGAGGATAAATAAACGCTTATACACACACACAAAGTTAGAATGGACCAGTCATATAGCGCGTACCACCTAATACAAAGTTAGAATGGTCCACATGCTGTGGGCAGCATTCTTCTATTTATGACTGTGGTAGAAAATAATTTCACTCAGGAAATCAAATCATAAATCATAGAGTGCGTGCCAACAGTTGGCAATATGAAAAAGAAGTCTACGCTATTTTCCTCGATGTATAACTGCGGTAGACGAATATTCAGTTAGAAAATCAAATCATAAACAATATAATACATGTCAAGAATCAGCTTAAATATGAAGAAGCTAAAGAATTTATGGTAAAATGGTTATTCGTATTTGGCAGATGAGTGACAGCTTAATGACATAATGACTATAGTGGGAAAATTAATCCGGACAGTTGATGTTTGCCAGCTGAGATTGGCTGCAGTATAGCTGAGAGCCCATTGTCTGGTAGAGATGTGACGTAGCTGTTTGCAAGCGTTGAGTCACTTACAATATTGCATTTATGATTACGTTTATTTGTTAAGCGCCGTGGTCTGGCGTGTCGGCTTTGTAACAAAAAATGTTTGCCTCGTGCACTTGCATCCGTTTTAAAGGGAGAGTTTCCGATAAACTGGAGTCTAACAGCTGGGCCAGCTGGGCATGTACAGGAACTTGAAACATAGTATCAACAATAAGCGTACGGTGATCACAGATTCCCCTGTACAGACGTCAGGGTTCTGGAGCGGGTCTAAATAACATATATAACGGGTTAGTGAGCCATCTTTGAAAAGATAAACCAAAATAGATGGGGTATGGTTAATTGAAATTTTCATCCAAATGCATATTATAGGCATGAATAATGGCAATGACATAATAGATGACAGTTATTCAACACTATTGATGTGAACATGCCGTATTTAATTTAGAAATGATGTCTCGTGTGCCATTTTTAGATAAATGGCCAATTCTATGGACAAATTTATTTAACATAAAAAACAAAACGTCTTAGAGTAAAATAGCACTAAACTTTTCGAATATAAAGGGCACTATTTCTGCCAAATAAATATTGTTTCTGATATTATGTTCACATCAATAGTGTTGCATTAATGTCATCTATTATATCATTAACAATGTTCATGCCTATAATATGCATTTGGATGAAAATTTCAATTAATCATACCCCATCCATTTTGGATTTTTTTTTCAAAGATGGCTGACCAATAGTCCTTAACAAAAACAGGTTATGAGTATAATTAAACAGGCGCGTGTATTTTTTCTTAATTATACTCATTCAGCTGGAGAATGTGATCTCCTTGTTTAAACATATTTATTTTACATCGATTGCGAAACAAGTTATTGCAACTTAGATTAATCACTCTCGATGGCAAGCAGTTTCGTTGTTCGTAACTTTAACAGAGCATGTAAAAACATTACCTATATTACATGTAATTCATGACATGGTTATATCCTATCAGGTCACTATTTTAAGTGTATTATATCAGCTATCAACCATATCCCTACTAAAACATTCCACATACGTGATCCTTAACAAATAACTTTTAGGTTGTTTTTATTACAAAGCATTTTTGATTTCCTATCATGTCGGGACTTTTTAATTGCATTAGAGCAACAATATATGTAGTATTTCATCCCAAGTACGCGATCCTCGATAAATAAATGATTACTTTTCATTTGCTCTGCATGTAGTGTCACGCTGCATGTAGTGTCACGCATCCTATTTATTAAGGCTGTAGTATAAACACAGGCATGGTCCGCACATACAGTGACCCGGCGTCAAGCATGGTCCGCCCATACAGTGACCCGGCGTCAAGCATGGTCCGCCCATAGTGTAACCCGGCGTCATAGGTTTTCGACAGCGTGCATGTCCGGTGTACTACATTGTTTGTTTTTACGAAAATGTTACCCTACACAAACTAGAAAGTATAAACTTACTTTAACACCACAATTAATATATTCACAGGACATACAGGGCCGTTTTCCTTTCGTGTATTTAATGAAGTTACGCAGGAGACAGGATTGGGCTAATTTGCATCCTGGACACAAAAAGATATCCCTCAGTCTGAATACTTTATCGTTAGTGCAGAATCTTACATATACACATCCGCAACATTTGTCACATTGAATACGGTTAACAATGGTCAAATATGGTTGAAAAGTATCCAAAACTCCAAACTATTTGAATACAACTCTCCTTTCTGGTTGTTCAGATGTTGTATGAAGAGAAAAAAGCACACGAAAGACGCGTAGGAAACGTTATGAAGTTTTGTTGGGCAAACAAGGCAGAATTAATAGGAAAATAAGAAAAACATAAATATGTCCACAATCTGTCCGGTCATCGCACAATTAAAGCGGAAAGCATAGTGGCGAACTGTAAATGGACCAACCACTAAACCTGCAATGTGTTGCATAATGATAGGGTCATTATCACATCACCATAGGTTGCGATAGTCCTTGTCACAGAAGAGTTCTTAAATAACGTTTATATTTAAAATTAGATCAGGGTTACATTTATACAAATATTTTCGAAGTTTATGGTCACGGTAGCCCTGATGGAGTAGCATTTTAGCTATACAGACGTTATGAATATTAAAGTGCTCCACTCGACTACAAGATCTATAAGTCGAGAAACATATACCCCATAAGATGTTGCTCTGGGAACATCTCTGTCTAAGTATTAAGTATAAATATTAAGGATATCGAAATCTCTGGTCATACATTGTGCTTATTATCCATTTTCAATTGAAAGATGTAAATCGAGAAAAGAAGCGACAGTATCAGAACGATTAGCTTTGTTAAATATAAGTTTTTGAGGGTATATATTATTTACCATAGTAAAAAAGGTTTGTCCATGTTTATTATATCATCCAGATACCGAGATGAGTTATTAAAGAGTTCGATGACATCTGCTTGAATATCTGGTGAAAGACTCAACATGTAATCCCTTTCATAGCAATACAAATATAGATATAAACTTCGAAAGGAAAAGCAGCATTCAAGGACGACAAACACACACAGAAACAAAGAACAAATTTAAAGATGAATAAAAGGCCAAATAAGACATCACAACACAAAAGGGTTGAAAATAGGGCTACCGCCTTGGAACGGTCAGTGGCAAAAAAGGCCGCTGGGGTTTTAAACCAGGTTCTAGGGTGCACCAAACCTTACACTTACCCTACCGTCAGCCCAATAAAACGGGACAGTGTAAATAAAGAAATCCCCGCCATGAACTATTCTCTAACCAACAAGGCAGCATTAATAGACATATAAGTAAAACACAAAGTTGCTCGTGTATATATAAATACGAAAAAAACAAGAGCCTAGAAAGCCACAAAGAAGGTACCCAATGAATTGGCAGAAGCCAGAGCAACAAGAGAATAAACCATTGAGGGCACGACAAGACAAGACTGCAGACAAACATCCAACGCACCGTCCTTTTGGGCTTTAGGTAGACGTCATCATTGGGTCTACAGCCTGTCCGGTCATCGCACAATTAAATCGGAAAACATAGTGGCGAACTGTAAACCAAGCATGCAGTGTGTTGCAAAATGATAGGGTCATAACCTCTTTTGACAAACATTTTAACACGTTTAACAAAGATAGTATGAAAGTGATCATGCCCAAGGATCTTACGAAGTTTGTAAATCACGTCACCATAGAAGTCAGGTTGTGATAGTCCTTGTCGCAGAAGAGTTCTTAAATTACTTTTATGTTTGGAAAGAAGATCAGGGCTACGCTAATAAAATTTTGCAACGTTTTTACGAAGTTTATGGTAACGGTAACTCTGATGGAATAGCTTTTTAGTTATACAAAGATTACGAATATTAACTTCCTCAACTCTTGTACAAACTCTAGAAAAACGAATAAGTTGAGACACATAGACCCCATAAGAAGTTGCTAGGGGAACATCAACATATTAACAATATCAAAATTAAATTAATCTCTCTTGTCATATATTTTGCTAATTATTTTACCATTTTCAATGGAGAGATGTAAATCAAGAAAAGAAGCGTTAATATCAGAAATATTAGTTTGTTAAGTTGAAGTTCTTTAGGGTATATATTATTAACCATAGAAGAAAAGAAAGGGTTGTCAATGTTTAATATGGCATCCAGATACCGAGAGGTGTCATTAAAGGCCTTAATACCATCTTGCTGAGTATCTGGTGAAAGACTCAACATGAAATCTCTTTCATAGCAGTATAAAAACAAAGCTGCGACAAGGGGTGCACAGCTCGTACCCATAGGGACACCAACAATTTGTCTATAAACGGTCGTTCCAGACCTGACGAAAATCTGCGACAAGAGGTGCACAGTGTGTTCGTGCCTAACAACCCATAGATATACCAACACTTTGTCTATAAACAGTAGTTCCATACCTGACGAAACTATTGTCTATTATGAATATAAGTGATTCACAAACGTCTTAGCAAGTCCATATAGTGTAATTGTCAAAACTGCCGTTAGTGTTATTGTTAAAGGCGAAAAATGTAGCGTTTTCTCTAGCAAAAGTCTTTGAATAAGAGCTGTAAACTTGTCTTTAACAAGGTTGTGCGGTGAAGTTGTATATAGTGTAGAAAGCTCCTAAGTACTTAGTGATGAAACTTAATGTGTATTGCAAATAGTATCAAGAGCATTTCGTGAATTTGAATTGACCAACATAAATTAATTCCAGAGTTGCCTTAAGCTTTATCACAAATTTGTTTGACCTGATCTTTAACGTCAGAAAGGCAAGACGTTAAAAGTTTGGAGATGTGTGTAGTAATGCAGGAACTAGAACTGGAAATACCCAGGCCTGAAAGCAGTTCACTAAGCTTTATGAATGGAAACAACATCATCCTCAGTAGATTAAACTGAAGCATACGAATTAGTGCTTCCGAGTTCCAGAAATAAATGTCTGTCTCTAAGTAGACAGACAGGTAGTTTGGTCTAGGACACCATTTTATACTTAACTAATCAATGGATAGAGCTATTTAAGCACGATACTCATCAAATTCAGTTACTAAAGGCGATCTTTACTTCGGACGTTCAGAAAACAAGTGACGAATACATTTATCTATAATATCAAAATTAATGTGATGACTAGCCGGAGCCTGGAAATGTTTGGAAATTTGGTAGCCTATAATATCCTAAATAACAGTAATAAACTAGCCATTCCAATAACGTCGCGTCTTTTCTCATTATCTTTGAAAATAGAGATATAAGAAAATATCTACCTATGATGAGAGATATGACTTAAATAATCAAGCAGTTGATTATCGAAACTTTGACGTAGTATTCACGAGAACCAATCGTACATGGTTTATGTTCCTCAAAGTAGATTTAAAAATCGAACAGGAAAAATGTAGCATTCAGGGACAAGAGTCAACCAGACACACTTTTATTTTTCAAAATATTGTAGTCAAGTTAATTAAATAAAATAACATTCATCTTTGTTTAACTAAAAGACTCCTCCATTACGATAACCTTTATCATAAACTTCGATTGTTTTTTGCCAAATATAGTATCGTTATTAGTATCTACTTGTAAAACATTGTAATTGTAAAACTCCTCTGTGACAAAAACTATCACAACCTTACTTCTATGGTGACGCGATTTACAGACTTAGAGGGTAAGCCTGGTGGAGATTTCCTTAACGTCCCATTTATTTTGGATGACACTAGTGTAAGAGTGAGGTCTGGTGCATCCTACGACCTACGTGCGGCCTTTTGTGTTTGTGGGTGGGTGGGGGTGGGGGAGTTAACTCAGGTTCTAGGGGTACCAAACCTCACTCTTACCCTATTGTCACCTGAACTATCTATAACTATTTCTTGTATAGTCAAAGTTTAGAGGTCATATTAGAAAGTAGAACAAAAACAATTTGATATATTATTATTCAAGGTACAATTACATTTTATCAAAGCAGTATTTTACAAAACGTTCACAACTTTAAATTTACGCGTGAGTTTTCTCTTTATTGAATGTTGCAGCATTTTTGCAATAATTGTTGCTTTATTGCTATAGTAATTAGATTCAGTTACTCACCTTTGTTGTATTGAATATTAGATATAAAATCATTCTTCAAATAGATTTTAAGCAGTTTTAAATGAGTATCCTTTGTTCGCATTATTGTGTTCACTTATGTTTTGTTGTAGTTTTTTTATATTTCAGGTATACTATACCTGCTGTTATAATCTTGCTCTGGTATCCTTTCATTTATTATCTGGTTTATCTTTAGTAATGAAGTCTTAACTCACTATTAATTATAGATGTTGGAATTTCCCAAATTGGAATATATTCTCAAGAATAAGTCTCTTATAGTAGTTTGGTTTTCAAATAGACACTAACAACATTTTTAACTAGAAAACATGTTTGCGAAACTTAATGCCACCACACTGTTTAGGACACATGGCCACACACGTACACCAAGTCAAGCATATTATGTATACCATGGTATTAAATATATATTACTAGTTTGTGTGACTGTGGCCTTTAACCTACTGATTTCAACATTGATGCGATGACTATTGAAATTAAACTTGAATACAGACATACTACAAAGAGATATATAAAAGTACAAATACATATAAATATAACAACTGCTGCAATGACCTCCTTTGACCCAGTGACCTCAAAATCAATATTTAGTATGTACGAGTAAAGGCAAAATCTGGCTGAGGTTATAAAGTACAGCGAAAGAAGCGAAACATTGTTTTAGCACTCTTGAGTATAAGCATACTTTACACCAGATTGCGTTACCATCTATCAAGAATCAAATGGAAATGAACGTGTGTCAGGATGGATCAACATAAGTATACAGGAAATAATGCAATGTTTTTGCTTTGGCAAGAAATAGCAATATTTTTTATGCAAGGTGGCCTCATTGCTAACATTGGTAAATGGCGTTTTTGTCTTTCGGATATTGTTGTCACTGCTACAAAGTACCAAACAGTCATAGTATGCGCCTGGTCATCGATACACATATTAATTTTGAGATGGCATGTCGCTATGATATTGCATTGAAATAAAATGTTGACAAGGAAAATATGATGGACAGCTTATAAAGAAAATCAAGTAGAAGAACAACTTGTGGATTTCCTCTTTCTAGATCAGCTTTACAATATTGGGCTTCCCAACATATATATGTACTTGCGGGTTCTCGTCGGGATATATTTAATGACGATTCGACACTCTGTAATAGATGTTGTAAATATGCTTTAATAAATAATAAGAATAAAGTACATTATGTGAAATGAATATATACGTCATGCTACCAAAATGTCACGGGACTAGAAAAATGTGTAGCCAGACCGAGGCGCGAACCCGGGACCTTCGGACTAAAGTTCCGATGCTCTACCGACTGAGCTAACCGGCCGAACAATGCAACAACAATCTACCTGTTAGATATCCATAAACCGTGACACACTCCCCCTACAGACTGAAATTCGTCCTCGAGTTTCCATGTGTACAGAGAATCATTTCTAATTTTACTCGGTGTTTACTCAGTCACGGGTCCCACGTTGGGCGCCATTGTCGCCGGGATAGCTCTTTACTTATTCGGGCTTTGCAACCTTTATATGTACTTGTGGGTTCTCGTCGGGATATATTTAATGACGATTCGACACTCAGTAATAGATGTTGTAAATATTGACGATTCGACACTCTGTAATAGATGTTGTAAATATATCCCGACGAGAACCCACAAGTACATATAAAGGTTGGGAAGCCCGAATAATTAAAGAGCTACCCCGGAGACATCTACAATTTCTGCGAAAGTGAAAACACAATGTTAACGCTGGGGAATCTCTTCTGGCCATGATTGCTCCTGGAGTGTGATTTGCCAGTGTACAACGGAATTAACCCGAAGTCTAATTGCCTTGAAATCGAATTATTTGTGGTCGTAATACATTTACAGATTTGATTAAACAGGAACACCCAATAATACTCTGATCGATGATGTTAATCAGTAAAACGTAAGTGCATGTGTGTGATTATATTGGAACTGATAATTTCACGTGTATCATTATACACATTTATTATATAGAAACTGGTCTTTTGAAATTTCTGAACAGAGAAAGCAATGTTGATGGTTAGAAGGAACATTCACACGTTTGATTTATGATTTCAGTTGACAAAGTGATCGTTTGTGTTTAGAAACTTTAAAAATACAAACATCATTCTTACTCCTAAGAGTTGAACTAATATTAGGATAACAATATAACCCGCTAAAATTTCCGATTTCCATATGCTGCACTTCAGAAATTGTTTTCATCAAATCTATCATGAGTTAATGTCTACGCTATAAATGCTACGCAACATGTTCAAACTAAAACTATTAATTTAATGTTAATTAACAATATGTGTATGGGGTCAGATAGTGCTTCATTCAATAATAGTAGTGGAATCTATCAGGCAATGATGCCATAGATCTATTTGTCTAATAGTTTTAGGATATTTTGGCCGCTTTATTAATTTAGGCTTTTGACTGTTGTTTGTGATGCCCAACTAAATTCCATTTTGTTTATTTCGCCCATTGTTTTCTCGTTTAGTGCCAAGCATTTTGTTAGAAATTGGGACCATACGCCGTTGGCCATGGGATTGTATAAAAATACCACATTGAAGGTAACATGTTCACCATCATATGCATACCATCTTCGGGATGACTAACGTTTTCGTACTATCGACATTTTAAATACTCAGTTACGGAACTTGAGGGCGTGCACGGTAGCAAACATGTCAAATCGAGACTGCAATATGTTTTATATTTATCGTGGTGTTAGACGTTTCCAAATTTCCACTTGCATACTCTTTTTGAAAGTACAGGTGCAACAGAAATTCACATCATAATTATAATCGTTATAACGAACTGCTTTTCATTTATCGGAAAAGACAGGCGGAGTTATACTACAGATGCAATTGTAAGCAATACTATCATAAATAAACGGAGCATTTATTTTAAGTAATTGTTCTTTCCTGTACCCTTCGATGCATCGATGTTATTAGGATTTTTTTTTTAGAAATCTAAAATGAAAATACAATGCAAACAATATAGTTATAAATGCATGAAATCATGTTAAGAAAATCAACCTCATTTTCTGTATACAATATAACATATACAATAATGATTATGATAGCAGTGTGGCGGTTTTAAAAGCAATAACAACCTTTTCTATAAACAACATTTCCCCACCTACCTTCGTTTTACAGTGCATAATTAGTTGCA
Organism: Cyrtodaria siliqua; assembly: GCA_037043455.1. Lineage (NCBI taxonomy): Eukaryota > Metazoa > Mollusca > Bivalvia > Adapedonta > Hiatellidae > Cyrtodaria > Cyrtodaria siliqua. Next base: position 239,095 of record JAWPHD010001014.1, read on the forward strand.
TCATCCGAGTTACTGAATTGAAAAATATATGTCACTGGTTCTCAGCTTTCCTTAATTAACTTATGTTTAAACCGGTACCCATGTTATAAAAGTTTGTCGGGTTCCAGATTATAATGTTATTTAATACATAGAGGTTAGTAAAATCATCTCGACCCGTCACACAAACTTCCAGTATAAATACCCGTCATCTGATGAAATTAAGAAGAACTGTTTAATTATCCCGACAGGACACTTCGCCATCAATAAGGTATATAGTACATGATTACTTTCAATCGTTATATAGTTAATGCAACTATACAGATAGTAAGTATACGTACCAGAAGCCTCTTGCGTTGTAAAAAACTGTCCGCTCATAAAGCACACGCGTTATCTGCTATAGAACACTCTTACCTGTAGCAAACACCTCAGGATACTGTCATAGTAAAACACGGCTCATTTGTTGGCCTCATTTGCTCGCTGAACGGTACTTGCGTATTGGCTCTTTTGTCAATACAGCGTTCAGTTGACAATCGCTCGTTGAACAGCTCGTTTGTTCAGCTCATTTGTACTATACATTGCGGCTCTTTTGTTGAAGGCTCATTTGTCATAGTACCTTCCCGTGTGCTTGTAGCTCACTTGCTACTAGTAGTATAGCTCGTTTGCTATTAGTACTATAACATACAAATACGCATGTGATTGCTCATTCACTGTCATAGACACATATCTTTGAACAGGTTAAACACCACCAAAAGCACGTCAAGTTTAGTTTACAGAACGTTAGGCACTGTTCCCGTTCGCACCCTTCGTACTCGTGCAAACTGCAAATGCTCATTTGAATACATTGCTCGATCTCCAGCAAGTTATCTGCAGCTTACCCATAAATAATCATTGTGTATATATTGTTTTGTGTTGATTCACTTTGGGAGTTATAAATCAATCAACCAATCATTTTTGTTTTGGAGCCGTTCTATGCTCTGTCTGTAATTGAGAACAATTATAATACTCCTAATCATCGACGCACGTTACAAATTGGTGGCAGCGGTGGGATAATTCGAGCAATATATTTATTTTTCATTTGAGCATAGAAAGCGTTAGACAAGTTGTACATTATGGATACAGATATGGATGAAATAAATCGTTCGTTAAGAGACATAGAGTTAAAGATAGAGCAGGGAAATAGGAGACTGGCTTTTTCAATACCACTTCCGGAAAATGATACAGAAGAGAAGATATCTATGTATCGGGATAAAAGACGACAATTATCTCAGACTCCTAGCTCCTGCAAAGAGTCAAAGGGCGAATATGAAGAAGATAGAATAGACAAAAATGTCACTATTAGAAAGAATAAAATTGAGCAGTCTCAAAAATCACAAAAGAGTTCTACGACAGCGAACACTGGTGCTAAAGGCATACCTGCAACATATGATGGCACAGTGTCATGGAGAGATTATAGGGCGCATTTTGATGCATGCGCAGAGTTAAACGGTTGGTCTGATAAAAGCAAAGGAGTATATCTTGCAGTCTCACTTAGAGGGCAAGTCCAGGGTGTATTTGGGAGCCTTGCTGAAAATTCCAATGAATACAAAGATTTAGTCAACGCGTTGGAAGAGCGATTTGTTCCCCCCAACCAAACCGAATTTTATTGAGTACAATTGCGGGAACGACGTCAAAAGGCAACTGAGACACTCTCTGAGTTAGCACGAGACATTCGCCGACTTACTAACTTGGCTTATCATACGGCACCAACGGACGTCCGTGAGACATTAGCCAGAGAGCATTTTGTTGACTCCTTGGTAAACTCGGACATGAGAAGACGAATTAAACAAGCACGTCCAACAAGCCTCAATGATGCAGTCCGACATGCTGTCGAGCTCGAAGCTTACTTGAAGGGTGAACAAAGATCTAAGACGTTTCTTAACGCTATACCGTCAGATAAGTTTCTTAATGCTGTGCAGCCAGAAACCAAAGCAGTTGACAAGAGTATGAAAAATGAAAGTTCTGAAATATTAAGTAAACTCGAGAGCCTACAACAGGTAGTAATTGGGTTACAGAAAGAGGTGAAATCCATGAAAGATAGTCGAAAATTCAAACCACCTCCTTTTGAGCAACGGGTGTAAGTAATCAACGCTCGAATGTCATTTGTCGTTATTGTAAGAAGACAGGGCACGAAATTTAAGAATGCCGTGCTAGGAAAAGACAAAATGAACGATTGAAATCTAACAACGACCAACCTAAAGGAAAAGCAAATAAACCAGAGTCTAACATGAAAATTGGTGACTCGGGAATATTTGTTAAAGGGAAAATTGGATCAAAAGAAATAGAGTTTTTAGTGGACACTGGTGCCACAGTAACTATTCTGTCACGGGAAACATTTAATTCCATACATGACAGCCAGTTAGGAAATAGCACATTGACAAGTGTAAACAGAAAGATTTTATGTGCAAACGATAACAAAATGGAAATACTAGGGAAAATAGATGCAGACATCAAGATAGGAGAGTCTTCTTATAGTCATTCTATACTTGTAGCTAAAGTCGCAGTAGACGCTGTATTAGGTCTTGATTTTATGCTATCTCATAAATGTAAAATTGACCCTGTTATGGGCAATATCACAGTGGGTTCGCAGACCATCCGATTGATCACTAAGGGTTATTATGGGTGTTTCCGAATAGCCGACGAAAATACGGTAAACATTCCCCCACGTTCTGAAATTATCATTTCAGGTAAAGTTTGCACTCAGAATGACAAATGTCTTAATGAAGGGATCAGCTTAATAGAACCACTGGAGGGGTTTGTAAAAAGTGAAAGAGGTCTAGTAGCCAAAACACTTGTGCAGAATCAACAAACGGTTCCCCTAAGATTAATGAATTTGTCGGGGGAAGTGAAAACAATTCATGCTGGCACTATTGTCGCCCAAATGAGCTCGGTAAAAGAAGTCGTCCCTACGATCACGGATGCTAACCCAAGCTCTCTTTCGGAACCTTTAAATGACTTACTATTAAGGTCATGTGCAAATCTTAACAATGCACGAAAGAAAGCCGTTGAAAATGTGTTGAGGCGAAATAGTAACATGTTTGCAAACAGTGACCATGATTTAGAGAAAACAGACATTATTAAGCATAGTATAAACACTCAGGATAGTTTACCAACTAAATCAGGACTTCGAAGAGTCCCTGTTCATTTACAACAAGAAATAGACAAAAACCTCGACAGTATGTTGGATAAGAAAGTAATTGAGCCATCCGTTAGTCCATGGGCATCAGGAGTTGTTTTAGTCAAGAAAAATGATGGAAGCACTAGGTTCTGTGTCGACTACCGAAGGTTAAACTCTGTCACTGTTAAGGATGCATGACCGTTTCCCAGGATAGACGAATCCCTTGACCACTTAACTGGAAAACAATGGTTCTCCACGTTAGATTTATGCTCAGGATATTGGCAGCTTGAAGTAGATCCCAAAGATAGACCCAAAACAGCATTCATAACTAAGAAAGGTCTATTTCAATTCCGAGTAATGCCATTTGGCTTGTGCAACGCGCCGGCTACATTTGAGCGACTGATGGAAGCCGTGCTCAGTGGTCTCCAATGGGAAATATGTCTAATATACCTAGACGACATCATAGTGATAGTACAGTCATTTGAAGAAATGATCGAAAACTTACAGAAAGTATTATCAAGGCTCAGTTCAGCTGGATTAAAACTTAAACCCAAGAAGTGTCACTCTTTGCTAAATCAGTTGAGTTTCTTGGACATATTATCTCTGAGGACGGAGTGTCAACCGAACCGTCGAAGATACAGGTTATCAAGGATTGGTGTGAACCTACATCAGTAACAGAAGTTCGCTCGTTCCTCGGTTTATGCAGTTACTACCGCCGCTTCATTAAGGGCTTCGCAACAACTGCAAAACAATTGCACAAACTCACTTAAAAGAACAGCACATTTGCTTGGACAAAAGAATGCCAGGAAGCATTCGACACATTAAAAGCAAATTTAATTATATATAATGCAGGCTCCAATCTTAGCGTTTCCCGATTTTTCAAAGGAGTTCATACTTGATACCGATGCAAGTAACCAAGCCATTGGCGCAGTCTTATCTCAGAAATATGAAGAAGGAGAAAGAGTGATTGCATACGCAAGCAGGACGCTCACAAAGGCTGAAAGAAAGTACTGTGTGACCAGGAAAGAACTCCTTGCTGTAGTTCATTTCACTAAGTATTACCGCCACTACTTATACGGTAAACACTTCGTTGTTCGCACAGATCATGGCTCGCTCAGATGGCTTATAAACTTTAAAAATCCAGAAGGCCAGTTGGCACGCTGGATAGAAATACTGAACATGTATGATCTAACAATTGAACATAGATCAGGAGCTCAGCATCGCAATGCCGATGCTCTCAGCAGGCACAAATGTCGCCAATGTTCACCAGAGGACAAACTTAACAGTGGTATAGTGCATGAACTAGATACAATATGTGTGTCTCAGGAAGACAAAGTATTTTCGTTGAAAGAGTTACAGAACAACGATAAAGAGATCACGGCAGTTCGAAGTTGGTTGGACGATAAGAAAGTCCATAGTTCTCAAACACTTAGTGCTGCTGGACCAATGACCAAATCACTATGGTCACAACGACAAATGCTTGAAGTTCGCGATGATATGTTGTTTCGTAAATGGGTATGTTTGGACACCACAGAGCTTCAGGCAATAGTTCCGTTATCAGAAAGAAGACACATACTAGAATACTGTCATGATCACCCTTCTTCAGGTCACTTAGGAATACGAAAAACTTTGAGTAAGGTGAGACAGTCATTCTATTGGCCAGGTTTGCAAAGAGATGTAAAACATTACATCGCTGGTTGCGATATTTGCGCAAAAGGCAAGGGTCCAGTTAAAAAACAGAAAGCACCAATGCAGATAACTGGGGCAGGATATCCAATGGAGAGGATTGCCACTGATATTGTTGGAGAGTTACCTATGACCGAGCGTGGAAACCGATATATAGTAGTAATAGCTGACTACTTCACCAAATGGGTTGAAGCATTCCCAATGCCAAACATGGAAGCAAAAACAGTCAGTGAAATACTGGTCAAAGAAGTTATAACTAGATTCGGTACTCCAAGTTATATACATTCCGATCAAGGCAGGCAATGCGAGAGTCGTTTATTCTCAGAAATGTGCCAATTGCTTCATATCAAGAAGACCAGAACAACACCATACCATCCACAATCAGATGGTATGGTGGAACGATTTAACAGGACTTTAGCTAAAATGCTGAAATCATTTGTTAATGAGCATCATACCGATTGGGACGAGCATATCCGATATGTACTCATGGCCTATCGATCAGTAGAACATGAAACAACTGGCTGTAGTCTGAACTATTGCATGCTGGGGAGAGAAGTCGCTACCCCTGTTGATATTGCATATGAAATGCCGGCAAGCATCAAGACCATTCCAACACAGACGTGGGTCTGGGAATTAAAAGAAAGAATAGAAACAGCACACACCTTTGTTAGAGCAAATATCGAAGGATCAATGCTTCGGCAAAAATCATACCATGATAGAGAACTCAGTTGGCAAAAATTTAAACCTGGTGATGAAGTATATGTACACTTCCCTAGAACAATACCTGGCCATTCCCCAAAGTTTACGAACTATTGGCGAGGGCCATACCTTGTTAAAGAGAAGCTGACCGATGTCACGTACAAGGTACAGCGTGGGTATAGGGAAACTACCCAAGTCATACACGTGGACCGTATGCGTCTGAGAAAAGACCAAACCGTAGCACATGAGCATGCAATTGATCATATGGTGGATCCACCTTATGACGAAGCTCCCGACAACACTGAAATAAGTAATGCCGATTACTCCGTTGAAGAGTCTGAAAATGAGTCTGGCACACAAGAGGCTTCTGGTGAGACAAAACGAATCAGGAAACCTCCTACTTGGTTAAGGGACTATGTGCCCGTTATACCAGTATAACCAATTATGTTTAAAAACAAACAAACTCAGATTCCTGTACATGTTAGGCTGATTCGATTTATTTATTCTTACATCAAGCATAACTAGTGAGCTATTGTTTTTCTTTTTATTCTCGTTTCAGTCGTCTCAAAGTCCGGCTATGCCGAAAATAAAGCACTCCCCAAGGAAGGTGGGTCTGAGATGTCCCATGTGCATCTTTGTAGCCAGAAACGAAGACGACCTGAAGACGCATCTGCTACTATGTGGACTTAGAACAATGAAAAGTATGTCCTATTGTAAACCATGTCCCTACTCCACAGGGAAAGTGTCCAACCTCAGAAGACATGAGAAACAGAAGCATAATGCGCCAATCCAAGATCCAGCTCAAAGCTCAGATCCCAAACCGTCATCTTCTGATTCTGCTGATAAAGCAACGCCTTCTCGACAAATAGAAGATTGGGAACGAGAAGACCCTGGGGATCTCATTGGAGGACACACCGAGGAGGAAAGCGGTGATAGTGAAATTGAGTCGTCTGATGATGACGTGGAGATCACTAGCAAAAAACCTTCCATTGATCCAACCATAAGGAAGAACACAGCACCTCTTCCTCCATATAGTGGGAGGTTTGATCCTAAGCGTATAGCTACACCACTGAAAGTGAATGCACCGCTTATTAAGAATAAGGTAGTTAGAGAGCAGTCAACTCAAACTCCTAGCTGGTTATGCTGGCGTATTACAAAACGAATAGAAAGGAGGACCGAGAATAGTATTAACATTGAGATTGAAACATTCACGGAGGAGGATTTGTCAAAGATATAGTGGACTGAGCGCTGTTGAACACTTTTGAGCTCAGCTATTAAGACTTCGTGACAAATATTCATGTCATTGTTTGAAATTATTCATGTTCATTGTTCATTTGTTAATTTCATTTTTGTTATGCGTTTTATATAGCACGTTTATATCAAACGTTTTATCAAACGTTTGTGAAGATATCACACAGTTGTATAGTTCAATATGTTCTTAAGTTAAAACAACATTTCCCCACCTACTTTCGTTTTACAGTGCATAATTAGATGCATCATCCGGGTTACTGAATTGGAAAATATATGTCACTGGTTCTCAGCTTTCCTTAATTAACTTATGTTTAAACCGGTACCCATATTATAAAAGTTTGTCGGGTGCCAGATTATAATGTTATTTAATACATAGAGGTTAGTAAAACCATCTCAACCCGTCACACGAACTTCCAGTATAAATACCCGTCATCTTATGAAATTAAGAAGAACTGTTTAATTATCCCGACAGGACACTTCGCCATCAGTAAGGTATATAGTACATGATTACTTTCAATCGTTCTATAGTTAATGCAACTATACAGATAGTTAGTATACGTACCAGAAGCCTCTTGTAATAATAATTATAATAAATTCTTTATTTCATGAAGGTACAACTCATTAAGATTATACAAACAATTGCACAACACTTATCTTCCATGAGGCCTTCTGATAACAACAGCAACTTATAAACAATAGCAAGTGAATGCATGCACGTAAAAGTATTGCGTTGTAAAAGACTGTCCGCTCATAAAGCACACGCGTCATCTGCTATAGAACACTCTTACCTGTAGCAAATACCTCAGGATACTGTCATAGTATAACACGGCTCATTTGTTGGCCTCATTTGCTCGCTGAACGGTACTTGCGTATTGGCTCTTTTGTCAATTGGCTCTTTTGTCAATACAGCGTTCAGTTGACAATCGCTCGTTGAACAGCTCGTTTGTTCAGCTCATTTGAACTATACATTGCGGCTCTTTTGTTGAAGGCTCATTTGTCATAGTACCTTCCCGTGTGCTTGTAGCTCACTTGCTACTAGTAGTATAGCTCGTTTGCTATTAGTACTATAACATACAAATACGCATGTGATTGCTCATTCGCTCTCATAGACACATATCTTTGAACAGGTTAAAACACCACCAAAAGCACGTCAAGTTTAGTTTACAGAACGTTAGGCTCTGTCCCCGTTCGCACCCTTCGTACTTGTGCAAACTGCAAATGCTCATTTGAATACATTGCTCGATCTCCAGCAAGTTATCTGGAGCTTACCCATAAATAATCATTGCGTATATATTGTTTTGTGTTGATTCACTTTGGGAGTTATAAATCAATCAACCAATCATTTTTGTTTTGGAGCCGTTGTATGCTCTGTCTGTAATTGAGAACAATTATAATACTCCTAATCATAGACGCACGTTACAGCAGAATGAAAAAAGTGCAAGTTGTTTCAGAAAATTTATGTAACAGTATTTAGTTAGTTATGTATTATTTTCTTTTCATTTTTGTTTAAATTTGTTTTTTTTCTTGTTGTTTTTTTTGAAGAGGGAAAAATGAAAAATATGGAAAACACAAGTAAAAGGTTCTATTTGTTTCTGTGTTGTTTTTTTAAATTGAACTATGAAAACATGAAATAAATGATTGTATTTTAAATGATTGTAATGTAATATTATTATTATTATTAGTATTATATACCTACATTTACACTCCAATCAGCGGTTTGTTTTTGTACAACGTGATTGTAAACTATTTAATGTTGTTATTGGACGTTGTACCGTCCCGAATATTTGTTTTCATATTGGACTATGGTGGCTGATATGTGCCATCTCGTCTTTTCGTTATTTCGCCGCGAAATAACGCCGAGCGAAAAGACGCCGGGCGAAAAGACGCCGGGCCAAATAACAAAAATACGAAAAAACGCCGGGCGAAATAACGAAAAGACGAAAAAACGCCGAGCGAAAAGACGACAAATAGTCAAAACGCCGGGCGAAAAAACGAAAAGACGAGAAACCGGCACGCGAAAATACGACGTTTTATATATTTAAATTCTCGTTATTTTGTGTGGCGTTTTTTCGTTTTTTCGTTATTTCGCCCAGCGTTTTTTCGTTATTTCGCCCGGCGTTTTTTCGTCCGGCGTCTTTTCGCTCGGCGATTTTTCGTCTTTTCGCATGGCGTCTTTTCGCCCGGCGTTATATCGCGTGGCGTCTTTTCGCCCGGCGTCTTTTCGCGTGGCGTTATTTCGCTCGGCGTTTTTTCGTCTTTTCGCATGGCGTCTTTTCGCCCGGCGTTATTTCGCCCGGCGTTATTTCGCGTGGCGTCTTTTCGCCCGGCGTTATTTCGCGTGGCGTCTTTTCGCCCGGCGTTATTTCGCTCGGCGTTTTTTCGTCTTTTCGCATGGCGTCTTTTCGCCCGGCGTCTGTAACCTGTAACCACTTTTATTCACAGAAACGAAAACATATTTAATTGGAGAAAATAAACAAACCTTTGGTCGTCTGAGTTCTTGGAAAGAAGAGATTCGTTTAACGTTTTTATGCAATACACCATGCACGTATTAGAAACAAATGCAGCAATTTAAATTTTGACTTTTTTAGCAATCACCTGAGGGAAGATCCCAACTGTATATGTGGAAACGGAATTGAGGATGCTGAACATTTCTTGTTTAAATGCAGTCAATTTATTAATGAAAGAATTCAATTATTTCAAAGAACACGTACATTCCATCCTCTAAGTACAACAAAACTCCTATTTGGCAGTGATAATCGAACAGACGAAGACAATTTAGCTTTATTTACAGAAGTTCAAATTTATATAAAACGTACTCGCCGTTTCTCTCTTAATTAATATGTACCTGTCCCCTGTGATGTTGACGTTGAGGAGCAGGTTATGGGCAGGGTTGGCGAGGGTGGGAACCATGCAGGGATGTTTGGTCGAGACAGCTTGTTCGTTATCGTCAGTGCGCAAAGTAGGAAATGGAACAAAGTAGGAATATTTTCGTAAATTATATTTGCGAGTATACACTTTGATTTTTGTTTGCTTCATTCAAATAGTCAACATATCAGCAGTATATTAGTATAAGAAATTCTAAAGTAAAATAGCTATTTAATCCAGAATATATGATGCATACGTCAGTAGGTAAAGCTAAAACAATTTTGTTTTGAATCATGCGTGCGTATAGTTAAAATCACTAACATACTGTGATTTAGTTTGCTAAATGCGTTTGACAAAAGAGCATACAAATACTTCAATGTGTGTGTTTATTTTAAGCCGACACCGTGGGTGTTCTTACATACCGATTAGGATATCTGCGTTACATTCCGGATAGAAATTATTTTCTTGCATTGGGGATAAGGCTTTCCGCGTTTTACTTTGAATTGAATTGGGTTTTAAGGCGCACCAACACATGCAAGGTTATATGACGCCTAACAGGAATGAAAATGCCAGGCTCATCCTCCACTAACATCAAGATAAAATATGTAGAATGGGCCTAGAACCTTCTAGAGTTGCTGCCATTTACGATGGAGCCACGTTTCCACGTTTGCGTACGCGGTGTCATGACCTTGAATGAGCATGATAAAAAATGAAAATAATAATATGAATGTGGGGGTGGGGGGGGGGGTGGAGAGTGGGGGGAGGGGTGGGGGTCCTACCTCTGCATGTGTTGGTGTGTTTGCAGTGGTTGTATTCTACCCCGGCAACCTCACGGGGATCCGCGTATTACACGGTGGATGGATGCAGAAAATTCATAATCGCTAAATATTAAATTAATAACTAACTCAGAACACAATAATAACTAACGTTGCGACGTAATAACTAACGTTGATGGCGTCAGTTAACTGACTTAAAGTGTAATAAAAAGATTATTTAACAGTCCGAATCGATTATTGGGTAATCCTTCACTCGATGGTAGACGTGTTTTGTTTTTTCACTCACTCTCATACGCTCGTTCGTGAAAAGAACCACACGTCTATACCACTCTTGAAGATTTCCCTATAATCCATCCCAGCATTTAAATAATCTCTATATATCGATGGTCTAGAATTATAATTATAACGTCGTAAGTGAAAAATCATAGTTTTCGGGAAAGTGAAAAAAAACGGACTCATATGATATAAGCTGTAGTTTGCTTTCTCATAAAACAAAGTATTTGTTATTTAAAAAAAAAAAAATTGACTTTGTAATCCGAACAATTGCACTTACGACCTTATGTTATTAAATATTCGGAAAGGAAGATGTTCATAAAAAAGTTGTATCTGACAGTTCGACCTTTTAAAATATGGTAAAAGCGATTATTAAACCACTGTAAGTGTCTTATAAAAGTTTGCTAGTTCATGCTACACCGTTGGTCGAAATGTAGAATACATATGGGAACATGCGTGTGATGACAACATTGCAATATTATATATTAGAAAATATTCCATTTTTTAAAGTTAAATCAAACCGGTATAAATAAAAACATGCTCTTATTATTATAAATGTAATTAAATAGTAATGGTCACTTAACATACAAATAGTATTAATTTGATTAAATAGTAATGGTAACGTAACATACACATAGAGACACGAATTATGTTTCAAATTAATTGTTATAACAATTATAAGAGAACTGGGAGTTGTATTCACTAATGAAAAGAAAACTAATCAATCACGAACAAACACTAACACATGGTCCTATACCCTTTGTAGTCTATAACGTTACACTGTATTTACCGACTATCTTTTGAAAATGTAAAACTATTCAATTCGTAACCAGACATTTAATACCCTATATATCCTTACATAGCATATCCCCATACCTTATATATCCTTATGTAATATATCCCCATACCCTCTATATAATATAGAGGGTATGGGAACATATTATATAGGGATATATAGGGTATGTGGATATTATACTTACATAATAACTATATCCCCATACGCTATATGTCCTTGCATAATATGTCCCATACCCTCTATATCCTTATATAATATGTCCCCGTACTCTCTATATACTTATATATTATAACCCCATGAATACCCCTTTTATCCTTACATAATATGTCCCCGTACTCTCTAAATGCTTTCGTAATATGCCTACGTACTCTCTATATCCTTCATAGTATGTCACCGTACCCTTTATATATTTACATAGTATATCTACCCACTCTATATATATTTTAATACACAATAATATCCCACGTATCATTTGTATGTCCCCGTACCTTTTATATCTTTACATAGGATCTTAACATACATTATATGTCCCAATGTCCACATACCCTCATATACGTGCATATTATCTTATTTTATTCGATAGAGTTATCCGCGTGAGATAGGGAAATCTCACCCTCGAGATCAGGCAGAGCCTCGTCCCTGGTTGCCATTCTGATGGATGGATGGATGGAATGAACGTTCGAACGAACGATCGAACGAATGGTGTTTCATGGCATTTCGACAGATAAATAGGTTATATGTTGCACAGAAATCGACGAAAGATAGTAATTTAGAAAATAACGTGAAAATGGGCTGACTAGAACATACTTATTATGACTAGAAGATACTTATAATGTGTTTCTTTTCTTCACTATATTCTGCAAAAAGGCTTACACTGGTGTCTAATATAGAAGCCATGTCAATCGATTAATGATCGATCATCGGTCGGTTAAACATTCTGATGACCGGTAATGAATTTTCATCAGATTTCCAACACTAGCTTTATCTACTCATTATTAAAAGACTGTCACATTGGACTAATTTAATAACAATGTACAACAAAACACACTTAGTTAAACTACTTATTAAAATACTTTATGTATTGACCATTCAGCAGAAACCGTTGAAATACCTGATGTACTTAAACGAATCTCTTCTTTCCAAGAACGCAGACGAGGAAAGTTTTTTTTATTTTCTCTCATTACATATGTTTTCGTTTCTGGGAATAAAAGTGGTTACAGGTTACAGACGCCGGGCGAAAAGACGCCATGCGAAAAGACAAAAAAACGCCGAGCGAAATAACGCCACGCGAAAAGACGCCACGCGAAATAACGCCGGGCGAAATAACGAAAAAACGCTGGGGATATGCTATGTAAGGATATATAGGGATAAAACGAAAAAACTTCACACAAAATAACGAGAATTTAAATATATAAAACGTCGTATTTTCGCGTGCCGGTTTCTCGTCTTTTCGTTTTTGCGCCCGGCGTTTTGACTATTTGTCGTCTTTTCGCTCGGCGTTTTTTCGTCTTTTCATTATTTCGCCCGGCGTTTTTTCGTCTTTTCGTTATTACGCCCGGCGTCTTTTCGCCCGGCGTCTTTTCGTTCGGCGTTATTTCGCGGCGAAATAACGAAAAGACGAGATGGCACATATCAGCCACCATATTGGACGGTCCCAAACAAGATGGTGGATTTTTAAAAAATATCAGTAGAAATTCCAAGGATAAAAACCGAATATCGACAGAAAGTTCCGAATGAGTTCTGATCCGAGAAGTTGCGTATGAATTAAAACAACAACAAGCGTTAAAACAAATAAAATAAAATAAATAGTAAATAAATTCATTTATTTATTGTTGTTAAAGGTCATTGTTGTTTAGTTGTTTTATTTTCCCCTGTAAATTCAGGTATATAATAAAAAGGTTATTTAAGGACACATTTCCCAACGCTACTTGGTCATTGAAAAAGCATGGGAACTTGAATTTACAGCCAGCACGCTTCATGGCTGATCAACTCAGGTATATAAATTGAGGCCCGCTCTTAGTTTTTTATTTGTTTAGCATTGCTATATTGAGGGTAAGAATAGCTTAACAACACTTTGTAATTTACTTTATATGTTTATAATTTAGCTTTTGAATACAAAACTTATCTGGTATTTCTTAATTGTTTTTAGGCCAAAAATCAGAGCACAACACAATAAATATACAACATTCTTTAATGTGTTATTATGTGTACTGGTAACAAATGCTTTACTGGGTGAAGAAAAATTGAATGTCACACTTTGCTCATGAAATTGTATGGCTAATAGCGATTTACAGTTACCTAAAGAAATTCTCTCACCCATCCCAAATTCAATAGGCTCGAAATATGTCCTTAACAGTGTATTGTGCAAAACGGGTTCTTATTGTCCTCGTACATGTTGTGGTGAAAGTCAAAAGCGTCTCGTCCAATATGACTTTCACCACATCATATACTCGGACAATAAAACCCCCGTATAGCACAATACACTGTTAAATAACCTATTATTATATACCGATATTCGATGAATGTTATACTGTATACAGAAGGGAATCGCTGTCCTCGAAAGCAGGGTATATATGTATATACTAACATAATGTTTTAAATGTGTTACGTTGAACATAATTCATCCGGTTAAGTCACTTACTCATTCTAGGTAAATGTAAGAGTTAAGTCACTTACTCATTTTAGGTAAATGTAAGAGTAATATTGGATGTTTGATAGGACTCATATAGACATACAGAACATAATAAATCGTTTAACAATGAGGCCCAAATTGTTTTATGTGCTACACCTCCGTGCTTAAAACATTTATCCATCACTTTATTATCTTACAATATCTATGCGTTTGGTATCAACTTCTACCTGATTCTCCGTACACAAAATTATTTTGCCTGGTCCTGTTATATGCAGAATTACAAATGAACTCTTTGTATACCTTTTGACTGTGCATAACCCCACAATTTGGCACAGTCATTAGGAATATGTCCATTTCGTATTTCAGTTGGATATATGTAAATTAATATAAACGTTTATTAAGCTTTAAGTTGTTTGTGTGTGCTTCAGAGACCCACCAGATGTAAACACTATTGCTAAGTATGAACATATATTAACAATATCAAGGTTGCATCCATTATAAGTGACACATACTTGTTTAGTTGTGTTTGTTGCTTCCAAGGGTCCCATTTTCAGTATTTATTTCCACCTTATTGTGTCATAATCATTGGTGATAACGTGCAAATGGATTTCTGTCAAAAACAATCATTGAAATTGCTACTTATACTGAATGTCGTCGGCATGCAGTCATGTGATTCAATACACGTATACGCAATGCGAATGTCCGAATAACAATTTCTATAACAATTTACACTAATTGAAATGTCGACTCTAAAATGCCTGCAGATAATCTTGCCAACTGATGATCATAGCTTAATAGCAACACCACGGGGAGAAATTAACTATATGTTTATGTGGCAAGTTTTAGATAATTGGTTTTAAAATTACCCCTGCAGTATACAGCCGTGAAATGACAGTGCAGAATCAGGAAATATAAGAAATATGGTATTTTAAAGAGTTTTAAATGCGATAAAACCTGACAGACGTAATGATGTCGGACAGGTTAGACGTTTGCAATGTACTTTGAATTTTTTTTACCCGGGTATGCCTCTTTAATTTATAACTAGCAAGCAGTTTAGTTCTGGAATCAATCTTTTCTAAATACTTAACAGAAAAATGAAAAAAAAAAGAAAAAAAAGAATTGTGATAAAAACACAAATTGATCCCCAATAATAATTATTAATATGAAAATATCTACATTTGAAATGCATAAGTAGTATGGTCATGTAGCCTTGTAGCCTAAGCAATTGCCATTTAGGCCATTTGAGCAACAATTACAAGCCAACACTTATAGAAAATATCGTTAAATGGCTGTTAGGTATGCTAAACTGGCATTAGATATGTTACTTATCTTAGAATTCCAGTATAATAGATGTCTTGCCTTTGATCACGATGGCGATGCATACGTATCACTGCGAGGCGGCGGTGAATTACGTTAAGGTTTTGCGTTGAAATTGTTCAAATTTTAATATCTTCAACATTGCTCATTGAAATTCATTTACACTTTGCGTATGCTTCCGTATCACTCAAACAGACAGAAGTACCAAAACTCTGTGTTGCAGTTTAGAAAAATTATGACATATTTGTCCAACTTAGAAATCCATTTACTTTAAATTGTTGCATAAAGGTTGTACACGTTATAATATCTGCATTTACACTTATGGAATTACGACTGATACTCAGACACTCATGTTACATAACTATGTTTTGAATTGTAGCAAACTTATGGTCCTTTTTTGACTTCCACAGAACGGAGTCAATCAAAGACACCCAGTTAAAACAAATAACAATTTCATGGATAAATAATCATTTAGAAATAAAGTACAATTTACCTTAAAGATATGTTACCTATGTGGCATAAATGGAAGACAAGTTACATTTCAGTTTCATGTAATAAGATGATGCTTAAAGATGAACATTGTCCTAAATCAACAAATCCGCTATTGATATGTCTTTAATTATTAAATATCATTATAAATACGATGTTTACTATGCTATTGTTGTATGTTTAGTGAAAAAATGTTTTTTAAGATAAAAATCGAAAAGGCGAACAGGCATTGCTAAAAAATCGAAAAAAATCTAAGGGGGAAAACTCTTCTTCGTATAACCATAAGTGACGTCATTGGGAACAAAAAAAAGCCATTAGTACATAGGGAATGCAAGCAAAAACAGTATAGTGTGTATGAAAATGTCGGAATTAAACTGTTTTTATCGAAATTCTGACAGTAAGTCACCGGCAACACCGCATATCTTGGTACATATACACTACTCAACTTTCATAATCGGTAACCCAGATATTTTTGAAAATAACACAAATACTAAAAGCTGGAAATCACCGAAACACATATCAATATTTTATTAAGTTTATTAACAATGTAATCTGAAATCATTTTTATCAGATTACATTGTTGATAGTACCAGGGAGTATATATATGCTATAAGTCCCTGCCACCTGGTGACCAAAACATTCGAGGAGAGGCACGTATTAGATTTATATTTGCAGTATGACACGCTCTCCACGTGCCCCAACTAACAATATACCACAAACCGACTAATCAGCTATTGCAGTAAAGCCTAATTAGGGTACATACGTCGGTATATGACAAAAGCACGCACCATTTAGTTTTATGACACATTTCCTGTTTATTGCAATTCCGTGAGCGGTGTAATACCGCCGCGGCGAGCCGCGTACTGCACAATACGGATATACGATGCGTGGGAAACTAGTTTATCGCATAGGCCTACTATGATCTAAATAATATAGCCAAATTTATTATGAGCACGATAGTATGCATTATGTACATGTAGAGATCGAAACAACAGACACAACATATCAGATTTACCGTAATATAAAAAGTATATCTTGTAAGGAACTTATTATACTTATTGCATGAGCTAAGAGCCGTTATTGTTTTGCCATAAAACATTACTGAACTAATATTATAGCTAGTAACATTATCAATTTTTTGCCTTGTATTTTGTCATATTTTTTTTTAAATCCAGAGACCGATATATGTAGACGGACGGCGATATATAAATAGATATAGATCTATAACACTATTGGCATAAGAGGGTATATAGTTAAAAAATAAATAAACCTACAAAATATATATTGAAACATTGACACAGTGTTTCAGTTCAATTTATGTGCTGAATCTTTTTTAGCAATCTTTTGAAAAAGACGGCTACATTATATTAGCGCCGTCAGCTCTTGACTGATTCACGTAAAGACGCATGCTTCTAATTGAACAGCTAACTTTAATAATTTAGTTTAATAATATTTTATTGCAGATATGTTACAATACATCAATTCAACATCACAATATTCATAGAAACATATGCAAATGGATTGAACTACAAGTTATTACAACATTAGTTACAGTTCTCTCCAGCTAAAAAATCACGGTGTATACAAAGATCTAAGACTATCTACCCTTCTACAATTTAGCATAGGTTTACCCGATGAACTGCAAAGATAATAAAACAAAAACTTCTATGTGACCTCATTTATTAATTTACTCCTCAACGCCGATTGAATCGGCGAATAAAACTTGGTGGAGACGGCGGGGTTAGGTACTTCTCATTTTTGTAATATTGTTGGTACCGCTGTTTTTTTAATCGGTAGGGCCGTCTGTTCTCCAAGTTCAACGAAAAAGAAACCAAAGGATGGACTTCCCACGAATTCAACTCAAAATGTTACTACAAACTCGCGCGTCTTTCGAAGATTCCCACTTTTTTGACGAGACGGGCGATTTTCGTCGGCAGCGGTCCACCCACACTTCGAATCTTAATTATTAACCTGACTTAGAACACGAAATAAACGGATAATATTATATTGTCCTTTTGTATGCACACGTTACAGCACACGGCATTTTTAACACGTACCATAAAACGTAATCCTACATAAACAATGCAGACTTAATGCGGAGTCGCTAATCGCTTAGTACCAATGACGTCACAGGTCTCGTGACACTTACCTGTCTTCATAAAGGGCGAAACTCGGAGCGTGTGCGCTATGAGGTATAATTGGCTACTGTGACAAAACGGGACAACCAATAAGTGTAATAGTTATACAGATTGTAGATTATATACATATATTTCAGAATATATGCTCAAAAGACACGCTATATTTCACCTTTAACTATGTTGTTGCAATTTGCGACATGCTTACGACAAATGAGATAATATCTTGAAATGCCTCTTTCCTCAGGATTTTTAAAATCTTTTATTTATATTCTTATAATAGAACTTCTATAAGGAGTTTCAAAAACGATTACATTTCATTTATTGTTCCCAAGAAACGGAGAAAGGTGTAATTGTCACTTTACTCAACAAACTTATATAGTTTTAAACATCGATTACAAGTTCTGGTGTCAAGCCCATACAATGGATTTAAACATTTAGAGTATGATTGATATTCTGGCAACTAGGACACCGTTAATGGCATATGAGACTCTTACGTGATGACAGGTTTTGCTTGACGGCATGTGAGATCATTTAGGTGTCATCTACTTCACATATAAATGAAAGACACGTGCCACCGTTATGTAATACTCTGTGGATATCTTCTGTCGTTAACTTGAAATCTTTATTAAAGATGTTGGCTGGGAAAGTTTTGACATGTTCAAGCCTGAGAATTGTATTTTTTAAATCATAGTTTTGTTTGATAACATACTTGTTTCGTTGTTTGCATCCTAGTAGATATGGATATAATGTAGGATCAAATTACTTCAGGTATTTTTTCTTCTTCATATTTTGTTATATTTTTCTTTTTGGACCATTTTTATTATCTAGAAAATAGTGGGTATGGATAACTCTGAGTAGAATTTATCCTTTTGTTATAGATAAAAAGTAAGATTTTTCTTTTTAAATAGTGAAACACATATACAAAATTACACACTGAGCTAATTTTTTACTCGACCTCTAAGTCAAACGTGCATGTATAGAATTTTACAGTAAAAATGTCAAACTAACTCCAAAATGTGTGAATGTTTAATACCTGATTGGAATGTGAGAGTGCTGTTAGTTTGAACCACTTTTCCTGTATGCTGTATAATAAAAACGGAAATAATCACTTATTGTTTAGTTGGCATATACTAATTTAAAGAACTTTTAATATAAATTCGTTAGGAGCCTGGACAAATGTATCTATTTTTACTTTCTTCGAAAGAAAATGTCATAGTATTTTGTCATATACAAGTTTTAAAAAAAAAGTTGAGAAGTAGAACATATTTTTATCTTGTTATAGTTTCAAGTCAAAAACGTTTTCTTTAAAAACAAGAACAAAAAAGATGGGGTACGGTCCATGAATGTTTTTTTTTTAAAGATAAACGAGACTTATGAGAATTATGTCTTGTGAAAGATATGTAATTGAAAAGTAATCATTGTTATTTAAATAAATATAATTTTTTGAAGAAAAAAAAAAGTGAAAATGTTCAGTGACTTTATTTCTCCTCTTTTCAGTGACACTTTGGAGTTAGAAATACATGTCTGCTTCAAAGACGTCTAGCGCAAAGAAAAGTGGGATGACCTACCCGTTTTTGGATAATTTTGTATTTCAATGATACCAAAGAAATGTTAAATATTCATTTTAAAAATATCTCAGCATTAAATCCTTTCTACCAACCTCTTTAAGTGGTGGTCACTCTTGGCTTATTTTCCCTTTTTTGCACTAGTTTAACTGAGATTTTTTTTTTATTAAAGCATGTCAAGTTATCTAAGTGTCAGTTAAGAAGGCTTTCGACCTAGATTGTGTTATCAACACAATACGTACTCTTGTATTTAGTGAATTGCAATGTGGGCTAAATAAGAAATGCAATAACGAATGCTTATCTTACAATATTAAAAACAGAATAACATATGCATTATGTACTAGACGACAACAGTTATTCGCTGCCGAACGGCAGCGACTCTTATATTGTTTTAGTAATTGCACATGGTAAGGTAGTAATGAATAGTTTCTTTGAGTTTTTTCACTTTGATAACGCAATCTTATAATTAAACATGGTAGCAATGAACAGTTTATCTGTGTTGTAATGCACGCTAACGCAAATGCAAGTAATTCTATTTCTGTGCTGATGTGTCGTGCTACAAAGGTGAATATGTATTCAATTTGTAAGGCATGTCAAGGATTCGCGTAGCACAAATTGGGAAGAAAGTGTCTGGTAAAACAAACGGTCATGGCGTGTTTACGTCTCCGTGACAACTCTTTTTTTGAATATTGTTTTAACACCCGTGACTTGGTCTGTTATTATGTTAAACTTTGGACCCAGAAAAAATGCTATTTCTCTCGGCAGCTATTTTATGCTTGCGTAAAACTTTGCTTGTGCGACTCATATGGTTTTCAAAATTGCACATGGTAAGGTAGCAATGAACAATTTCTTTGAGTTTTTCGCTTTGATAACGCAATCTTACACATGATAGCAGTGAACACTACATAGGTGAATATGTAATGAATATGTAACGCATGTCAAGGATTTGACCAGAACGAAGCGAGGTCGTCCACCTTGATTGAAAATGTTTGGTTTGAAGAACTGATGGTAGAAATTGGGAAGAAAGAAAAACGGTCGTGGCATGTTTACGTCTTCGTGACAACATTTAAAAAAAAAAAAGTTTAAATATTGTTTTAACACACGTAACATGATCTGTTATTATGTTAAACTTTGTTCCCAGATCCTACACATATATAATGCTATTTTCTCTCCGCAGCTATTTTACGCTTGCGTAAAGCCTTGCATGTTTCATTTTTTTATATTATCTGCCAGGCAGCTGCAGACACTGGTCAATTAATTTCATTATTACTCATATGTCTTAGATGAATTCGTGTCATGTTTTATAAGGGCTTTGGGTATCAATAATTCATTTCGATCGCCTATCTGTGAAATTGGATACTATGTACGGCATTGATTTAATACTTTGATAATTCCAGGTAGTTAACGTATATTACTTCTAACGGGAACATTAATTCATTTAATATTCACGCAGTGGATCGCATAAAACATCCGCGCATGTCGATGAACGTATGATTTCCAGACAAGCGTGCTAACGTTTTGCTTTGTTTTGTACAGTGTTCTATGCAATAAATTAGCCCCACAGAACGACTTTTCACAGTTTAAAATATTTAATATTAAGTATATGTTATTGATATTTTGCAGAACTATATGTTCTATTATGGCGTCTTGGAAGCTTAATTTATGTTTAAATTAGCTGTATTATTTCATATAATCTATTTATAGTTTGAAAACCATCAAACTGCTTTTTGGGATAAGTTTTTTGCCGAAAGGTGTCAAATTTCCAAATATCTGTAATATCTTCTTTTTTTAGTGAATAGTATTGACGTCTGAAAAGGTAGACAATTGGAAAAGCTAGAAAATGATGTGTTTGACTAATAACGGTTTTGCGCCAAAACTAATCCATGTTTTAGACAAGTAACATTACTGTAGTTAAAGTATTTAAAGGCATTCATTTTGAGAACTATGACGTCATAGTTCTCAGTTACCATATATATTGATGAATATCATTTAAAGCAAAAAAATCACTGCAATTGATTGTAAAATCCTTTACTGGTCATATAATGCATTATTACACTTTAGTATAATTATTTTCCATACATTTGCTGTAATAACTTTTCTATAAATCAGTAAATTGTCATTTTTATAAATATTCCATATATGGTAATTAAGAGCAGATAATATAATGTCATAGTTCTCAAAATGGCGGCTTCCAAGAGCCTTCACATGACTATATCTTGTTACGTAAACATGCGATTTAGGTAATTATTTCACTCTTGTCATGTAATATAATATTCATTTCTCAATTTTCTATTGAGACATGAAAATCAAGAAAAGAAGCGACAGTATCAGAAATGTTAGATTGGTTGAGTTGAAGTTCTTTATGGTAGATAGTGTTACTATTATAGTAGTACAGAAAGGATTGTCAATGTTCAATATGTCATCAAGATACCGAGAGGTGTCATTAAAGGCTTCAGTTACATCTATCTGAGTATCTGGTGAAAGGCTCAACATGAAATCTCTGTCATAACAATACACAGGGAAGGGCCGTAACTTTGGGAAGGGCCGTAACTAATGTTGTAAGAACTTGTGGCCCGACCCATTTGCATACTTTGTTAAAAAATGCAATAAAATATGTTTAAACCAAAACCAAAAAAAAAAACCATAACAATACACAAACAAAAATGCGACTAGAGATGCACAGTTCGTACCCATATGGATACGAAGAGTTTGTCTACAAACGGTAGTTCCATACCTGACGAAAATATGATAATAGGCAAATAAGTGATTTACATACTTTTTGGCAAGTCCATATGGTGTTATTGTCTAAACTGCCGTTAGTAAAACAACGCTTTAATATTGTCAAAGACCAAAACTGTAGTTTTAACTGCTATCGATTTTTTTTGAATGAATAAGTTTGTCTTTGATAAGGTGATGATTTAAAGTTGAATATAGTGTTATAAGTACTTATAGATGAAACTTGAAGGCTATTGCAATTTTTTACCAAAAACGTCTCCTGAATGTTTAATTGACCAACATAAATTAATCCCAGAGTTGTCATAAGCTTTAGCACAAATACTGTTTAACGGGATCTTTAACGACAGTAAGACAAGAAGTTAAACGTTTGGAGATACTTGTAGGGGTGCAGGCACTAGAATTAGACATAAGCCATATGAGGCTGCTTGTAATTTAGGAATCCAGTACATAGTTGGAAGTTTGTTTTTCTTTTCGTCTACCCCAGCCTTGAAAGTGATATACTGTGTGATGTGCGTGGAAATAACATCATCCTCAGAAGATTGAATTGGCGTTTATGAATTAGTGCTCCTGAGTTCCAGAGATTTGAAGTAATGTAGGCGTCAAACAATAAGTACATGATTAGCTGTTTTATCAGCAACCACTAAAATACATTTAATATGAAATTGTTGAACTCCCAATGATTTTAAATTACGAAACGAAAACCTAGATCTCGGAGGAAGTAAAGAGGGGGTTATCACTATAACAGTTAATACGGGTATATATAATCTTAAGAATTTTTTTTTTCCAAGCACAAAAGGGGTTCGGGTCCGCATGTTCTCTACGATTTTCAATGTCAATTTCTATCTGAGCACAACATGCATTAAAATCAATAACTGAAGCCGATCTATCCTTCGGAACTTTAAAAAACAAATGCTACATACGTTTATCTACAATATAAAAATTACCAGTAATGACATGACCTGCCAGAGCATAGCAAAATTCAGATGTTTACACTCACATTCCTTAGGAGTGTTATTTTCTATGTCAAGGTCAGAAACTATTTTTTTGCCGTTGAAAATGATATTTCTTATTGTTTTTACACTTATAACAAATTATATGACTTTCTAAATTTTTGAAATATTATATTTATTTTATAATATAACAACAACATGATTATCTCGAAAAATACTTAAGGGCTGGCGTTGCGCAGTCGTAGCGTGACGGATTTGTAACCGGAGGCCCCGGGTTCAATCCTCCGTGGTGCCACTGAGTTTCGTCGGTGTATTCTTGGGCAAGACACTTTCCCTTATCCTCGTCCATCGGATTATGACATAAACCGGGCGGTCCCGTGTATCGGTCTATCCTCCGAGCACGTTAAAGAACCATATGGATCTCTTCGATAATAAGAGTAGGGCACGATTCCCGGATTCCTATGTATCCCTCCCCTCTCTCTGGGGCGGCTCTAAATAACCTATACTGTGTTGATGAGCCGTTTAACAACATTCAATTCAATTCGAAAAATACTTGGCATCAATAAAATTAATACCTTTATTAAGATTCGTATTTTTAGAAAATGTTTGACATGATCAGACTTGTCAATATGGGGCCGGAGAACATGTTATGAATTATAAAAGCAGTATTATACAAAGGATTTACACGAATGAAAAATGTGCCTGCTTCCTCGTCGACTTAACTGAAGAAATGGACAAAGAGATGAGACGTGAAAGCATAGAGTGCTTCCCATACTGTTGCATGCTATTTAAGTTTGATGTTACCATTACGTCTTCGACATGAGACCTAGATTTACGCATTCGAAAAGAAAATATAGAAATGTCAATATATTAGTTTCTTTTGAAATATTTCCTTTCTGGTAAATATTATCATTAAGGCCCAGTGGATATCTTTTCATGTCTAGTTTTTCATCCACTTTAGTTTAGCAATATGGCAAGCTTTAATTTTAAAGACTTTATTAGCATCATTATCATTAACTATATATTCAACCGGATGAAAGTGACGTTACTGAAACTAAAACCTGACCTATCAAGAAATATTCAAATGATATTTTGTGTTTATGCTGTCTTATTTGGCATTTTATTCATCTTTAAATTTGTTCTTTGTTTCTGTGTGTGTTTGTGGCTTACTTCGTCTTTGAATGCTGCTTTTCCTGTTCGATTTTTATATCTATATTTAAGAGTTAATTTGTTAAATTGATAATACTACAAAAAGGGTGGCCATTCATCTTTAACATCTGATTTAATGGTGGACATGCAAGATAGATAATTGGCAACAACTGCACCTCCTTATAATGCACTTAGCATACTGTATCTTGATTGAACTCAACGATTTCTGAAAGGAGACTTTATATGATATTTTCTTAAGAGGAGTCATTGAAACTTTGAGCCGTTATTAAAAATCCTGGTAACATTATTGGAAGGAACATGAAACGAGGTTGAATATTTAAAGGTGTAAAAGTAGATATAAAAGTGGAACAGTAAATGTAACATTTAAGGACCACAGTCAAACACCACAAACGCACAGAAACTGACAACACTTACAAAGTTGAATAAAATGCAAGATACGACATCACAGACATACAATGGTTAACAATAGTGCTACCGCCTTGTAACGTTCAGTGGCAAACAGGCTGCTGGTGGATGGGAAGGGATGTTAAACCCGCTTCCAGGGAGCACCAAATCTCACTCATACCCTATTGTCAACCCAATAAACGGGACAGTGTAAATAAAGATATCCACGCCAGGTTATAAAGGTAGCATTAATGGGCAATATAAGCAAAACACATAAATGATCATGTATATATAATATAAAAAAAATAAAAGCTTATAAAGCCACAAAGGAAGTACTCAATGTCTTGGCAGAAGCCAATCTCTACCCAGAGTACACTCGTTCCTCATTTGACTCTGTCAACGTCAAAGGAAGTAGGGCGAACGGTTAGGTCACGTGATTATTCAAAAAAGTTATGACGATGTTTATAATAAATCCTTTTGCGTGATCTGCAAAGATAAAATATAGACCTATATTAAATAATTTCAATTTTTATTTCTATGAGTTATTTTCTTTTAGTAATTTTCTGCTATCGAGCTTCGGTTTGAAATGTTTACATATGCGTTTCGATTGAGGAGACGTAAGTACGTATTATTTTTGTAGTAAAATAGTCCCGATTAAAACTAAATTGTTTTCTTGCATTATTTCAAATCTTGCAACATTTAATTTGCAGATATTCTGAAAACTATATTTACACGAGAAATAAATAAGTTTCAGGCAAACATATTCCAATTTAACAGGTTTTACCAAAATCTTGTAATTTAGTAGTTAGCAGAGATATATGTGAGTGCAAGGAACGATAACTCTGCGTGGAGAGTGGGCAGAAGCCAGAGCAACAAGAGAACAAACCGTTAATGGTCCGAAAGACAATATTTAAGACAAACATCAAACGCTACCGTCCTACGAGGATTTAGGTAGACGTCATCATGGGATCCACAATTTGTCCGGTCATCGTACAATCAAAGTGGAAAGCATAGTGGCGAACTGTAAATGGTCAACCACTAAGCATGCAATGCGTTGCAAAATGATAGTGTCATGACCTTATTGGTGTACATATGGTTGTAGGCCTAAGCAATGATTTATTTAGTGGAATGTGTTTGATGACGCAGAGTGTAACTGAATGTGACATATTTATTTTAATTATTTTTACTGGGACAAAACGAGACAATAAAGACATTTTTGCCAAGCTTTCTTTTTACAAAGTAGGCATCATCGATCGTCGAGATGTTCATGTATATGACAAAACAAAAACGTAGACGACCACCAAGAATATATTCAGTGACGTAGCAGTAGTAAGAAAAACAATAGAAAGACCTTTAATAGTAAGATAAATCAGGACTGAAGATCAACATCAAATGTTTTGCTAATCCAGTGCTGGAATACTGTAGGACATCGCCATAATAAACCATCATATTTGTCCAAAAATACTCCAATGCCGTGGAGATAACGTATTTGGGATGCCTGAGTTTTGTTGTTAAATTTACGAATTTGATACACCGATGTTTTGTCCGGTATATGTCTTAAATGCATCTTCCTTTGACTATAACGGGTGACAACATCATGAAGAATCTGTTTCTTAGTCTTCGATTTATAGCGCAGGTATAGTGTTATGTTAAGTGTGCACATGCATCCATTTAAAGTTTAGTGTATGGCTGTCTAAGTATGAATATTATGAAATATTTATAGTAAAATAGTTTTTCGTTTTTCGTTTTTGTCAGATGAGCGACAGCTAAATGGCATAATCATTATTGTGGGAAATTTGGTCCAGATTTTATAGTTAAATAGTCTGTACTATTTGGAGACGGTATATCGACCGTTTAATTGTTGCAAATGTTTTTAATGGTCAATACACTGTCTCAAAAATCAAAAGTTCAGGGTTCAGACTGCTGAACCCTTCAGGGTTCAGACTACTGAACCCTACTCTAACGCACTTTAAGCAGGGAACACGTCGTCTTGATTTATTTGACGTCACTTCGTTCATTGACAAGTAATGGTATATATCTATATATATATATATATATATATATATATATATATATCTATAGTTTTAAACTTGGTAAGTTGTCGGGCCTTAAATACATTTCCGAAGCGATTGTTTGGTCCTTACTCAGTTGTTGGGTCTAACTTTAGTTGTGGTGTCCAAGACCCAATAATATTTTTCGGACTTAGTTACAGCCCTACACCATCGAAATATCTTGTGAATGGACGTATGATAGTGATAGCAGATTATACCAATAATTCGTATTTTGAGAATATATAAGGGCCCCGACAAATAACCAATATAGATATAAAAATCGAACAGGAAAAGCAGCATGCAAGGGCGACAGTCAACAACAAACAAACACAGAAACAAAGAACCAAGGCAGCTGGGGTTTAAACCAGGTTCAAGGGTAAGTTTAATAATAATAATAATAATAATAATCATAATAAATGCTTTATTTAATGATGGTAACTCAATCAATTTACAACAATTGTTCTCCCTTGAGGCCATCAAATGAAGAAAGACACACACATGGTTATATACATACAATATACAATATCATACAATTCTAAAGAGTTTCCTGTTGTAAAATCGAAAGTCCCTAACTCTTTATATACGCATAAGTTATTTTAAAGTACTTAACCAAATGCAAGCAAATTAAAATTAACTAGTATTACCTTAAAGTTAAGATGAATATTTCTTTTTAAATTCTTTGATATGTTTGGCTTGTCGCATTGGAGGTGCGAACGATTTCCATATGACAGCACCAGAATAACGAATACTTTGTTTGTATATACTTAGCCTATGTTTCGGGACGATTAGATCACCATTTGAACAAGTAAGAGGAATGAACTTTTTGAAACAAAGATGTAAGACAGTCTGGAGCAAGAGTATTGACGCATTTGTAAACCTGCACTGCTTTATGAAATTGTATTCGATCATGGACATTTAACCATTTAAACTCTTTAAATAAGGGTTTTCAAGATGCATCATATGGCTTCTTAAGGATGATCCGAGCAGCTCTCTTTTGGAATGTTTGGATTCTATTAATATTGTTGCTATAGCAATTTCCCCAAATAGTGTCACCATAATCCAAAATTGGTTGTATACATGTATATGCATTGTTATACATAATTCTTGTTTCATGTGTTAGAAATTTCTTGATTTTGCACAAAAGATTAGTTGTTGTTAAAGAAGTACAAATATTATCAACATTGACGTCCCATGACAGGTTTTTATCAATATATACCCGTAATAATGTTTTACTCTGTACATTTTCTATTGCTATAATGTTAACATATAACTGTTTTACTTCATTATTAAGTTTAGACAACTTTTGAGATGTACGTATAATCATATATTTTGCTTTCATTTCATTTATTAAAATTGTATTTTGCTTAGCCCATTGTTCTGTTTGTTTGAGACTAAGCTGGCTATTTTTTTGTATAATTTCAAAATTAGGGCCAGACGTAGACAATGTTACATCATCAGCAAACATGTCTGTGTTTGTATTTTCTACATAAAGTGGTAGATCATTGACAAACATGATAAATAGAAGTGGTCCATGTATTAACCCTTGTGGTACTCCTGTTTTATAAGATTAGGCTTTGAAAGCTCTGTCGTATATTCTGGTATCGATTTGTAAGGTACGAGTTGAACCATTTTAAAGTGCATATATCAAAATTATAACTTTCAAGTTTTGCCAACGAGCGTTCATGGTTAACTAGATCAAATTCCTTTGTGAAATCAATAAAAACAAGTTCAGTGACATGTCCATTATTCAATTATTGCAGTAACATATATGTTAGCTTTGTTAATGCTGTATGGCAGGAATGCGATTTTCTAAAACCTGGCTGTCCCCTATAAATGAGACCATGCATTTCCAGATAGTCAATATACTGGTTGGCTATATGTCTTTCTAGTATTTTTGATAATGTGGGTAAAATAGAAATTGGTCTGTAATTACCGGGATCATCAGCACCACCTGATTTATATAAAGGAACTACTCTGGCATTTTTTTTATTGTTCTAGGAGTACACATGTCAATTACTAATGTTTATAATGTGACATATCGATTTTGCAAGAATTGTCGCCGCTGTTTTTAAAATGTGAGGACCTATGCCACTAGACCAGTTGACTTTGTAGAATCAAGCTGATTTATGTATTTCATCCATGGTTATGTCTCTAATAGAAAATTCCTTGTTATATGACATTTTTTGTCTAACAAAATCCTTTAGTTTTTCCAGATTAAGACTTTCATTAGAATCAGAAATATTATTTGAAAGATTTGTGAAAAAAACATAAAACTCATCAGCAATATCTTTCTTAGATGTGACATACCTATTACCAATTTTTATTTTGTTTGGGTGTTTTGACATAGTTTTCCCTGATTTTAGTTCATTTATATACATCCGAATGGTCCCAGAAGTTTTGTTATCTTCTATGGTTTTGGTGCAGTAATCCTTTTTAGCTTGACCAATGAGAATATTTGTTTTATTTTTCCAATGTTTATACTTGACAAAATCCTTTGTCTTATGATAGAAATCTCTTTTATTCCTTGATTCTTTTATTTCAGGACAGTGTGTTGCTTTTTATTCTTTTAGTTTTTATAGGTTCATGTTTATCTAGTACATTAATAATAGCATCATTCCACGAGCTTATGGCAGAGTTTATATCTGTCGTACTTTCTATATTGATAAGATCAAACGTTTCATTTAAACTATTAATGAAATGCACTGTATCAAATTTCTTAAAATCTCTGTAAGTTATTTCTGTATGTGTATTACCTGATTTAATAAAGGGTGCATGTATTGTTGCACAGACGGATAATGGTCACTTGCACTATATATTGGAACATTTGTTTCACACATTGTATGTGGTTTATTTGATTAAATATGGTCTATAAGGTTAGAAGAGTTTGCATTAACCCTTGTTGGAGATTGTATTAATTTAGTAAAATTGTATGTATCAAGACAATATATCCATTTTTAGATGAATTGTTTAGGAAGTCATAATTTGTATCACCCATAATGATGATTTCGTTTTCATCATGGCTTTTTGAATATCCTGCTCAAAATCATCAACCCATTGTATAAGTCAGCTAGGAGGTCTGTATTCAGAGCAAATAATAATTGGTTTAAACTTCGGCAGTATTATTTCCAACCATATGCTTTCTATCTTCCCAAATTCAATATCTTGTCTAGAAGTTGCCCTTTATTAATATTTGCAATTTTGAGTCCCTTTTTTGTTAACCCCACACTCACACATTCAACATTATGCTTCGATTGTGTTTCAAAGTTACTTAAAACATTTGCTTTGCTAGTGGAAATATAAACAGTATTACTGCATTATTGAGATATGAAGTAGTAGTGGTCTCAAGAATAATATCAGATGACTTACAATTTGTATTACTAGCAGTACAAGAGGTGTTCAACTTATAACGTAACACTTTTGTTTAAGATCTTATTTTTCAGCGGAAGTGATTATCATAAAAAAGCGTGATTTAATTATGTGAAACTGTCAGTTAGAACGTATGCATTTAAAAAGTATCTCCAATTTCACGCGGTTCGCTTTAAATTACATTTTGAAGTAGGAACATACTATTTTCCAATTTTAAACCTATGTGTTAGAGTTTTACGTGAAACCAAATAGTTCCATTAAGTGCATGCAATAATTGTTTAAAACTGTGTTTGAAAGTTAAATATGATCGTATGTTTTATTTTAAGACAAAAATATAAATGTTGAATTAAAAGTTCGAATTTTATCTCTATATTAAGACATAGACAGATAATAGGACAGTTTGCATGTATTTCACCGATGATTTTATAAATTAACAAAAAGAAGCATTTTATTCATATTTGGAAGTTAAAAAAGTGAATAGTTAATGTTGGTGTATTATCAGATACCATATGAAGGTATATTTGGTCAAATCTTTTATTTTTCGTCATTATTCGCAAATGTGTATGTTTTGCCCCTAAATCTCAAGTTAAACGTTTTGTCTTTCTTTTCTTATAAGAAAGTAATGCAACTTACCTATTTTAGAGGAGGACATCATAACAATGTCTGCAGCTGATGTAAAGGAAGAAATATAAAAAAGACATGGAAAGTAGCATTCAAGGAGGACAGTCAACCACAAAACACAGAAACAAACACGCAAACAGACAAACAAGAAGGCAAAATCAATAATAAATGCAAACGACATCACAAACACAAAAGGGTTGACAATAGGGCTTACCGCCTTGGAACGGTTAGTGGCAAAGTAGGCCACTGGGGGTTTAAACCGGTTCTAGGGTGCACCAAACCTAACACTTACCCTACTGTCGTCCCATTAAAACAAGGAAGCTTATGATAGTTAATGTCATAATGTTTTGAATCGAAGGAATCATTGGACTTGACATTTAAATGAACATATTCGACGAGATTGTCAAGATGTTTGATTATGTTACAAAATAAAAGTGTTACATTATAAGTTGAACACCTCTTGTATTACTAGCTGCATCACAGTAGTGGCCTCAAAATGAATATCAGTTGGCATACAATTACATAGATAAAAATGACATTCCGAACAAATACTAGAATAAAGTGTTTGTCCATGAGTATTTACATGGTGAATGGCGTCTTCTTCTTTGCCGCTTTCCTAACGTGTAGCATGTGGACACTTCCTTTGCTTATGTCCATATCCATGACATCCATGACATCTTATTGGTTTGCCAGGGGTGCAGTGGTTTCGTTCTCATCAATTGTTTTCGGTTTAAAAATATGCTTAACTGCATTGATATTTTGCAGGAGGAGAATTTCAGGTGAATATCGTCAATGCGATAAAACCTTTGTTCATCACGGAAGAAGACGGATATTTGAAGAATGTTTTATACTGTGGAACATAAGGAACATTATAGTTATTACAAATATCGACCAGAAAATTGTTGACATATTCTACATATGTGTCTCGTCGTGGTGGCAATCCCGAGATAATTATACTGCATTCAGAATGTCCATATGCCCTTATTTGGAGTATGAGGCTTTCAAGCTCTTCCTCAATCTTTGCAATGGTTTGACCATTACTGGCGTTGTTGCCTCACACAAGCAGAATTATTGTTTTTTATTTTCCTGTACCAAGTGTGGGAACGATATCAGTTACGTCACGGATAGTTTTGACATCTGTTTTATATAGACCCTTTGTTTTTACTCCTTTAAAAAGAGAATCACCACTGATGAGGGTATTGTTATGGAGAACATGTCTTTTTTTGTAGTTACTGTTTACAAACCCGGTGTCTCCAGTGTATCGTGGAGAGGTCATGTTTTGAATTACTTTAACTTGAGCATTGATTGCCAAGGGTGGATGCGGGGTCGGCGTTACTGAATGTTTTTTCGTTGCTGAAGGGGTTTGCTTTATTGCAGTTTTCAGGATCGGTGTTACTGCAGTGGTTTTCAGGATCGGTGTTACTGCAGTGGTTTGCGGCATTGACGTTACTGCAGTGGTTTGCGGAATTGACGTTACTGCAGTGGTTCGCGGGATCGGCGTTACTGAAGGGGTTTGCGGGATCAGCCTAACTGAAGTGGTCATGAAGGGGGTTGCGTTACTGCAGTTTGCGGGGTCGGCGTTACTTAATGGGTGTGTTCCTATGTCTGGCATTCCTTGGTAGCTTGAATGTATTTAATCAGGTCTGGAGAGGTTTTCAGCTTGTCAAATATTCCTTGTGATTTGGTGGTTATGATAATATTGCTTTTCTTGTCCATATCGATTTTAAGATTTGAAATATCTTGTTTGATTTCGTTTCGCATATTGAAGCTGTTTCTTGGCTAAGACATTTCCGGTGCTTATTTAAGGCTGTCATTCTATCTTCTAACTGTGAGAATTTGGAATCTACGAAAGATCTGAAACTTGTTTGGATATGTTTTTAATATAATGCTTTACATTTGAACATGATTGCAGCATTTGTTGTATCATGCTTGGCATATTTCTGCATCCTTCGCAGCTCCACCATCCGATATTATCTGTATGATTAATTCCGACTAACTTGTCATGATACCATTTCATGCACCAATTGCATCTAGTCATGTTACCACTCTTTTCGGTGCAGTCATTGAAACAATATAATTCTGTGATTTCATGTTTGTTTTCCTGTTTCTTATTAGGCTTGTCTTTTTGGCGAATGTTTTTCGATGTTTTCTTCGTTCCAGGTTTTTGCTGGTTTTGTGCTACTTACTGATTTTAGTTCAGTGATGCTATCATCCAAATGGTTGTCCGTTGCGGTGTGCTATGTTTCATCAAGTTGTTGAAGTGTTCCTTGTAAATTCAATGTATCTATAGGAAGGATTCCGTTATTTTATTTGAAAGTACTGCCTTATTTCTATTTCGCGGCTCTTAGTAAGCACGAGAAAAAGTTCCGGTGCAATATCAATGTGTGCAATATCGTAGATTATTGTATACTTTCATATTGTCCCGTTTAGTCTGCATTGAGCTAAGTGTGCAATATGCTACGATATTGCACACATTGATACTGCACCGGAACTTTTTCTCGTGCTTGCTAAGAGCCGCGAAATAGAAATAAAGAACTACATTCAAATAAATAAGGAATCCTTCCTATAGTGTCAACAAAAAAATACGTGTTGTTTTTTTCAACCTTTTATGGCAGAAATTGACAAAATAATTGAAATGGTCACTCACCCACTGTTTTTAACGTTATCGAATGGTAAACAAACTTTAGAAAATCGCTTGATGTTTTTAACGGCGTCATCCGACGTCGACGTCGTTTTCGCGCAAAATAATCATCCACACAAATGAAACTGAATGACAAGATAGGAATTCCATCAAAAGCTATAAAAATAACAAAATACAATGGAAAGTAATAGTCATATAATTAACATTGATCAAAAACAATATGAAAGTATACAATAAAAAGGTTATTGAATTTATATGGCTAAATATTACTTGGAACGAGTTGTTTTGGCGCAGGACGACTCGCAAGCCCTTTGCCAAAACAACTCGTTCCAAGTTATATTTAGCCATACAAATTCAATAACCTATAATATTGCACACTTACCTCAATGCAAACTAAACGGGACAATATGAAAGTATACAATAATATTTAATATTGCATATTAATACTGCCTATCTTGTTAGAGGATAAAGCATGGCGTGGATTTGTTTATATACACAGCACCGTTTTTTTTTTGGATGACATAGGGTAAGAGTTAGGTTTAAACCTAATTTAAATGGCATGTTTCTGCCATGACCGTTCCAAGACGGTAGCCCTGTTTTCAATCATTTTATGTTTGGGATGTCATATATTTTGCCTTTTATTCGTCCTTGTATGTGTTGTTTGTTTCCATGCGTGATTTTCGTTGGCCGTGGTCCTTGAATGCTACATTTCCATATTCTACATATTTACTTTCATTGTGATATGTTTTTGAATATCATAACATGTGAACTTTAGAGATGTCATGACAACTGCTGAAACTTCACCGTGGTTTTATGTGACTGAGTCAGTCTGATGAAAGTTGAAACATACCAATAAGTGTGTTTTGGAGACATATTTTAAACTGTTTGATTAAAATATTAACAGCAACGTATACATATACGTCCCAACTCTAGCTAATGTATTGTATTGTACTGTGCGTGCATCAACCACACACGTGTTTTTGATCGCAATTCTATGAAATTGGATTTCGTGTTATATTTAATTCATCCTCTAAAACTTTTAACGCAGGTATTACTTCCATCTTTAATTTCACCTTCGTTTAATTGTTATTATTTTGTATTGTCATATAAATACTCACAACCGAACAGAGAGAAAGAGTCTGACCGACCGACCAACCGACCGACCGACCGACCCAGACAGACAGACAGACTAGATAGATAGACAAACAGACCGACAGGCAGGCAGGCAGGCAGGAAGAAAGACAGACAGACAGACAGACAGAGAATTTGCCCTTAGTGATAACCAAATAATTTGGATTCAATTAATTGTTGTTTTCTGTAGTAGTAGTAGTAGTATTCAGATAGTGAATGTATTCCTAATAAATACTAGTATAAAACTCTAATAGAACGAGATGTGCATACTGTACACGTTAAGATATGTTTGTTGTTCCCATAACCACCATAATCTAGACTACCGCCTTGCGGGTCAATAAATGAATGTTGTAAATAGTTTATTATTCCCAAGAAAGCGATCGTCGATCAATACCTCCTGTTCAATGCATGTCACGGACATAATTTACACGAGGTGTTGTGACATGGCAGAATATCCCATTCTTTATGCATACTATCTCACATCTATTCGAATAGTAAATTAATCTAAGACATCAAATGCCCCAGAATGAATAATTAACATGTGCTTTATATACCCAGTTTTCCACAGAACCTACTGAACTTTGGGCATGTACAGACGTAGTTGAGGTATTTTATGGACGACTGCAAGTGGCGGTCTCTGACATCAGGTGACTGTGTCAACGTCAAAGAAACTAGTCTGCGATCACGTGCGTCACAATTCCGAGGCTAAAATATCAAAATTTCGAACAAAAATCAACACCGTAACCTAACACCACTAATGACGATTGACATTTGCAACATCTCGTACACTGCTTCGCAGCATTACTCGAATGTAATACGCAGGTTATTGGTTACGTCATCACGCCTTAGATACCCGCCAAACCAAATTTGAATTCAAAATCAAAGTTATCATCCAAATGTTGCAATGTTATTCAGCCGATTGCTCCATCAATAGTTTATTTGCATGAAAGCAGTGATAAAACCTTCATCTGCATTGTAAAAAACAAACACTCAACGCAAAGTCTACATCAACATGTACGGCCATATTGTTTACTTAGCAACAATGCACTATTTTCTGTGCCGTTGCTTCCGGCGATCAAAATTTCAAGATTTGGAACATTTAGGTGTTAGACCAGTCAGGAAGTACTTCTGGGTCGTAGGGTGCTAAAATAGTTCCTTGAAAAAATCCAAAGTTTCTAGTTTGCTTGTGTTTTTCCCAATACTAGTTTTTATTTCATTGTTAAGTCTAACCTGAGGTTAAAGTAGTATGTCTGTTGTCATGAATAGTAAGTATTTTACTGTGTTTGTCAGGATTATTTCTTTGGAGTGTATGAGCACAGAGGTTAGGTAGAAATGTGGTTTTGACAGATGTTTTATTTCAAAAAACGCATAGTGTGAATGAATGACGCGAAATGTTGAAAAACTGAATAGGATTCCAGATATGGGACCGTTTGCTAGCCAATTGTGTTTAATTTACAGAATAAAGGTGTATTTATGCGAACGAATGTTGTGGAACGTGTGACTGATCTCCACAATGGGCTGGTTTTCACCGGTCTGACACCATACCGAAGCGCCTGATATCATGCTACAACGGGAATACAATTACATTGCGCAATCTGTACACAGAGTTTTCGTTCTTCGCATCCACATACAACCTATGTCAACCTCTGAGCGAATAACAAGAATCTTGGAAAACGGTGAAAATGAAAAGTTCCTTAGGCATTTTAACCGAAATGCTTCGTTTTGTTGAGCGTTTTCGTCAGATGATGCCGACGTCCACAACACTGCATTGACGTCATTACTCAACGTGACAGTACGTTATAATAATAATAATAATAATAATAATAATAATAGACAATAATAATAATAATATTTTTATTTCCTCCATTTAGGAGATTCACTTATTACACACAAACAAGAACAGATATACAATTACTCAACAAGTACACAGAAAAACAAGAACGTATGTAGATGTTGACAAATTAAATATGTGCCGGAAACTGGCGCATGCATATTATATAATTAAATAATGTTTACGCTGTTGCGTATTTTAACCACATCCAAAGTATGTTCCTATTAAAATATGTTGGCTCCAAGGAACACATTAAAAGTGTCGCTTTTGTTGAGCTGAAATTGATACTTTTACAGTAATCCAAATTGTTTTGGTGTTTTTAATAGCGAATGTAATATTGTTTTGGATAAGTAAAGATGAGTTCCACATGGGTTCCTTTCATTGTTTATTATAGAAGAGGTAATGAATAGCAGAAGCCTTCTGATTGGTCAATATCAAAGCGCAACGTTTAAGTACAAGTAGTTACCTTGAGGGGAGGTGGTTGGATATAACATTCTAGTAATGACTAATACTGTTACATCTCTCT
This sequence comes from Cyrtodaria siliqua, assembly GCA_037043455.1. Classification (NCBI taxonomy): domain Eukaryota; kingdom Metazoa; phylum Mollusca; class Bivalvia; order Adapedonta; family Hiatellidae; genus Cyrtodaria; species Cyrtodaria siliqua. The sequence goes on from JAWPHD010001014.1 coordinate 276,122, forward strand.
TCTTAGAAAATGAAGACGCAATTTTAACACATTGAGTAAGTATTAGAAATTGGAACTGTTAAAGAATGACCAATCAGATAAAACAAATGTCATGATAAACAGAATGTAATATAATACAACAGTAATGATGACTCTTTTAGAATATAATATTTCTAAACATGTCCAGTTTTTTATTATGTTAATCACTGTCAATATTTTAAAAGGTGTGCATTTCTTACACTTTAGCTGAACTGCCTTTCAAATATCACTATTTGTTGATTCTGATGATAACATTATGAATTTCACATGTTTTTTCAACAATGTCTTTTCAATACTGGTTGTCTTTGTTTACTCGTTTACAAACCAACAGTTTTGGAAAGTTTGACAGTTCGTCCAGATCTAGTGATGTAAGGGGTGTACAATTATTGGGTTTAGCACATTTGGTTGACTGACTAGAATTTTTGGAGTTTCAGAATTCAGTACGGTGGGGTCATCCGTGATATTAAATGGCTTTTCATTTGTTTCTTAATACCGTTTTCTCTATTTTTGAGATAGGAGTATCTTAGCACGAATGAGTTCGGGGTTCACAACGTTTAAGTTGTTTGTATGTTGAGGGTAATATTGAGCGCAATCGTCTGCAGTTAGGAGGGCAACTGGTCACAATTTATAGAAACATTCCTGTACTCTAGGATAGCAAGGTACGGTATAGGAACATTCCTGTACTCTAGGATAGCAAGGTACGGATCTCTAAGTTCTGCTTTTGTTTTAGAAAATATGTTTTTAACAATGTGTACTGTTTCTCCGCAAGACCATTGGATATGTAGGAATGGGTGTGTGTGCCATGCTCAAAATTCCATTCCTTGCAAATTTGGCAAACTTCTGGGATGCGTATTGGGCCATTGTACGAAATAAGTTTTTCTGCAATTCCTTGACAGAAGAAGAAACGTTTGAGCTTGTTTATGACAGTAGCTGACCTAATATTGGCCAGCTTACCAATCTCAAAATAATGACTGTAGTAGTCTACCAGTACTACATACTCGGTGTCATTCCGAGTAAATAGATCGGAAGCTACCACTAGGACGATCTGGTACTTTACTTCAGACCAGTGGTTCTTTGCAGTTAGAGTTTCTGCGCTCGAGGCAGATCGAGAAGCTTAGTACCTTGTTAGTAATCTCTACTGTCAAGTTGCGCCAGAACATTATGCCTCGGGCTCGATGAAGACATATTTCAACGCCCATGTGTCCAATGTGTATTTTGTCTAGCATGTTCGGTCCATAGTCGGGAGGGATGAGTATTCTCTGACCTTTCAAAATAATACCTTCCACAAAGCTCATTTCGTCTCGATAGTTCCAGAAGCCTGTGATTTGGGAAATACAGTTATTTCGGTTGTCAGGCCAACCGTCAAGAATGATCTTCTTCAGTACTTGAAGCTAGGGATCAGATTTAGTACCGTGCCTAATAGCAGTCATTTTCTGGTCACTGATCGGGCTTTTTGTCATGCCAGTATGAACTTGTACGTCCATGCCTTCTGATAGGAGAGGATACGTGTCGGGTAACGATTTGCTTGACAGGGTGTCAGCAAGGGTATGTCATTTCCAGGAACATTGGTCTATCCAATGTCATGCTTTTAAATTTGGAATAGCATACGCTGTAAGCGTAGTGGAGTTACATGTAGTGGTGTTTTCATAACAGAGATTAGGGGCTTGTGGTTAGATTATACTTTATTCTTTTTTCCGTATTGGTGGAAACGTTTAATGAAGAAAAGTACAACCAAAAGCTCTTTTTCAATTTGTGCATATTTGACTTCTCAGGGCGTTAACGATTTAGATGCGTAAGCCACCGGACGATCGTTTTGTAGAATAGTTGCATGCCGGGCTTTGATGCATCTACTTGTAGGACTATTTCCTTTTTGGGTTAAAATATGCAAGTACTGGACCAGGGTGATGAGTAACGACCTCTTTAAATATCTTAAATGCATTATGTTGTGTGTAGTCTCAGGAGAACTCAACGTCTTAGGAGAGAAGTTTCCTTAAAGGGCTAGTCAACTTGGCCAAGTTTCATATCTAAGACTCTCTCTCTAGTTCATTCTGTTTTGTCGGTGATGTCAATTGTCACTGATCGCAGCAACTTTTGCAGGATCTGGTTTGAGTCCGTCAGCCGACAGAACATGGCCAAAATAATGTACTCCTGTCAAACCGATGTCAAGCCTTTCATATATGATTCAGCAAAAGTACCGTCTCGGCATCGGTCTGAGAACTTGTTCAAGGTTTTGTTTATCAATTCAGTTTATCAATTACTTGGGCAAGACATTTCCCTTAGATTTGTCCGTCGAATGGGGAAGTCAACCGGACGGTCCCGTGTATCGGATTTTATCGGATGCTTCGCTTACTTTCAGTGTAACAGGAAACATCAATATTGGTGCAATTCGCGGGGCATGTCACAGGAAGTTTGTCATTATATGCAAACATTATAGTATTTTTGTTTCATTGTAAAAAATATTACGATATTACGACAGTAGGTTTGTTTGAAATAATGATGGCAATTACATGTTAAAACCTATTTTTTTATTCTAATTATTCGTTTTTTAGCTCTACTGGCCGAAGACCAGCAGAGCTTATGCGATGGCGAGTTGTTCGCCGTCCGTCCGTCCGTCCGTATGTCCGTTAACTTTTGTCTTGATTACGCGATACAGACTTCTTTATTAATCGGATATTTACGAAACTTTACCAGTTTTTTTTATCAATAAAAGCTCGGAAGAATTCGAAAACTAGCCAGATCGGATTAGTAACACCAGAGTTTTGGCCCTTGTTTTGCTGAAAAATGCCATATTAAGCCTTGTTTACATTCTAGCACCTTCATTATATATTTGATCTTTATGAAACGTTGCCAGTGTAATTATATCAATGAAAGCTCGGATGAGTTCGAAAACCCGCCAGATCGGATAAGCAACACCGAAGCTATGGCCCTTGAATTATTGAAAAATGTGTTAACTTTTTGATGTCAACACATTAGCACATTCATGTTTCATCCGATCTTTACCAAACTTTACCAGAGTGTTAGGATAGGGTCTTCCTATTGCAGGGATGATCAGTACCAAGCCTAGTTGTGCATATCGTCACCTAGTTCCGGTTGAATGTTTTCGGCGAAGTTATGATCTTATAAGGTTTTAATACACATAATTTGTATGGACAAGTTCTGCTGAACCTCTGGACTGATTTCAACTAAACTTGGCAAAGATGATCAATATCAAGCCTAGTTGTGCATAAATATTTTACTACACAAACTTTGTCCGGACTAGTTCTCCTGAAACCCTAGCCGGATTTCAGCAAAACCTTGCATGGATGATTAGCACTAAATCTAATTATGCATATCATCACCGTGTTTCGGTTGAAATATTTTTGGCACAGTTATGACCCTTTAAAGCTTTTACTTCACAAACGTTGTCCGGTCTAGTTCTCCTGAATCTCTGGCCAGATTTCAGAGAAATGTTGCAGGGATGATCAGTACCAAGCCTAGTTGTGCATGTCAACACCGTGTTCCGGTTGAAATATCTTTGGCAGAGTTATGGCCCTTTAAAGGTTTTAATGCACAACATTTGTCCGGATTATTTACCCTGAACCCCTGGCCGGATTTTATCGAAACTTGGCGAGGATGATCAGTATTAAGCCTAGTTGCGCATGTCATCTCCGTATTCCGGTTGATTGATTTTTGGCGGATTTATAGCCCTTTAACGGTTTAAATGCACATAATAATGGACTAGTTCTGCTGAACTCCTGGCCAGATTTCAACGAAACTTGGCAAGGATGATCAGTATCAAGCCTAGTTGTGCATATCATCACCGTGTTCCTGTTGAAAAATTGTTTGCAGCGTTATGGCCCTTTAAAGGTTTTACTACACAAATTTGTCCGGACTAGTTCTCCTGAACCCCTGACCGGATTTTAGAGAACCGTTGCAGGGATGATTAGTACCAAGCCTAGTTGTGCATTCCGGTGAAATATTTTTGGCAGAGTTATGGCCCTTTAAATGTTTTAATACACAAACTTTGTCCGGACTAGTTCTCCTAAACCCCTGGCCGGATTTTAACGAAACTCGACAAGGATGATCAGTATCAAGCCTAGTTGTGCATTTCATCTCCGTGTTCCGGTTGATTGATTTTTGGCGGATTTATAGCCCTTTAAAGGTTTTAATACACACAAATAGTCCAGACTAGTCTCATCTGAACTCCAGGACGGATTTCAGCGAAACCTTGCAGGGATGATCAGTGCCTTGTTGTGCATATCGTCACCTTGTTCCGGTTGAATGTTTTATGGCCAGGTTATGGCTCTTTAGGTATCGTCACCTTGTTCCGGTTGAATGTTTTTTGGCCAGGTTATGGCCCTTTAAAGATTTTAATACACTAGCTTTGTACAGACTAGTTCTCCTGAACTCCTAGCTGGATTTTAACGAAACTTGGCAGGAATGATCAGTATCAAGCCTAGTTGCTCATATCATTGCCATGTTCCAGTTTAATAATTTGTGACAGAGATATGGCCCTTATACACAAACATTTTACGGACTAGTTTTCCCGAACCTCTGGCTGGATTTCAATGAAACTTGGCAGCAATGTTCAGTACCAAGCCTTATTGCGCATATCTTTGTCAGGCTCCGATTCAATGCTAGTTGGTGTTGTTATGGCTCTTTAAAACGTTTTAATACACAGACTTTGTCCGGAGTAGTTCTCCATTCGGCATTCGGCTTTCAACGAAACTTGTTTATGTATGTCATTGTCTTCTTCTGGTTGAATGGTTTTAGTGGCCCTTTAAAGGATAAATACATAAGCTTTGATCTGACTACTTTTCCTGATCCCCTGCCTGGATTTCCATGAAACTTGGTAGGGATGACCATTACCAAGCCTATGTCGTGTGCCAGTTGAATGCTTTTTGGCGGATGTTTTGGCCCTTGCTCTTCTTTGACTAATCTAATTTAGTATGGTTATTTAGGGACACGAGACAAAACAATTATATAAAATGGGTTTTTAAACGCCTGCATAAAGGGGCCCCTCTACAGGCGGTCAAAACCTATTTAAACAATTATTGTGTCTCGCGTCCCTCGATAACCATACCAAATTAGAACTAGGGCTTCTTGTTTAAATTGTTAGCATGGGTCAAGGGTTTAAGTTTCTGTTGGGGGTGTTGTTGTTTTGTGTGTGTTTTTGCAATGTTTTAAAAGAAGTACTTATGGGGCAGTTTATGACGACAACCCTTAATATAAGAGTCGTTTTAGCCAGTAGAGCGGCCACAGACCCTCTTGTTTATAATAAAAATGCGTATGTAATAAAAAGGTTATTATATCTATAAGTCGTTCTTCCGCGTATACATATTGCGCTCTTATCGAGCGCAATATTTACGCGGAAGAACTCGTGCATATATACCAATACAAATTTAATAACATATTATATCCTCAGAGCACGTTAAAGAACCATAGGAATATATTCGTTAGTAAGAGTATGGAATATTCACGGATTCCCGTGTATCGTCCCCTTCTATCTAAATAACGTCTGTGTTGATCAGCCGTTAAACAACATGCAATATAATTTATCAAATGTGAAGTGTCTTAACACGGGTTCATATAAGCGCTATTTATCTTTGGTGGTATCTGTTTGAGTTATAGTAAGGGTATTGGAATTGTCTATTTTGTATTATTTTTTAATTATACCTTTGCGACCCTACTTTCTTGTCACCATACTTCCGCAAAGGTTAAAAATACAATACTGTTTAATCCGTTTCCAACGAATTTCACTGAATTCGATTGTTTTTCTAACCAAATAGTTACTGCATACTTTTAAACGTCAACCATTCAAATTGTAAACATGTGTTTTAATGCGTTAAACGTGTGTTTTAATTAATATTCTAACATGACCTCTGCAGTCTTTCATAAACACAAAGAAGGGAGACAGCTGTATGTTATTCTACGATAAAACACAGCTGTTACATTAATTCCCCGCGTATATTTCATTCGTTGGAAGCGCCACGTTACATGACGTCACTTGGTAAATATACGTCACGAAGACAAACTGAAAAAGTTATTTTAATGAAATGTTAATTACAACAAAATTGCTATTCTCCCAAACCGTGCACACCCCCGAAATAAACCCATCATATGCACATGTACATATAACATTAATAAGCATCTTGAACAAGGTGAGAACGTTTAACGTCATACAGCGCAATCTATATGGCGTAAGCAATGACTTAATTGTTTGTCACGTGAAAACTAGTACATTGAAACGCAGAACTTTGCATATGGGGGCGCCCAATGGAACAGCCTGTAAACATAGCAGCCTGATTACCTTGACCTCCGAGATAATATATAGTGCACCAACAATAGCGTAAATAATGGGGTAATTGTTGTGTTAGAATCGAAATAATAAATACGGACCTGTATTTTATCGGTGAATAAAATACAGTTAGTCGTTCGGATGCGAGAAATTAAATCACTCGTGCTAAACGCACTCGTGATTTAATTACTACGCATCCGAACTCCTAACTGTATTTCATTCACCGATAAAACACAGGTACTTATTTATTATTTCTTAAACCTTTTACATGTGGTTTGGTCAATTATTTGTTTGTGGATTGTATTTGATTCGTCTATATTATATACTACACATAATAATAAAATGTTTTAAAAATACCATCATGACAGACAATGTATTTTTAAAATAAACAGTATATGAAATATTAAGGAAAACCCCTTCAGTTGAAATAACAAAAATACATATTGTCGTCTAATTCTAAGTTGATCAGGCATATACTGTTGTAGAATTCGACCATTTCGTTTTGCCTAGAGTATCTAGTCAACATTGTTGGAATAAGCCTCGTCTTTTTTAGACATTTATAAAAATTGTCTCGTCAATAATTCACAAGCATACGAAGCCGCAGCTGTGGACTATCCTAGATTGATATTAAATTGGTCGTAGCATATTATCGAACGAGGGCATTCACTCCAGAAATTCGTCTTCATTTATGTTTATGTAAGTATGTTGTTTGGGGTTTTATAAGTTTTAAAGAATGTTCTGCGACACGTTTATTGAGCCTGCTGTATACACGGTTGATGGCTACACGGTTGATGATACATTAATTACGTGTAGCATATGACTGACTGACTGTACGGCCGTTTGAATGCATATGTGTATGTATGGGGGTTAACAATAGTTCAGTCATATCACGATGGTGTCTACTTGTCGAAGTAAGCTCAACGCCCAACTTTATAGTGCTGCCAAACTGGAATACCACAACATGAACATTATACTGACACCGGGCTGACCAGACTTAGCACTATTCTTTATATCACGGCTGGTAATCAGTGAATCTAGCTCCGTTGGAGGTATATGCAAAATTGCTCATTTGCTTTGCTATTTCTTCATTATTTTTTTTATTTGCCTTGATATGACAAATCCGGAATGCAGTTCCGTGTGTTCATGTTTAAGCTTCGCACATGGCCAAAAACATTTCTCGAAAGATACCTAATTCCCGGATTTGTCATATCAAGGAAAATAAAACAATAACGAAGAAATAGCAAAGCATAACCACCTTGTTTGCCTTTATTTTTGGCGCTGGAACTACCTCGGAAGTGGCAATGGACACGTTTGTATATACCTCCAGACGGAGGTAGCTCCACTGATTACCAGCTGTGTATATGCTTAATCTCAAGCCAGGGAGCTACTAGTACCATTGTAATGAAGTATTTGGTGAGACCCGGCATGCGAGGCAGACCGAGTACCACTACGCCACTGCCGCCGTTTTACTCATATGAAGGAAAACAAAACACGAACTGATAATACACGACCAAGCTGGCGTGTAAGCAACTTAATACGTCAATTTATAGTCTTGTTGTTGAAGTTCTGATATTTTCAGTTTTTTTATTTTTATTAAAATTAAATTTTCTAGAATTAACGATCAAACATAGGCAATGGTTTATGATAGCGCAAGTTCGTATTTGGCGTTATATATCGTTTCTGTCTAATATGCTGTTGATTTGTGACTAGGTCTGAATTCAGAGATCACTGGTCCGAGCCTACTGGCGTCGATGGGTATCTTCGTTGCGTCTGTGGGCAAAACACTCGCTTTATCTTTAGGCGGGACACTTCCCTTAGCTTCGTCCGGCTGGCGTGGCGCAGTCGGTAGCGCGGCGGATTTGTAACCGGAGGCCCCGGGTTCAATCCTCCGTGGTGCCACTGAGTTCCGTCGGTGTGTTCTTGGGCAAGACACTTTACCTTAGCCTCGTCCGTCGGATGGGGACGTAAACCGGGCGGTCCCATGTATCGGTCTATCCTCCGAGCACGTTAAAGAACCATAGGAATCTATTCGATAATAAGAGTAGGGCAGGTTCCCGGATTCCTATGTATCCTTCCCCTCTCTCTGGGGCGGCTCTAAATAACCTATACTGTGTTGATGAGCAATCAATTCAATTCAATTCAATTCCTCCGTCAGACGTTGACGCTACAGTGTACCAAAATATATCTTCTTCTGAGCACATTAAAGAACCACAGGCACGGTTTCTAGATTCCTATGTATTATTTAAGGTGACTGAAAATAACCTTACCTAATGTGCTAATGGGCCGTTAAACAACCGTGCAATTCAGTTATCCGCTATTACGCAGAATCTTTACATTTGCGGCATTCGTAATTACCGGTCTACAAGAATTCTCAATTTCGACCAATTATGGTTGATAAATATGCAATTTATTTCTCAAATTATTCAATAAATAAGTGAATGAATCAATGAATCAAGCTTTACGACAAGTCGACACATAAATAGGTTATTGTCTGTACGAAAAATGATAAAAATTATGAAACTAAAAAATGAAGCAATTATTTATCAAAATATACTAGAGGTAAAATTATTCACACAAAATAAGGTGTAATGTAGACAAAAATAAAAGCCTGTCCGTATATTAGATGGTAAGCAAAACAGCGTGGTATTTAATGGATATTGTATACTGGAGCATGGTATTTTGTGAAACCTTTATACACGATCACGGTATTAAATGGAAATTGTGTACACGATCATTACATTAAATGGACTTTTATTGGAACTCTAATAGACCCTTATAGCATGTTTTTTCGTGGAATTTGAGTGTACGAGATTGGTATTGAATAGAACAGTTATACTCGAAATGAAATCTTTATACAAGAGGATGATATTCAATCGAATTTAAGGACACGAGAATTATATTTCATGTTTTTGTTTTTGTTTTATTTACTTGCGTGCTATTTAATGAAACATGTATAAACGAGAATCATATTTAATGGAACTTTTATACACGCGCATGATATTTAACAGAACTTTTATGTACGAGCACGGTTTGTAATGGAACTTTTATATACGAGCATGCTATTTAATAGAACTTTTATATACGAGCGTCATATTTATTGGAATTTTTATATATGAACATGATATGTAATGGAACTTTTATAAAGGCGCAACTTCATTCATTCATTCATTCATTTATAAAGGCGCATGGTATTTAATGTAACTGTTATACACGAAGGTGGATTTTAATGACATTTTTTATGTACGAGCATGATATTAAATGGATTTTTTATATTCGAGCATGATATTCAATGGAACTTTTATACCCGAGCATCATATTTAAATAAGCTTTTATATACTAACACGGTATTAAGTTTAACTTCATAAATCTATCATTTATACATCTAAATACGAGCATGGTTTCTAAATAAACTTTATTACACGAGCCTTGTATTTAATAGACACTTTTGTAACGGAACATGTTATTTGATTGAACTTTATTCACGAGAATGACATTTAGTGGAACTTATTAACACGAGCATGGTTATATATATGAACTTTTATACAGAAGTAAGGTATTTAATAGAACTGTTATACCAGCTAGTGGTATGACGGGTAAACAAATACTGATATAAACCATAAAAAACAATACCAGACAATGTTTTATTGAGTCTGTTCATGCGAGGTAATACAAGGTACAACATGTCTCATGTCCCCCAGCAGAACTTCATGATTGGGTACAACACCTTTAACGTTCCCTAGCACCACTTCATGATTGGGTATAACACCTCTCACGTCCCCATGCACCACTTCATGATTGGGTACAACTCCTCTCACATCTCCTAGCACTACTTCATGATTGGGTACAACTCCTCTCACGTCCCCTAGCACCACTTCATGATTGGGTACAAAACCTCCCACGTCCCCTAGCATCACGTCATGTGGTAATATAAGGTACACAACCTCTCACGTGCCCTACAACAACTTCATTTGGTAATATAACGTACAACACCTCTCACGACCCCTAGCACCACTTCATATTTGACTCGATAATCACAAAGACCCAATAAATAATAACACTACTGATTTGTTGTCTGTACGACGTTTTACAGCCAACGCACAGCACGGTAGTGTGAATGTTAATAAATACTGAAAACTACTATTTCTTGAAAAGCAAAAACACATACAAGAGACAAATAGAAGATTCGGTTTAATATTCAGTTTGTTCATGAGAGGAAATACATGAATAAGGTGCAAGACCTCTTACGCTCCTTCGGTCGGCTTAAGCTGTATTCTTATTTAGATGCAAGGAGACTGGGTTTGGTGATCACATAGCACTATTCAGTAATACCTCTAGGGAGTTGTAGTTACAGCCACCACACAGCACTACACAAGTGTCAATACCACTAGTGTGTTGTATTACTGTGTTGTATTTACAGCCGCCACACAGCACTAAACAAGTGTCAATACCACTAGTTAATTGTATTTACAGCCGCCATACAGCAATAAACAAGTGTCAGTACCACTAGTGTGTTGTAGGTACAGCCAACATAGAGCCATAAACAAGTGTCAATACCACCAGTTTGTTGTAGTTACAGCCGCCACACAGCACTAAACATGTCACTACAACTAGTGAGGTGTAGTTACAGTCGCCACAAAGCACTAAACATATCAATATCACTAGTGTGTTGTATTTACAGCCGCCATAAAGCACTACACAAGTGTGAATACCACCACTGTGTTGCAGTTACAGCCGCCACACAGCACTAAACAAGTGTCTATATCACTAGGGAGTTGCATTTACAACCGCCACACAGCACTAAACAAGTGTCAATACAACTAGTTAGTCGTATTTACAGCCGCCATACAACACTAAACACGTGTCAATACAAATAATGTGTTGTAGTTACAGACATCCACCACACAGCACTAAACATGTCAATACCACTAGTGTGTTGTAGTAACAGCCACCACACAGCACTAAACAAGTGTCATTGCAACTAGTGAGTTGTAGTTATAGCCGCCACACAGCACTAAACAAGTGTCAATACCACTATTGTGTTGTAGTAACAGCCACCAAACAGCACTACACAAGTGTCATTGCAACTAGTGAGTTGTAGTTATAGCCGCCACACAGCACTAAACAAGTGTCAATACCACTATTGTGTTGTAGTAACAGCCACCACACAGCACTTAACAAGTGTCAATGCCACTAGAGAGTTGTATTTATAGCCGCCACACAGCACTAAACAAGTGTCAATACCACTAGTATGTTGTAATAACAGGCACCACACAGCACTAAACATATCATTACCACTAGTGTGTTGTAGTAACAGCCACAACACAGCACTAAACATGTCAATGCCACTAGTGAGTTGTAGTTACAGCCGCCACACTGCACTAAACAAGTGTCAATACCACTAGTGTGTTGTAGTAACAGCCACCACACAGCACTAAACATGTCATTACCACTAGTGAGTTGTAGTTACAGCCGCCACAAAACACTCAACATGTCAATACCACTAGTGAGTTGTAGTTATAGCCGCCCTACAGCACTAAACAAGTGTCAATACTATTAGTGAGTTGTATTTGCATCCGTCACTCAGCACTAAACTAGTGTCAATACCACTAGGGAGTTGTATTTACAGACACCACACAGCACTAAACAAGTGTCAATACCACTAGGGAGTTATAGTTACAATCGCCACACAGCACTAAACAAGTGTCAATACCACTAGATAGTTGTATTTACAGTCACCACACAGCACTAAAGAAGTGTCAATACCACTAGTGTGTTGTAGTTACATCCGCCTCACAGCACTAAACAAGTGTCAATACCAGTAGGGAGTTGTAGTTACAGCCACCACACAGCACTAAACAAGTGTCAATACCAGAAGGGAGTTGTAGTTACAGCCACCACACAGCACTAAACAAGTGCCTATGTCACTAGGGAGTTGTAGATACAGCCGCCACACAACACGAAATATGTCAATACCACTAGTGAGTTGTAGTTATAGCCGTCACACAGCACTAAGCAAGTGTCAATACTATTAGTGACTTGTATTTACATCCGCCACTCAGCACTAAACTAGTGTCAATACCACTGGTGAAATGTAGTTGCAGCCGATATACAGCACTAAGCAAGTGTCAATACTATTAGTGAGTTGTATTTACATCCGCCACTCACCACTAAACTAGTGTCAATACCACTAGGGAGTCATATGTACAGCCACCACCAGCACTAAACAAGTGTCAATACCACTAGGGAGTTGTAGTTACAGCCGCCACACAGCACTAATCAAGTGTCAATACCACTAGTTAGTTGTATTTAAAGCCACCACACAAAGCTAAACAAGTGTCAATACCACTAGTGTGTTGTAGTTACATCCGCCACTTAGCACTAAACAAGTGTCAATACCACTAGGGAGTTGTAGTTACCGTCACCACACAGCACTAAACAAGTGACAATACCACTATTGTGTTGTAGTTACAGCCGCCACACAGCACTAAATATGTCAATACCACTAGTGAGTTGTAGTTACAGCCGCCAAAAAGCACTAAATATGTCAATACCACTAGTGAGTTGTAGTCACAGCCGCCACTCAGCACTAAACAAGTGTCAATACCACTTGTGAGTTGTAATTACAAACGCCTAACAACACTAAAAACAAGTGTCTATATCACCAGGGAGTTATAGTTACAGCCGCCACACAGAACTAAACAAGTGTCAATACCACTTGTGAGTTGTAATTACAAACGCCTAACAACACTAAAAACAAGTGTCTATATCACCAGGGAGTTATAGTTACAGCCGCCACACAGAACTAAACAAGTGTCAATACCACTAGTGAGTTGTAGTTACAGCCTCCACACAGCAACTAGGGAGTTGTAGTTACATCCACCAAACAGCACTAAACAAGTGTCTATACCACTAGGCAATTGTTGTTACAACCGCCACGCGGCATTAAAATGGTATCAATACCACTAGTGAATAGTAGTAACAGCCGCCACACAGCACTAAACAAGTGTCTATACATATAGGGAGTTGTAGTTACAATCGCCACACAGCACTAAACAGGTATCAATATCACTATGGAGCTGTAGTTACAGCGGCAACACAACACTAAACAAATGTCACTACCATAGTGAGTAGTAGTTACAGCCACCAAACAACACTAAACAAGTGTCAATACCACTAGGCAGTTGTAGTTACAGCCGCCACACAGCATTAAACAAGTGTATATACCTAATGGGCGTTGTAGTTACAGCCGCCACACAGCACTAAACATGTATCAATAGCACTATGGAGTTGTAGTAATAGCCGCAACACAACACTAAACAAGTGTCAAAACCACTAATGAGTTGTAGTTACAGCCGCCACACAGCACTAAACAAGTGTCACTACCATAGTGAGTTGTAGTTAAAGATACCACACAGCACTAACCATGTGTCATTACTACTGGTGAGTTGTATTTACAGTCGCCACACAGCACTAAACAAGTATCAATACCACCAGTCCAGTGGGTTGTAGTTACGGCCGCCACACAACAATAATCGAGTGTCAATACCACTCATGAGTTATATTTACAGTCGCCACACAACACTAAACAAGTGTCTATATCACTAGTGAGTTGTAGTTACAGCCGCCACGCATCACTAAACAAGTGGCAATACCACTAGTGAGTTGTAATTACTGTCGCCACACATCATTAAACAAGTGTCAATACCACTACTGAGTTGTAACTTCAGCCGTCACACTGCACTAAACAAGTGTCAATACCACTAGTGAGTTGTAGTTACAGTCGCCACACAGCACTAAACAAGTGTCAATACCAATAGTGAGTTGTAATAACAGCCGCCACACAGCACTAAAAAGGTGTCAATACCACTCGTGAGCTGTATTTACAGCCGCCACACAACACTAAACAAGTGTCTATACCACTAGTGAGTTGTAGTTACAGCCGCCAGATAGCACTAAACAAGTGTCAATACCACTGGTGAGTTGTAGTTACAGAAGACACACAGCACTAAACAAGTGTTTATATCACTAGGGAGTTGTAGTTAGAGCCGCCACACAACACTAATCAAGTGTGATTAGCACTAGTGAGTTGTAATTTCAGTCGCCACACAACACTAAACAAGTGTTTATATCACTAGGGAGTTTTAGTTAGAGCCGCCACACATCACTAAACAAGTGTTATTAGCACTAGTGAGTTGTAGTTACAGCCGCCAGATAGCACTAAACAAGTGTCAATACCACTAGTGAGTTGTAGTTACAGCCGCCACACAGCACTACACAAGTGTTTATATCACTAGGGAGTTGTAGTTACAGCCGCTACACATCACTAAACAAGTGTGATTAGCACTAGTGAGTTGTAGTTACAGCCGCCAGATAGCACTAAACAAGTGCCAATACCACTAGTGAGTTGTAGTTACAGCCGCCACACATCACTAAACAAGTGTCAATACCATTATTGAGTTGTAGCTATTGTCGCCACATAACACTAAACTTTTGTCAATACCACTAGTGAGTTGTATTTAGAGCCGCCACACAGCACTAAACTATTGTCAGCATCACTAGTGACTTGTAGTTACAGCCACCACACAGCACTAAACAATTGTCAATACCACTATTGGGTTGTAGATTTAGCCGCCACACAGCACTAAACAAGTGTCAGAACCACTAGGGAGTTCACAAGTGTCAATACCACTAGGGGGTAGTAGTTGCAGCCACCACACAGCACTAAACAAGTGTCAATACCACTAATCAGTTGTAGTTACAGCCGCCACACAGCACTAAAGAAGTATCAATACCACTAGGGAGTTGTAGATACAGACGACACACAGCACTAAACAAGTGTCAATACCACTAGTGAGTTTTAGTTACAGCCGCCACACAGCACATAACAAGTGTCAGTAACACTAGGGAGTTGTATTTGCATCCGCCACACAGCACAAAACATGTCAATACCATTAGTGTGTTGTAGTTACAGCCGCCAATTAGCTCTAAACAAGTGTCAAAACTACTACTGATGTGTATTTACATCCGCCACACATCACTTAACTAATGTCAATACCACTGGTAAGTTGTAGTTACAGCCCCCACACAGCACTAAACAAGTGTTAATACCACTAATGAGTTGTAGTTACGGCCGCCACACAACACTAAGCAAGTGTCTATACCTCTCGTGAGTTGTAGTTATTGCCGCCACACAACACTAAATTAATGTCAATACCACTCGTGAGTTGTAGTTACTGTCGCCACATAGCACTAAACAGGTTCTATACCACTAGGCAAGTGTAGTTACAGCCGCCACACAGCATTAAACAAGTGTATATACCTAATGGGCGTTGTAGTTACAGCCGCCACACAGCACTAAACATGTATCAATAGCACTATGGAGTTGTAGAATAGCCGCAACACAACACTAAACATGTGTCAAAACCACTAATGAGCTGTAGTTACAGCCGCCACACAGCACTAAACAAGTGTCACTACCATAGTGAGTTGTAGTTAAAGCCGCCACACAGCACTAACCATGTGTCATTACTACTGGTGAGTTGTATATACAGTCGCCACTCAGCACTAAACAAGTATCAATACCACCAGTGGGTTGTAGTTACGGCCGCCACACAACAATAATCGAGTGTCATTACCACTCATGTATTATATGTACAGTCGCCATACAACACTAAACAAGTGTCTATATCACTAGTGAGTTGTAGTTACAGCCGCCACGCATCACTAAACAAGTGTCAATACCACTGGTGAGTTGTAGTTACTGTCGCCACACAACACTAAACAATTGTCAATACCACTAGTGAGTTGTAGTTACAGCCGCCACACAGCACTAAACAAGTGTCAATACCACTGGTGAGTTGTAGTTACAGCCGCCACACAACACTAAACAAGTGTCTATACCATTCGTGAGTTGTAGTTACAACCGCCACACAACTCTAAACAAGTGTCAATACCACTCGTGAGTTTTGTTTACCACCGCCACACAGCACTAAGCAAATGTCAATACCACTAGTGAGTTGTAGTTACTGCCGCCACGCAGAACTAACAAGTGTCAATACCACTACGGAGTTCTCGTTACAGCCGCCACACATCACTACACAAGTGTCAATACCACTCGTGAGTTTTGTTTACCACCGCTTAACAGCACTAAACAAATGGCAATACCACTAGTGAGTTATAGTTACAGCCACCACTCATCACTAAACTCGTGTCAATACCACTAATGAGTTGTAGTTACAGCCGCCACACATCACTAAACAAGTGTCAATACCACTAGTGAGTTTGAGTTACAGCCACCACACAGCACTAAACAAGTGTCATTAGCACTAATGAGTTATAGTTAAGTTACAGTCACCACACAGCACTAAACAAGTGTCATTACCACTAGTGAATTATATTACAGCCGCCACACAGCACTAAACAAGTGTCATTACCACTAGTGAGTTATATTACAGCCGCCACACAGCACTAAACAAGTGTCATTAGCACTAGTGAGTTGTAGTTACAGTCGCCACACAGCACTAAACAAGTGTCAGTACAACTAGTGAGTTGTAGTTACAGCCGCCACACAGCACTAAATAAATATTTATATCACTAGGGAGTTGTAGTTACAGCCGCCACACAGCACTAAATAAGTGTTAATACCAATAGTGAGTTGTAGTTACAGCCGTCACACGGCACTAAACAAGTATTTATATCACTAGGGAGTTGTAGATACAGCCGCCACACATCACTATATAAGTGTCAATACCACCACACATTCAATATATTGAAAGAAACTTTTATTCACGAACGTGGTTTTAATGGAAATTTACGGAGCATGGTAGAGTGTAGCTCGTTACTACAGTTCACCGCTGCGGGTTCAAAAAGTGTCGATTTTCACGGATGACGGGTATACAGTACTGGTTCTATCCAGGAAAAATGGGGTGGTCTGCCTTTACCACAAACAAATCGACCGTCATATATGGCCTAACGTGCGTTTAAAATGACGTAAAACACCATTCAAATAAAGTTACTAGATATGACGCTTCCTATAATATAAGCATAGTGGTATACATGATGTATTTAGTATTTTAAACAGGGTTTTGGTGTATAGGGTTTTAGGAGTTACGTCATCGATTGGTTTTCCAGTTAACATACCTTCGCCACTCCCGCTACTCCCCACCCCCATGAAACATGTTGTCTCCAAGAATCTTCGTCATCCTCGCCCCTCCCCCACACGTGTGCACAAATATACACAACCGCTCCTTTTTCCTTATATCGCTTTAATAATCAAAAATAACTGTTCTGTGGTATTAAAATGTCCTTCTAGAAATAGGTCCGCACTGCACCACAAACACAGTGCAAATTAAATATACAATGAAAAGGGTAATACACAACACAACGAGTAATGAAGACAGAGTTACCGACTTGGAACGGTCAATTTGATGTGTATACAATCTCGCTATAATCCTGTCTTCAGCAGGAACCCGCCAAAACAAGACTCAATAAGTGTTATTTTATGATTATTCTTAGTTGGCTTTGCATTTGTTTGCTATAATTTCGTAATTATATATTGATATTTAGGACATTTACAAACTGATTGTCTTTAATCATTCAAAATAGTTTACGGGCTTTCTGTAGGCTAGTTTGCCGCATAGTAAGAGTCAAAGCAATGTAACAGTTGATGGTATGTATTACTGAGATAGCCTAGTGGTATTTATATCATTAGGAATATATCAGTATATATCTGTTTTGTATAATCCAAAAAGGTCAAGGTGAATCCCGTCCCGATTTGCATACATAACTGTATGTAGATAACACAAAAAAACAATAAACCATTATAAGCTTCAATCTATTGGGAAAATGTTTCAAATGCCCATCCACAGTTTTGCCGAAATGAGATAGTATTCCAGATAGTATTCCAGATAGTATTCCAGATAGTATTCCAGATAGTATTCCAGATAGTATTCCAGATAGTATATTCCAGATAGTATTCCAGATAGTATTCCAGATAGTATATTCCAGATAGTATTCCAGATAGTATTCCAGATAGTATATTCCAGATTTCCAGATAGTATTCCAGATAGTATATTCCAGATAGTATTCCAGATAGTATTCCAGATAGTATATTCCAGATAGTATTCCAGATAGTATTCCAGATAGTATTCCAGATAGTATATTCCAGATAGTATTCCAGAGATAGTATTCCAGATAGTATTCCAGGTATTCCAGATAGTATATTCCAGATAGTATTCCAGATAGTATTCCAGATAGTATATTCCAGATAGTATTCCAGATAGTATTCCAGGTATTCCAGATAGTATATTCCAGATAGTATTCCAGATAGTATTCCAGATAGTATATTCCAGATAGTATTCCAGATAGTATATTCCAGATAGTATTCCAGATAGTATTCCAGATAGTATATTCCAGATAGTATTCCAGATAGTATTCCAGATAGTATTCCAGATAGTATATTCCAGATAGTATTCCAGATAGTATTCCAGATAGTATTCCAGAGATATTATTCCAGATAGTATTCCAGATAGTATTCCAGAGATAGTATACCAGATAGTATTCCAGATAGTATTCCAGATAGTATTCCAGATAGTATTCCAGATAGTATATTCCAGATAGTATTCCAGATAGTATTCTGATGCCAGTTGGGGATTCGGAATTGTTGTATAAGTCGTTATTTTATCCAAAAAAAAATAATGTTTGCAGTGATAAACAGTTTGTATTGATTAAATTCACATCTTTGCCGCGTTTGTTCATCAATTTATTGAATTTTTATGCCAGTCGGTGATTCAAAATTTCCAGCCGCGAATAACCAACTACCTACCAGTTGCCAGTTGGGGATTCGGATTTTTGTATAAGTCGCTACTATAATTTTTTTTTATATCTATGCAATGAAGAAAACATGTTATATTGATCATAAGCACATGTTTGACGCGTTTGTTCATCAGTTTATTGAATTTACGTGCCAGTTGGTGATTCAAAATATCCAGTTGGTTATTCGCCGCGAATAACCAACTACCTACCAGTTGCCAGTTGGGGATTCGGATTTGTTGTATAAGTTATTATTTTTTATAAATAAATGCAGTGAATAATCTTTTAATATTGATTAAAATCACATCTTTGTCATTTTTGTTCATCAATTTATCGGTTTTTTTTCTCGCCAATGTCCTTCAAAATGTCCAGTTGAGTTGGTTATTCGCAACGAATAACCAACTGGCTACCAGTTGCCAGTTGGGGATTCAGATTTTACATTAAAATTTTCCCTTTTGTTGTTGATTATTTGTATTAACATATAATCTTGAGTAAGACATACAAATTCCCTTGTTATTATAATAATACAAACGAATCCCCAACTGGCAACTGGTTGGTAGTTGGTTATTCGAATAACCAACTGCCAACTACCAACTACCTACCAACTTATCAACCATATCTATATTTCATAATTTGTGCTCATCATTTCTTGCAAACTGAGAAATGTCTACCAAATTATCCTGCATTTATAGAACAAGTGAAAGCATCGAGATAAAAATTGTTTCCACCGTTTATGTACCCCTTATAAAAGTATAGTACAATAAAATAAAGACACAATGTAGGTCATGATATGTTGTGGTGTAAGCTAGGATAAAAGTAGTGATACTATACAATGTTTTAACTCACTGCTGAAAGTATGTTCAAACCGTTCCATTACTTGAAGAAGTAGTGCTTTATTATAGGAGCAGGAAAACTGTCAATGTCCTCATCAAGTATTGTGTATTACTGTATGCAAAACTGATATTCAAATACAGTTGTGTAAATAAAAACAAAATATTAAACGCAACACATCTATATATATACACGTCATAAGTAAGCATTGGAAAATAAAGACGAACGTGTTTGGGAATTATATTAAAGTTAGTATTTATATTGAATAGTATGTTCAAAAGCTAATGAAATGTTTCCTGAAAGAACCTTATTTTAATATAATGTCATACTGGTTACAGTGAGTTTAGGTAGCCATAGTATAAATAAAATACAATGCTTAATATTATAAAGCATATGTTATTCAATGTTTAAGTACTACACATATATGTTCTCATTTATTATCAAACCGATCTAGATTAAGTCCGTTCCAAAACAATGGTTATTAAGAAAAAAAACTGACCGCGTGTCAAATGGATTAAATTGAAATAAGGCGCCTCAACACAAAACAAAATGAAAAGGGCCAACAGGAAGGATCATTCCAGACCCAGCTCCATTTATGATTAAAACAAATATGCAGCATTCTACTACAACCTTCTCAGATCCTGTTTGCGCGTGTGTGTGATTCTAAACTTGTTTTTAGTTTAGTGCTGATTTAAAGTTCTCCGGCCATGTTTGTTTCATGAACATGTTTATTTAAATCGAAATCAATACACAACAATAGACATTTACAATTCACACATTGCAATATCTGCGAAAAGCGAGAATAAGATTTTATTTGATGACGTAGAAAACTTTGAAAAGGTAAATTAATCCACAGGTAAATGTCTTTATCAATTATCTGGCAATAGTTGTGCAGCTATACAATTCAGATTTATCTCATTTCCCCGTGCAGTCACGGAGTGGTAAAAATATTATCTACGTCATGCAAATAATACTTATTTTTACATACAACTAAGTAGCAGTTTTAAATAGATGTTTCTCTCCGAGACTATCAAGAAATGTTCATATGATGTTTAAGAGTAAAATTTGTTAATTGATAATACTACTGAAAGGGTGGCCATTCATCTTTAAACTACGTTTTGTTTGTTTCTCAGTCATTTAGCCTACTTTGGGATCCAGTGTTTGTGAAAATATGAGTTTTACTTTTTAACTGCGTAAGTCTTTTATAAAAGCAAATCGTACTACTTTTGTAGTGTAGATAATCTTTCCTAGAGAAATATAACCATACAATTGTTTCGTTTAACGTAAAAATACATATATTCTTCTGGTCTTAATTATAGCATATCTCGGATTGCTCCATATGCGCTGATGTTTAAGACGGCTCTTTTCTATAAGACCTAATATTTCTTCTTGTTTATATATAATGAACAGACAACCATTTACAAGTATTAAATATAGACTCTAAACATGTACTTTAAGATTAAAACTTACTTAACGTCTGCAACGATCTAAATAAGGAGACTATGTATAATAGATCATGAAAGGAAAATCAAATTAATTAATTATTGAAATAATAAAAAGAAATGAATGAATGAATGAATGAATGAATGAATGAATGAATGGTGTTTTACGGCACGCCGACACATAAATAGGTCATATTGTGCGCCAAAACTGATGAAAGATGAAGAAATAAAGTAGTAATTAAAAATTAATGTAAATATATAAAGATAAAACTATTAACAAATAATGGATGATATGGTAGTAATATAATCTATATATGTAAATCAACAAATGCCCGTCAACGGGTATATAAAGTAAATATATATAAGAACATATTATAATGATCTATAGTATCAATAACTCTTTCATAGTATTAACATTGTAGTACATTTGACGCAAAGGAGCAAAGTCTACACATTCCAACAAAATGTGTTTGACCGTTAACGGTGCAAAGCAGGGTATACATTGAATCAGGTAGATGGCACAGACCACATAGCTTTCCCCGTGACGAAAGAAAATGTATTACGTGTAATAAGCTTGAAGATGAGTATCATTTTATTTTATTTTAGAATGTTCTTTATTTAAAGACATACGTAAAATACACATAAAAAGGTATTTCTGGACAAGACCAAGTATGTTTAAGCTAAAACAGCTATTTAGTAGCGAAAATGAAAATGTCATCAGACATTTATGTATGTATATCTTCAAATGTTTTGAAGTAAAGAAACAGATTATTTGACTATATAATGAAAATCTTCTTAATCCATATTTGACATCCAATTAATGTAACTTTGTTTTATTTATCATATATGCATGTTATTTAAGTCGTATATAATTGTAAATATGTAGGTAATTAAATTTCCTACTTTAAAGTGTTATAACTACAGTTGTTTTTATATTAAACTTATTTTGAATGGTGTCATTAGTTTGCAAATATAGCTAACATAAATACTATTTACAGCCGTTAATTACCCAGGTGGCGGTGCCGTACGGATGCAGTGAGCGCGTTAGGTATGGACAGACCAAATCACCAATCCTGCTGCATTTGTGGGGCACTACCACCTTGGGATTGTTATATTAATTCTGTTCGAAATGTTTTGCAAGACGTTGTAACATCACAACAGTATCACCTTCTCCGTTATTTCTATTAATTAGGAATACAAATAATATAATATTATGTTTATAGCAGAAAAATGTTCATGTTAATACTTAGAACTGTAAATATGTTTATTGCTATGTCATATGTTATATGTATATATGCATTTGTAGTATCTCACGGGCCTACGGCCTATTGATTTATGAATAAAATCTTCTTCTTCTTTTACATTCTGGTAATTGCTCACCTTGTAATAAATATAAATGAGTATAACGTTTATGCCCTATCCTGCACCGGGCTAGGACAACTTCTTCTCGACGAATATGTCTACTAGAAGAACGCCATTCTTTGAGTAACGGTTTAATTGAATGGAGTTTATTTTTAACTGACAAATCCAAGTGGTTTGCCAAGAGTTACGAATATATGTGTTAATACAACTTTTAAAATCAGTATAAGGTAATTTGGCATTAGATATATGTAAACCTAATGCTGCTTTAGCAGCACTATCAGCTCTATCATTACCACGTATTCCTACATGGCTTGGAAGATAGCAGAAAATAATAACATGATCAACTATAAGAGAATTGTACTTTTCTAAATGTTGAAGCACAATTGGGTTTTACCCAGGGCTTGAAGAGATGAAAGGGAATTGCCTTAAGTTCAGCTGAAAAGATAGAGACCTTGTCAGGCAGGCGGCTCTTTATGCTGTGTTTGCGAAAAACAGCTGCTGCAGCTACCTTATCTCCATCTTTAGAACCATCTGTGTATATATGTTTGACAGTTACTGTATTTCGATTTAATTTCATTAAATTTGCTTTGAAAGACAGTAGGGTCTGTACTGGAATTGTTACTATTACAAAGATCAAAAATAATTGTTGGTGTTTCCAAAGTCCACGGTGGAATTTGTGGTACTTTGCACTTGGCAATCAAATTGAGGTCGTTTTCATGTCTCATAATTTTGGATTAATACCAAATGGTCGAATGGCATTCGGTTTTCGATCAAAAAGAGGTTCATAACTAGGATTAAAAACAGTATCGAAAGTTGGGTTTGAAGGGTTAGATTGTAATTTAATGGCATATAGCAGGGCTAATTTGTCCCGTCTATGAGACAGTGATGGTTCGTTAGCTTTAACATATAGACTTTCGGCTGGTGATGTACGAAAGGCACCTAAAGCGAGTCGTAATCCTTGATTATGTATAGGATCGAGCATCTGCAAGTATGACTTGCGAGTCGATCCATATACTATTGAGACGTAGTCCAGCTTGGATCTGATAAGAGATCTATAAAGTTGTAAACGTACTTTACGATCTGCTCCCCAATTAGTGTTTGCAACAAGTTTAATCAAATTACGAGCTTTAATGCACTTGGCCTTTACGTATTTAAGGTTGGTATAAACGTTAATTTACGGTCAAAAATAAGACCAAGGAATTTTGTCTCATCCACTACTGGTATCGGTGATACATCCAGTGTTAAATGAGGGTCTTCGTGATGTTTACGTAGTTGACAAAAGTGCATACAATTAGTTTTTGATTTTGATTTAGACAATTTAAAACCATTTTCATCCGACCAGGTCTGAAGTTTATAGAGACATTGTTCGTCAACAAAGTCGTCAGCATATAGAGAGCAATCCACACCAGGATTGTTGCATTTAACTATACTGTTAATTTTTATATTAAAAAGGGTGGCAGAGAGTATGCTGTTCTGTGGCACACCCATCTCCTGTTCATGAATGTCAGAGAGGGTTGTACCCATTCGGACATGAAACTGTCTATCATCTAAGAAATTCTCTATAAAAATTGGTAATCGGCCTCGAAGACCATGGTCATGAGGATCTTTCATGATACCGTACTTCCATGCAGTATCATAAGCTTTCTCCAAGTCATAAAATACTGCGACTAGATGTTCTTTCTTTACGAAAGCTTAAAATCGAAGGAGATTGTCTGTTGTGCCTCGTCGGCGCCGGAATCAACTTTGATACTTTGTTATCAGTTTGTTGGACTCCAGGTACCAAACGAGTCTCTCGTTAATCATGCGTTCCATGGTTTTACATATACAACTCGTTAAAGAAATAGGCGATACATTACTGGGTCCTTGTAATCCTTTCCAGGTTTGGGGACTGGAATAACGATTGCTTCCCGCCCAGAATCGGGGAAGTTTCCTGTCACCCAAACCTTATTAAATATATCAAGAAGTATAGAGACAGATTTCTGGTAAATGTTTTAATAATTGATAATGGATATCATCAGGATCATTTATAGTTTATACCTACAACTTTAAAATTTAAGAATTAGTACAGATATATAATATATCAAATATTTACGGTGAAAAATATTGTCAGACCAGGAGTTTTTTTTGTAGTGTAGATTATCTTTCACAGAGAATATAATTATACAATTGTTTAGTTCAACGTAAAAATACATACGTTTTAAAGACAATGGAAATTGATGGGGTTAGGGGCTATATGATTTGTAATGTAATGTTGTTAGAACTTGTGGCCCAACCCGTTTGCATATTATATGGCAATAAAATATGTTTAAATCATACGATTTGTAATTGTCTAAGTGTCTTGTCAATATAAACATATTTATTAACGCCTACGGGTATTTTATCACGGTAGGCGGTTCTATCTTTGACAGGTGACAACGTCAAGGTGTCTAAAAAAAATGACATTTCAGACTTTCTTTTAGTATAATACTGTCAAAAAGTGTGTAAAGATGTATATTAACTTTCCGACTATTGAAGCGATGCAGCCGGTAATTATGAATATGTGAAAATAGAGAAACATAATGTCAGTGTTTAACTACATACAATTAATTTATTGTATATATACAATTGTTTGTATATATATACAAGTATACTGTTTATAAACATGTAAAATATAATTTGATGTACATAGGAAATGCAATAAAATCATAGTAATGAAACCAGGATTGGACATTATTTTAACACCTAAGGCTGTGACATAAAATCTACAATGGAAAATTAGTTCATCATCATTCAAAGCTATACTGTAATAACAACATAGGTACATCGTCATCGTCATGAAAAAGGTATAGTAGATGAAACATCAACATCGTCGCGATAATGCAAAAAGTAACAATAGGTATAAAACGTCATCGTCGGCGCCACACGTCGAACAGAAAATCGTCTCTTTAAAAGTAGATGATGTCAAAGAAATCGTCTCTTTAAAGTGAAATCCGTCTGTTCAAAACTACGCACAATGCAGAGAATGAGAAATGTGTTGCCAAATGACATTATTAGATTACAGCTGGCTAAGAAAGACGAATCTGACTAGCATAACTATATGAAAGAGAGAGACAATACGGGTGAGAAGTAAGTTTAAGTCGGACACCATGACATTAAAGTTATATTTAGAGTCTCCGTTGCCGAGTAATCTAGTATGCTGACTGTAAACCTCGCCATCACCGATATCAACGCCAGGTAGTTACTTCGGATCCTAGTTCGGAGTCGAAAGTGTGTTGGAAGATTGCATACTGATTATAGCCCAGACAATGTTGGTGGTATTTCTCTAGACAATAATATGTGCTTCCCTTGTCTATGTGTGAACTGTTTCAAAACAATTTTTTGTTCTCTTTATCTGACAACCATTGTACTATACAAACTTGTACAGGGAGCATCTACGCGAATTAGTATTGGACACACAAGTATATAACTTTTCCGTTAAAATATAGCATCACATTTCCATTAAAATCAACAGGTAATAAATGCTTATTCAACGGACATTTTATGTTAGCACCTTTAGCGGACGTTGTCCGTGCGCCAAAATGAGACTATAAAAAGTATGAACAGTTTATCAAACTTGTCATTTATTTTAACCGAAACCCTTCATCACAAAACCGAGGTCATGTTTATCATGTTTATATATGAGCTTTATTTAGAGTTTGTAAAATTATTATTTTAAATTATTAGTTGGTCATCACACATTGTTTCTGTCCATTTCAGAAACATGTTTCCGGATAACCTCATTGTTTCCAGCTATAATGGGGTAAGTATCTAAGGTTTTCAATGAGTATACTATGTTAATAATCTACTTTAGAACCTGGTTTAAACCCCCAGCGGCCATTTTGCCACTGACCTGACAGTACCCCTATTGTCAACCATTTGATGTTGTTTGTGGTTTAGCATTGCTGTGTGTATGCGTGCTGTTGCTTGAACTTGTTCCGTGATATTTATATTTCCTACTGACCTGACAATACCCCTATTGTTAACCATTTGATGTTGTTTGTGGTTTAGCATTTAGTGCTTGTACCTATCCGTGTTATTGCTGTGTGTATGCGTGCTGTTGGTTGAACTTGTTCCGTGATTCTTATAGTTCGACTAGTATACGTACTTTATATCAATTTCAGCTGAAACAAATTACCGAAAACGTTTATTTAAGAAATCCGGAGGGTTTATATTTTCCCAAATCAATACCTGGTGGGCGGGACTTGAAGTACATCGATACCATGGGCCATAGGCCCGCGGTTTCGATGTGTTATGTTTCAAGTCACAATCACCAGGTTTTGATCTCGAACAATATTGCATTTATTATCTGATATGGATATTTATGTATCATTATACACAATTTGTCGAAAGACTGAACAGCATACAAATACAATTCTCACAACTTAGATGTTATGCCCATCTCTCAACATCAAACGCGAACAATATGCAGATTCGTCATATTTAAATGTGTTGTAGAAACGTAGCTACGTGCACAGTTACGTCTCTTAAAATAACGCATTCCACTGCATTGTTGTTTTGCATCTGACATTACAAATGACGTCTCAACGGTTAACGTGTTTTGTTTTGCGTTTAAAATGACGTATTAACGGTAAACGTACGCGTCACGTACGCTGACGTCAGATGTATTGATAGGACTTTTAAAACCTCCCCAATAACCAATCAGCAATGAGCATATAAATATATCGGAATATTTATAAAGATAAAGATTCTGCAACGCAATACATATTTGACGTTTGGCAGTTACCTTTTTTACATTATTAGTTATTGGGTTTGTTACTGACCATCTTCAGAAATATGTGGGGTCAGTAAGATTTATAGGGGGCGAGGCAATAGCCGATTCCCCCTATATATCTGACTGACCCCACATATTTCTGTAGGGGGTCAGTAACAAACCCAATAACTGATTTACTGCATCGAGCACCTTTTCTTAAGGCAAACACCGCTATTTAACCCATTTTAATTGAACGTCAACGTCATTCAGGCAGTTTGACGTCATGACGTTGACGTCACCACAGGTACAGTTTAAGAACATTATTACTTCACTTATTATGTTTGTTACTAACGCCTTAAAGAACTATTTGCAAATTGTTTAAACTTTGAATCGGAATTGTAGTCCATATTGTTTTAGTGACCCTCTATGAAATTTACTGACCCACTATAGAATAATAGAGGGTCACCATGTGACCGCTCTAATCCAATGAAATTCCTAGAATTTTGTGCGAGGTGCAATAATAATCATTACACGTTCCTTTGCAAAGTTATGCGACAACCGAGGAACGACATTTTTATGACAAATTTTCAGATGTTTAGTTGTGTCGATCAGCGAAGTGATCAGGAATTTAAATCTATATACAGCTATCCGATAGACATTGTAGGAACTTTTATGGAACTATTTCAAGCTGTATTTGAAGAAGACGTGCTGAAACGTTCACTCAGAAATATGTATATGCTATTTATATAGTTGTCTGTGGGTATCGCGAGTTTCCAAATTCGATACTTATCTAAATCATATCCGAAAATTGAACATATCCAACATATAGGAATAACATCATGGTTTAAAAATGAGATTCGACTCTAGGCCATGGGTATTACACTTATTTAATATATATCCAGAATGTAAATGTTGTTGATTTATAATCTTCTTAAATGTATATATTGAGGGTTAAATATAACAGATTTTTAACTTATCTATTCACGTTCTGTATAATTACAGTTTAGATCCGAAGAAGTGGAAGTGGAACACAACCGGACGATAACAGTCCAATACAACAACACGAATACAACACTGTATGACACGGGCATTACTGATGCCAAAGTTTACAACGTCACATTCAACGTCGTAAATGACGTCATTACGACGGTTAATAAAAGTACGTACTTATTTTTTTCATCTGTTTAGTGTCATGGATGAAAAGATTTTAAAAAAATGTTGTTGTTTTTGGAACATTACCACTAATTGGAAAACAAACTTCAAATACAATTAAAAATTCTCACAGCCTAAGGTGAAATTATGTTGGTAAAGACAATATGTAATAAACGTTGCTATTTATTTTTTTTATTAATATTGATATAATTTAGAATTCAATTTAAATATATATAAGCAAACACACTGCATTGATCACTGCAGCGAATGGATAGAGTTGAATTAACAAATAATACACATAAACCGAGTCATTTACACCCAGCTTTTAACCCCTAACGGCCTTTTTGGCACTGACCGTTCGAAGGCGGTAACACTTTTATTTTTGTGGTGTCGCATTATTCGCTCCCACTTATCCTTGTAACTCTGCGTTATTGTTACGCGTGTGTTTGTGCTGGACAGTGGTCTGTGAATGCTGGATTTCCTGTACGACGGGTATATCTACTTGTTTAATAGCCAACACCATTTTTCCTATAACTCCAGTACATGTTTTAATGTTTGCTATTTGCTCGCAATTTGCTATTTGCAATGCCGGATCTCTTTCAATGTCTCATAGAGGAACTTGCATGACTGCAAATACGTCCAAGTACTTGATATTGGACGTGTTTTTTCTGGATTTATATACTCCAATGTTCAAATAACGAAAAGCTTTTAACATGTCGTGCTACTGCTCAATACCTATGTAAGTCTAGTTCCACAAGCTCATGAATATGTCACACGATACCGTTACAGAAGAAATGCCCTGATTTTTTACTCGGGACATAGTATTTTCTGTATCTAAAGAGTATACTACGTTTCTAAATACGGAGAAATGTTTCATCGATGACGTCAATAAGGCTAGCTTTTAAAGAAAATCGGGCTGCATTTAAAAGACAATTTGTTATATTCCAGAATATGTTTGAACACTAAAAGATGAAACAAATAATGTCTTGAGAAGAATTGGTAATCGTTTATGTCAGTTTAGATCAGCTTTCGACTTAGTTGCTAAATTTATGATATATTAGATAGCAATGGTATTAATTTCACAAACATTGCCGATAGTAATACATGAAACAAGTGAAGCAACAGGTCCTCTTTTAAATATAATGTTTTGGCTTGTATACATGCTTACAATGGCAGATTAGAGTCAACGACCAGTGTCTTAATTACTGACAAACCCACGCACCCACACATATAGCACCACCACCCTTTGCTAGTTATGTGGCACATGTACGCTAGACGACACGTATAGGTACCGCAGTTACATTTTATATCTAGTAACTGTAATGTACTCATTTTGATTAAATGTCGTATATATTGTTAACAGATTTATCAAATAAAATTGAAAATAAAAAATAAATTTGAGGGCTTGAACAGTGATTTAATTAAACATGTTTGATGTTTTAAGCATACTTCACCGAGTACTAAATATCTTTTTAAACTTCTTTGGATGCTATGGAAACCTTAAAGGGAGGTAACTTGATGGGTTTTTTTAATCAAAAGCTGCTACCTACACGATCGGTGTTGTGATTTTCTGTGAAAACTGGCCTATGGGAATACCAGCAAAAAAGGGGTACTTATCTTTTTGATGGGCATATATTACTAAATGTTAACTATATTGCATCAATAATATATTAAAACCTATGGTAGAATAAGAAGATAATATTAAAACCCAAAATGTTATGTAATTATATGCAAGGAGGTTATAAGTCAAAATGATACTGGACGCTAATCGAGACGATAATTGTATAGCTCGATAAAAACTTTAAGATTGCCGGGTGTCCCTTTAACCACTCCTACGACTAGGTCTAAACTATTGACATGCTGTTGCTGATAAGCCACTACTGAACTATATTGATACATAACCCGCAGGTATAACAGTTAAAGAAATGGAACCTGGTTCGGGCAGTGGAACCAACAGCATGAATGTGCTAGGTTTGGTCGTGTTTTCTGTACTGATGGGAGTGATTCTTAGTCGAATGGGAAAGAAGGGAAAACCAATCATGGACTTCTGCAGTTGTCTGGCAGAGGCGTCGATGAACATATTCGTCATATTTATCTGGTAAGTATCTTTGGTTAAATTTAATATACGCGTACAACGACACGTTGTTTTAAAGAGAATGTACGAATACAGTAGTCCAACAAATGTTATCATTAAGCGTTCTGACAAACTTGGAAAACCGTGAAAGAATTATCAAAATCGGATGATAAACAAAGAAGACTTTTAAAAAGAGTATAAACGGATAGGAACATTTGCTAAAACGGATATGGAAGCCGCCATTTTGAGAACTTTCACATCATAGTTCTACATTAACAAGTACATTATAAATATAAAAGTCGAACAGGAAATGCAGCTTTCACAAAATACAGTAAAGCCAAAAACACGCAAAACGACAAACATGAATGGCAATGTTAATGAGGAATAAAGGCATATGACGTAACAAACACAAACAAGGGTTGACAATAGGACCGCCTTGGAACGGTCAGAGGCAAAAAAAGCTGGGGGTTTAAATCAGATTCTAGGCACCAAGCCTCACACTTACCCTACTGTCATCCCAATAAAACGGGACAGTGTAAATAAAGAAATCCCCGCCATGAACCATTCTCTAACCAACAAGGCAGCATTAATAGGCATTATAAATAAAATACAAAGATGTTCGTGTACGAGTATATAAATATAAAAATCAATAGCTTAGAAAGCCACAACGGTACTCAATGACTTCGCAGAAGCCAGAGCAACAAGAGAATAAACCATTGAGGGCACAACAAGACAAGATTAAAGATAAACATCCAACGTCACCGTCCTTTTGGGCTGTAGGTAGACGTCATCATAGGTCATCGCACAATTGAAGAAGAAAGCATAGTGGCGAACTGTAAATGGGTCCATTACCAAGCATGCAGTGCTTTGCAAAATGATAGGGTCATAACCTCTTTTGTTAACCTTTTAACAAGTTTAACAAAGATAGTATGAAAGTGATCATGACCAAGGATCTTATGAAGTTTGTAATCCCGTCACCATAGAAGTCAGGGCCCTGTTTTATTAAACATCTTATGATAGGTCTCCAATTTTAAAATCGTTCGCTTTTTTTCGCCTAAGTATTCAATGTAGACAATTATGTGTGCACGTAGTGCAGAAATATCACATGTATAAGAAAATGAAATGAAATCACGTGTATTTGAAAAGTGCAATTTATAGTGAAGCATTTAAGAAATTGATTTACAATCAAAATGGTCGTAAGTAGTTTCATAAAACGGGGCCCATGTTGTGATAGTTATTATCGCAGAAGAGATCTTAAATTACTTTTAAATTTGGAAAGAAGATCAGGGTTAGGATAATAAAATTGTGCAAAGGTTTTACGAAGTTTATGGTAACGTATGGAGTAGCTTTTTAGTTAAACAAAGATTACCAATATTAAAGTCCTCAACTCGAGTACAAGCTCTAGAAAAACGAATAAGTTGAGACACATAGACCCCATAAGAAGTTGTTCGGGGAACATCCCCATCTAAATGGGGGAAATTAACAATATCCGTTCAAAATTAAAATCATCTCTATTGTCATAGATTTTGCTAATTATTTCGTCATTTTCAATAGAGAGATGTAAATCGAGAAAAGAAGCGTTAGTATCAGAAATATTAGCTTTGTTAAGTTGAAGTTCTTTAGGATGTATATTATTAATCATAGTAGTAAAGAAAGGATTGTCAGTGTCCAATATGTCATCCAGATACCGAGAGGTGTCATTACAGGCTTCAAAAACATATGCCTGGATATCTGGTGAAAGTCTCAACATGAAATCTCTTTCATAGCAATATAAAGACAAATCTGCGACAAGGGGTGGACAGTTCGTACCTATAGGGATGCCAACAATATGTCTATAAACGGTAGTAATATCACTTAGGCAAAGAAGAGCACTGAAAACGAATGCAAATCATAAACTGATCATATAATGCGTTAAACACCTTAATATATTTATTATAAATACATCTTCATCAATCTGTGATTTTCTTTGCTAAAAGCAGTAAATTGTATCATATTTAGAAATAGTCCATATATGATATTTTAGAACTTTGATGTCATAATTCTCAAAATGGCGGCTTCTATATCCGTTTCAAAAGAACCTTTTAACAATTATATCTTCTTTGTTTATCTTCCGATTTTGACAACTCTTTCACTATTTTCAGAACTCTCTATACTAGAGACAGTTTGAATGTATGCCTATATTCCCTTCAACGGTTATACCTCACATAATAACTAAATGGTCGTTCAATGGTGTAGCCACCGTTATAACTTCTCATTCTCCAGTTGACACATAGATTTTCGGTATCGCCATTAACTTGGAAAAATACTCAATTTGTTTTCTGCTCGGTTTTATTACCAGTGCTATAAGACACCTGTAATATACGCCTTATTCTGCCTTTCCAATGAATGCCACTATTCCAACTTAATAATTTCGTGTGATATATAGATCCTTTCCTCTTTTATTATGCGATGACCCGACAGGTTGTGGACCCAATGACAGGTTGTGGACCCTATAACAGATTGTGGACCCTATGACAGATTGTGGACCCTATGGCAGATTGTGGGCCCTATGACAGACTGTGGGCCCTATGACAGATTGTGGACCCTATGATCATGACGTGTTCCTAAATTCTGAAAGGGATGATAATGTTTGTCTTCAATCTTGTCTTGTCGTGCCCTTCACGGTTTATGTTCGTGTTACTCTGGCTTCTCCTAGTCTTTGAGTACTTGCTTTGTAGATGTTTCAATCTTGTCTTGTCGTGCCCTTCACGGTTTATGTTCGTGTTACTCTGGCTTCTCCTAGTCTTTGAGTACTTGCTTTGTAGATTTTTCAATCTTGTCTTGTCGTGCCCTTCACGGTTTATGTTCGTGTTACTCTGGCTTCTCCTAGTCTTTGAGTACTTGCTTTGTAGCTGTTTCAATCTTGTCTTGTCGTGCCCTTCACGGTTTATGTTCGTGTTACTCTGGCTTCTCCTAGTCTTTGAGTACTTGCTTTGTGGATTTTTCAATCTTGTCTTGTCGTGCCCTTCACGGTTTATGTTCGTGTTTCTCTGGCTTCTCCTAGTCTTTGAGTACTTGCTTTGTAGATTTTTCAATCTTGTCTTGTCGTGCCCTTCACGGTTTATGTTCGTGTTACTCTGGCTTCTCCTAGTCTTTGAGTACTTTAATGCTTTGTGGATTTTTCAATCTTGTCTTGTCGTGCCCTTCACGGTTTATGTTCGTGTTACTCTGGCTTCTCCTAGTCTTTGAGTACTTGCTTTGTGGATTTTTCAATCTTGTCTTGTCGTGCCCTTCACGGTTTATGTTCGTGTTACTCTGGCTTCTCCTAGTCTTTGAGTACTTGCTTTGTGGATTTTTCAATCTTGTCTTGTCGTGCCCTTCACGGTTTATGTTCGTGTTACTCTGGCTTCTCCTAGTCTTTGAGTATTTGCTTTGTAGATTTTTCAATCTTGTCTTGTCGTGCCCTTCACGGTTTATGTTCGTGTTACTCTGGCTTCTCCTAGTCTTTGAGTACTTGCTTTGTAGATTTTTCAATCTTGTCTTGTCGTGCCCTTCACGGTTTATGTTCGTGTTACTCTGGCTTCTCCTAGTCTTTGAGTACTTGCTTTGTGGATTTTTCAATCTTGTCTTGTCGTGCCCTTCACGGTTTATATTCGTGTTACTCTGGATTCTCCTAGTCTTTGAGTACTTGCTTTGTGGATTTTTCAATCTTGTCTTGTCGTGCCCTTCACGGTTTATGTTAATGTTACTCTGGCTTCTCCTTGTCTTTGAGTACTTTCTTTGTAGATTTTTCAATCTTGTCTTGTTGTGCCCTTCACGGTTTATGTTCGTGTTACTCTGGCTTCTCCTAGTCTTTGAGTACTTGCTTTGTAGCTTTTTCAAGCTTGTCTTGTCGTGCCCTTCACGGTTTATGTTCGTGTTACTCTGGCTTCTCTTAGTCTTTGAGATCTTGCTTTGTGGATTTTTCAATCCTGTCTTGTCGTGCCCTTCACGGTTTATATTCGTGTTACTCTGGCTTCTCCTAGTCTTTGAGTACTTGCTTTGTGGATTTTTCAATCGTGTCTTGTCATGTCCTTCACGATTTATGTTATTGTTACTCTGGCTTCTCCTAGTCTTTGAGTACTTGCTTTGTGGATTTTTCAATCTTGTCTTGTCATGGCCATCACGGTTTATGTTCGTGTTACTCTGGCTTCTCCTAGTCTTTGAGTACTTGCTTTGAGGATTTTTCAATCTTGTCTTGTCGTGGCCTTCACGGTTTATGTTCGTGTTTCTCTTTCTTCTCCTAGTCTTTGAGTACTTGCTTTGTGGATTGTTCAATCTTGTCTTGTCATTCCCTTCACGGTTTATGTTCGTGTTACTCTTGCTTCTCCTAGTCTTTGAGTACTTGCTTTGTAGATTGTTCAATCTTGTCTTGTCTTGCCCTTCGCGGTTTATGTTCGTGTTACTCTGGCTTCTCCTAGTCTTTGAGTACTTGCTTTGTAGATTTTTCAATCTTGTCTTGTCGTGCCCTTCACGGTTTATGTTCGTGTTACTCTGGCTTCTCCTAGTCTTTGAGATCTTGCTTTGTGGATTTTTCAATCTTGTCTTGTCGTGCCCTTCACGGTTAAGGTTCGTGTTACTCTGGCTTCTCCTAGTCTTTGAGTACTTGCTTTGTGGATTTTTCAATCTTGTCTTGTCGTGCCCTTCACGGTTTATGTTAATGTTACTCTGGCTTCTCCTTGTCTTTGAGTACTTTCTTTGTAGATTTTTCAATCTTGTCTTGTTGTGCCCTTCACGGTTTATGTTCGTGTTACTCTGGCTTCTCCTAGTCTTTGAGTACTTGCTTTGTAGCTTTTTCAAGCTTGTCTTGTCGTGCCCTTCACGGTTTATGTTCAATCTTGTCTTGTTATTCACGGTTTATGTTCGTGTTACTCTAGCTTCTCCTAGTCTTTGAGTACTTGCTTTGTGGATTCCTAGCATTTTGTTTGTATATTCATATATACATGATCATCTTTTATTTTATTTGCCTATTAATGCTATTATGTGGCTTAGTGGTAGATCGTCCGCCTTGCATGTGGGAGGCCATGGGTTCAATCTTCGAACGGGTCATGACAAAGACTTTTTAAAAAATGATAAAGTGTGACTGTATGTGGTATCATGTCGTGTGTTGTACGGCGTGGTATTGCAGTGTGGATCAGAATATGAAACTGAGCATTAAGCTCACTGCTACAGGTAGACACCATCATGATATGACGCACGCACGCACGCACGCACGCACGCACGCACACACACACACACACACACACACACACACATACATACATACATACATACATACATACGTATATGTGTGCTGTCTCATGTTATTGATGTTTTTTTCATTCCTTGTAATTCATGTTTGTTTTTATCTTTTTAATTCATGTTTGTTTGTATCCTTGTAATTCATGTTGGTTTTTATCCTTATAATTGATGTTGGTTTTTATCATTGTAGTTCATATTTGTTTTTATCTTTGTAATTGATGTTTGTTTTTATTCTTGTAATTGATGTTGGTTTTTATCCTTGTAATTGATGTTGGTTTTTATCCTTGTAATTGATGTTGGTTTTTATCCTTGTAATTCATGTTGGTTTTTATCTTTGTAATTCATGTTGGTTTTTGTCCATGTAATTCATGTTGGTTTTTATCCTTGTAATTTATGTTGGTTTTTATCCTTGTAATTCATATTGGTTTTTAATTAATGGGCGTTTTGGCTGTGTTCTGTGAAAGCTACATTTCCTGTTTGACTTTTATATCTTCTTGTATAATTAAAATCAAAAGAAAATATAAGCACGTTTTCTCGACAGCTGTTGCGTTTCGGCTTTCAAAATAAAACATTATGTTCCCATTGGACGTTTTCCTAAAGTTTTTTCGAGCAAATGTGTCCATGGGGAAACAATAAATCGCTCGTATATATGTTGTAGAAACCATACAATCAATCCTGCAAAATATGTTGATATAATATAGATGATCCTTCTCAAAATTATCATGGACAAACAGCCATAAGTCTCTCCCACAATACCACTGTCGTGTAACCTGTACGGCTACTGTACGGCTACTGTACGGCTAGCCGATTTTGTTATTTCCAAGATGGCGGATATGACAACATCCGAAAAGTAAGTACTTTACATTTTTACTCGTTACTTACTTAATTTGGCGTGATATGCATAGATATGTATGCTGACAGTTAGATAAATGTTTTTTTACACTCGGCTGCATAATATGTAATAAATGATTCACTACTTTTTGAAAAACCATCTTTGAAGTCTGTCAATTTTTGTCGATCTGAAAACGAAGCGAGGAGTCCCACCAGTGTTGAACCATTACTCGCTTGTTTCTTCACGGATAGAAGCGAAATAAGTTGTATTACTTACTTTGTGATGATATCTAAATGACCAGAAAACTAATTTCTTGTAAACTATGCAATAAATAAGCAAAATTCTGATTCAAAAAATATTAGGCTGTACAGTGCATTACCATTTTAAATTTGCTACTGTACGGTGCGTTCAGAACTCAAATCTGTACGGTGCGTTACACATATTTGACAAATTTACTGTATGCCGCGTTAAGTATAATTGAGGAGTTTTGGTGTGGTTTAGATGTAGAACATGTCTATGTATTTGTGTTCTTTTAAATAAGAAACGTCGTTTTATTTTTAGTTTCAGAGTTCCAAACTACAAGTGATAGTAGTTAGATAATTTTAAGAATATGTTGCTCTTTCAGATTTTATGCTGAACTTCGTTGTTCATCTACATTTGTGTATCTTGTTACAAGAATACTTATTCTTAATTGCAATTCTACAAATTGCAGATTATAATTAGAAAGAAAAACGCATAATATTTATGTATTTGAAAAATTATACGTGCCTCCAAGTTTCACTACAGTGTACACTTTTAGAAACTGTCGTGTAACGCCTAAGTATGGTTAACGAGAATGATTTGGTTTAAACATATATTATTTCACATGTATTTACAATATTTGTACACAATAGAAGAAAACGGATTAGAACGAAAGTAAAATACTTATGATGTTCTTTTCCTTAGGTTACAATATTAATTGTACACTATTGATGTCATGTTTAACAGCAGTAATTTGATACGTTTGTAATACAAATTCTGGAGGTAGGAGCAATGAATAGTGCTAAATAAAATATTTTATACGTATTCCAGAATAGCTTATTTAATTACATGAAAGAAACATAAGATATTAGAGTAATAAAGAATTCAAAATGAAAGAAGAAAAATAGCACAACTTCAAATGTTAAATCAAGTAAAAGAGAATACAAATTAAATGTCATTTTATCATCGTTGCTTGAAAATCAAATAGGGGTAAATGGGGATTGACACACGGAAGAAGATGCTGCCGTTTTGGAAATTACAACAACTGAGTGAATGAAACGAACTACTGGATAAATCGTTTTGAGTTTGTTTTTATATATATATATATATGTATGTACCGCGCTGAAGATACCGCGCTGAAGATAAGAATGTTTGTGTCGTAGGATACATTTTCGTCTCCAAAGAGAAGTGTTTTTAGTATTGTGTTGGTATACGGGGAATTGAATTTAGCAATACATTTCTTATATCGCTGTACTTATTGCAGTTAAAGAAGAAGTGTTCAGCGTTTTCTACGAGTCCACAGGTAACACAATGGCAAATCGACCATATGTTTTGAAAACAGGTCGTTGTTGAGGGAGCTGCAATTTAAACGCATTCTAGTGTCAGTATTTGACGGTTTCTTTGTGGGAAGTAGTAGTTTAATGGAATGTTGTTATTAATGTATCACGATTAAGTGAGTTTTTGAAGAAAAAAAACTGTTGTGGCGTGACGTGAATCTTCAGGTAAGTTATTCCATTCGCGAATGACAGAGGGGAGAAAAGAGTCGTAGTGATAGTGTGCATGGGCATTAATAGTTTGGATGTTCATGGCATTTCGTAGGTTATATCTAGAGGTGTTACCGACAGAAGTAGGAATCATTCAAAGAGGAATTTTGGGATTAAATGGTTTACCATTTTATAAAACATGATTGAGAGTCCCCCAACCGATTTCTCTGTATAGGTTGTCAACATAGACACGTTTTGTTGCTCCAGTTACTATCCGTGCATCCTCATTTTGTATTTTGCGTACTCATATTTGTCATATTACTTTATATTATACGATACTTTTTTGCAATAAGACCCTCTTGCCAAACACGATCAAAGGTTTTGCTTATATCACACAATTTCGCCCTTATTTCCTCTCCAGAATCTAGAGCTATACAGAAGAAGTTGTATCAGTGTGTTTGGCACGAGGGATTTATTGCAAACTTGAAGGCTGCTAGTATTACAGGAAATCTCTTAAAATGGTTCCAAAGTTATCGTAGTGACAGAAAACAATGCGTTTTCTTACCTGGTACCCAATTGAATTGGAATGACATTAAAGCCGGAATTCCCCAAGGCTCCATCGTAGGGCCAGTTTTATTCCTATTCTACATTAATAATATTGTTATAAACATCAAATCAAGCATTCGTCTTTTTGCAGATGACACCGGCCTATTTATTGTTGCAGATAATTCGATCTGCCTCAAAAACACTTAATTCTGATCTACTAAGCATATCAAATTGGGCCGAACGACGGCTTGTAAAATGTAATCCATTCAAAACCAAATCTCTCCTTATTTCACGCAAAGTTAATTTCATAAACCACCCGCCTGTATTTATGTACGGTCAAATGATAACTGAAGTTCTTGACCATAAGCACCTCAGTGTCTATCAGTCAAATGATTTGGCCTGGCACAAGCTCATTGAATATATCAAATCAAAAGCATGGCAAAGAATTAATATTATGCAAAACCTTAAATTTAAACTCGATAAAGTTTCACTAGAACCCATCTGTATGTCCTATATTAAACCTAATATTAGAATACGTCGATATTCTGTTCGACAACTGCACACAATACGAAAACTATGAATTAGACATAATATAATATGAAAATACACGGATAATAACTGGAGCAGCAAAACGTGTCTATATTGACAATCTAACAGAGAAATCGGTTAGGGAACTCTTGGAAACAGGCGCCGTAAACATAAATTCATCATGTTTTATAAAATGGTAAACCATTTAATCCCAAAATTTCTCTCTGATTTAGTTCCTACTTCTGTCGGTAACATCTCTAGATATAACCTACTAAATGCCTTGAACATCCAAACATTTAATGCCCATTCAAACTATCGCTACGACTCTTTTCTCCCCTTTGTCATTCGCGAATGGAATAACTTACCTGCAGATTCATGTCACGCCGCAACAGTTTGTCTTTCAAAAACTCACAAAATCGGGATACATGTAGTAACAACATTCCATTAAACTACTACTTCCGACAAAGAAACCTTCAAATAGTGTTCACTAGAATGCGTTTAAATGCCAGTTTCTCGCAGTTTGTTTACCTGTGGACTCGTAGAAAACGCCGAACACTTATTTTTTTAACTGCCATAATAAGTACACCTATATAAGAAATGTATTGTTAAATTCAATTCCCCGGCTACCAACACAACACTGAAAACACTTCTCTTTGGAGACGAAAATGTACAACCATTCTTATCTTCAGCACGGTACATAAATATATATACTAAACCAAATTGCTAAGTATCAACCTAAGAATATGTCAATAATATTCTCATTGTTTTGTGTATTTTGAGCGTGATTAGAGATACGGTTAAACTGCAAAATAAAGAGAGTAAATCGTCTGCTCTGATTGCATGAACATATTTTAAAACTTTTAAGTCAATGTGTTTCCTTAAAAATAAATTATAACACTTATACGACTGGGTTTATAGGATTTTATTAAGTACTTCGAATTAGTGAAGCTTTGGATGTTCCTAATTCTAAAATATGCCAGTTAAATTATTTTGACATCATGTTTTACTAGCATTACCACTACAAATGCGTTTGCAAAAGAATTTTTTGAAATATTTAATGTTAACGCTGAATTACAGTTACTTGAATTTCAAACAATATTCAATGTAAAGGGAGGTTATTTAAGATTATCCATATTTCAGTTTTTTATAGACGGAAAAGCTGCGATAAATAGGTCAAATTTTTATGTTTTTTTTCTATTATTTCATACCAATTTTAAGAATTTTATATCTTTAAGCGATCTTTGACTCATGTTATGTGTTTTACTAGTACATTTCATGTTTTCATATAAATGGAGGGTAACTCTCAAAAGATGTAACAATTTAAACAAAAAATAAATGTTTTGCAAACTATGGGTCAAAACAAAATACTTATCATATATCTATTCTAAAATATACTCGGTAAAAAAAGTTTTGGACCAGGGTATATAAAGTCATATAAAAATAAAACTAGTGGACAGATTTTAATTATCTTTTTTTAGTAACCAAGGTCTACCCTACCCGGTTAATTTAATACCAGAAACATTAAATTTCAAACAAGATTAGATTTTTAAAAAATATCGCGAACACACACAGGGTCTGTAAAAAATGTTGCAAAGTCCATAAAAACAATAACAGTTAAGACATTCGAGTAACCAATAAAAAGATTATTATTTTTTTGCAAACTTTCATTGTTAACGATAATTATTGTTGGTTGTTGATCTATTGTCAATTATCAACTGGGATAATAAGGGATATTAAAAAAATCCGACAACTGGTTTTCTTTTTATGCGCCATTATATGCCCTGGTCGAAAACTTTTTTTACCGAGTATATATTTAAAATAAGAAAATTAGTTAAGATACAAAAGTTGATATTTAGCAATTTTGTTCAGTGTATATATACTCTGTAAAAAAAGTTTTGGACCATGGCAGTGTTCGAACCCGTACAATGATCGCTGAACATTGACATTCGACCATAACCCTTATTATCTCAGTTGATATTTCACAATAGATCAACAATCAACAATAATTATCGTTTACAATGAAAGTTTGCGAAAAATTAATAATCTTTTTATTGGTTACTCGAATGTGTCCGTAACTGTTACTTTTAATGGACTTTGCAACATTTTTTACAGACCCTGTGTGTGTTCGCGATATTTTTTTAAAATCAGATCTTGTTTGGAATTTAATGTTTCTGGTACCAAATTAACCGGGTAGGGTAGACCTTGGTTACTAAAAAAAGATACTTAAATTCTGTCCACTAGTTTTATTTTTATATGACTTGGTCCAAATCTCTTTTTACCGAGTATATAAAAGAAATACAACTCAAAACGATTTATCCAGTAGTTCGTTTCATTCACTATGGTGTTGTCTGTTCCAAAACGGCAGCACACTCTTCCGTGTGTCAATCCACATTTACCCTTATATCAAGCAACGACGATAAAATGACATTTAAATTGTATTCTCTTCTACTTGATTTAACATTTGAAGTTGTTCCATTTTTTTCCTTTCACTTTGAATGCCTTATTACTCTACTATCTTATGTTTCTTTCATTTAATTAAATAAACTATTCTGGAATACGTATTAACTATTTTAGTTATCACTATTCATTGTCCTACCTTCAGAATTATGTTATAAACATATCTAATTACTGCTGTTAAACATGCCATCAATTGCGTAGGAAAAGAAACATCATAAGTATTTTACTTTCGTTCTAATCCATTTCTTCTATTGTTAAACATAGTGTAAATACATGTGAAATAAAATAAAATGTTTAAACCAAATCACTCTCGATAACCATACTTAGGCGGTACACGACAGTTTCTAAAAGTGTACACTGTGGTGAAACTTTAAGGGAAGCATAATTTTTCAAATACAAAAATATTATGTGTTTTTCTTGCTAATTATATATAATCTGCAATTTGTAGAATAGCATTTAAGAATAATAGAGCAGTAAAAATACACTTTTAGGTAAAAGAAATTGGCACAGAAATGGTTTTAACTGATTCTGGATCCAAAAATTATGGAAAAAAATATATCCAAAGTCCTCATCTCAAATCACGTGCTAAATATATTATTTTGGGGCAAAAAGATGAAAAATAATGAAAAAATCACCTTTTTTGGGAATAATTAGAAAAAATTATAATTAAACAATAAAAAATACAGTTGTATAGTAAATAATGCTTATAATAAAGAAGACAATCAGAATGTATTATCAATTTGACCAAATAAATAGACAGACTCTCAATTTTGGGATAAAATGGTGAAAAAAGTGATAAAATCACCGATTTTTGGAGATAAAATACTTAAATTAAATCTGTGTGTAAATATCATATTTTTGTTTTTGTATTTTACTATTTATGTTGTTCTCTATCAGATATCTAAAATACAATTCACAACTCAAGTTGAAAGTGTACTTATTT
Source organism: Cyrtodaria siliqua (assembly GCA_037043455.1). Lineage (NCBI taxonomy): Eukaryota > Metazoa > Mollusca > Bivalvia > Adapedonta > Hiatellidae > Cyrtodaria > Cyrtodaria siliqua. Next base: position 319,106 of record JAWPHD010001014.1, read on the forward strand.
TGAGGTTGAAAGTTTAAGAAAAATTGGAAAAAATCAACCATTTTTGGGAAGATAATTTTATAATGATATTTACGTATTAATGTTAAATTAAGTAAGATATCCAACTTTTTATAGTAGATCTACTTGTTTGATCTCACTAAATGTTTTAGATTGGTCATAACAGTAGATTTATAGGTAAAATATTTCAGATAATCTCCCTTAATTAAAATGTGTTTGATTTGATAGAGTACCTTCCCTTAAAAGTTTGCCGCTTTTTTTTGACAAAACATGTTTTGGTACTGAGGTAAACACCAATTCAGTGAACTGATACTCACTTGATGGAGCTTGTTATACAGTTACATAGATGACAAGTATGTATATGTTTGATTTTGAAATAAAACATAATTTTAAAGGTAGTAACAGATCTGTATGCTACTTAATTAAGATTGTTGTTATAAATGTGAAGCAACACGTATTAGCCCGAGTGATGAAACCTGTATCTACTCAACATTGCATTTTATAAATGACCAGGCCAAAAAAATACGAGGTAACGCCAATCCTCACATTTGACCAAACTCTATGGTGGAAAGCCCTAGTAACAGCGACCTGCGACACATTGTGCTCAGATTGGGAGGACTGCACATGGAAATGAGTTTCCTAGGCTGTATTGGTCATATAGTGACAGACTCGGGGTTAACAGAACTGCTAGAAACAATATATGCGGATAATGCTGTTATGCACATGCTAACAGGCAAAGCCATATCACGAGCAGTTAGAGGCCACAACCTTGTAGATATGGCCCTGTATTCGTTAATGGCCGCCGAAGTCTTTAATATTGACATACGTAAGAAAAAAACGAGTGGTGAAATTGAAGGTGACGAAACAAATGACGGAGCTGAGTTCAGGTGGTTCGGAAAATGATGAGGCATGTAATGTTGGACTGAAAACAAATAAGAAGGAAAGTACCTCTGACGAGCAAGTTAACGTATCTGTGGACACGGAAAATCACCTAATCGAGACAGCAGAATTGTTTGCTGAAGAAACATATAGACATGAATAAGCAATGACAATGATATCGAGTGTGCATTGACTGTGTTTGATCAGGTTCTTGCAGGTGAGTTAGATGTTGAATCTGCATGTTCATCTGCTGTAGTAGAGCGCATAGAAGAGAGAGTAGATACGCACTGTAGTAACTTAAAACAAAGTCGCACATCAAGATTGTGGCTTCAATACATGGAGAAGGTTGATGTGATTTTTTAAGGCAGAACGATCTGGCAACTGGAGCTCCATTTACAGGCAGTATTAGATATGTTACCCTATTTCACAGCATCTGGCCACAACTTATATGCGGTCGGTACACGTATACCTTGCAAACATGCTAGCATTAGAAACAAGTAGTCCTGATGTGTACAGGTATTTTATGGAGGGGTATCATGTACTTAGACAAAGCAACCGATTTTGGGCAGGACTCTTGACTGCTTTTGTCATATAACAAATGCTCATGAGAAGTTTGAAAACAACTGGTGGGCTAACACGAGGAAGGGGAATGACAAACACAGAGGACGCTGTGGGAACTTTCTCGCCCCGCTTGCTCAGAAATCATCGAAGCTATGCAACAAGTATCAAGAACAGAATTCATCACCAGTGACCAGCATAAAGCTATTCAAACGCACGGCAACAGAGAGACAAAAAAGACACGAACATTCTAATAGAATATCTCAGTGAAAGAAACCCCTTTAATAAGGATCCTGAGCTAAAAAGTATATCAAGTGGAGTTGTTTCTGATATTCTGTCACTGTAGATGATGCGAAAGCTGTTGGGATCAAGATTCTAGACAAAATGGCTGGAAGCACTGTTATAGATTTTGCTTTCAAGCGAAAAGATCAAGTAAAAACAATGTCGGATACGGCTGGTATGAAAATAGGCGATGACGTTATCAAGGTAGACTCCCACCAATTAATTCAACGGCTTGTTTCTGCGGCAAGAATCACTCCCAGAAGACGAACTGGATTCGCTATTCTCTTATGAGTTATGCACTTACCCTCCAGCAATATTTGAAATCCCGCACTTGCTGAGAGAGGCTGATAAGCCAGCATTGGCAGAAGCTATACGAGATAAAGTAAAACCACAGTGAGAGACCCACTGGTGAAATGAAATATATACTTAATGGCGGTTGCCTTTTGCAACGGATTCCTTGGCAAAATCCAACAGCTATGGTCAAATATGTGATGTGTATGTGGAGCATGTTACAAAGAAGTATGGTAAAGCGACTGTGGTATGTGATGGATATGACAATGTTCCAAGTACTAAAGACACAACACATCTGAGGCGAACAGGGGTTGCGTTGGGACGGAAGTTAAATTCACTGAGACAATGATCATGAGAGGAAAGAAAAGTAAGTTCCTCACAAACAAGAAAAACAAACAAAGATTTATTAATCTTCTAAGTAATAAGTTGCAAAATGCGAGTATTGAAACTGTACACTCTTCAGACGATGCGGATCTTCTTATGGTAAAGACAGCTGTGACCTACTCCTTAACAACGCAGACGTCATTAGTTGGAGATGATACATATCTGTTGATACTGCTGTGTTACTATACGGTAACACTTCAGAAGGAACAGGTACATATATGGAAAAGCACAGTATGGAACATTCAAGACACAAAACGTAGATTGGGTGAAGAAATATGCTATAATATACGGTTTCTTCATGCAATTCTTGGCTGCGATACAACATCAATGAGATATGGACTTGGGAAGGTACTGTTCTGAAAACGTATAAAAACAACTCGGAATTTCATCTGGCTGCAGATATGTTCAACAAAACACCAAACGAAGTATCTAAAGAGGACATTATTGCATCTGGAGAGACTGCATTACTGTGTCTATATAAGAGTAATTCGCGAGAAGGACTGGACAAACTACGTGTTCATAAATTCGCCGAAAAGGTTGCCAAAAGCACAAGTTTTTGTAGACCCCAAAATGTTACCCCTTTCATCAGGGGCTGCAAAGTGTCACAGTCTGCGGGTATTGTATCAAGTACAGGACTGGAAAGGTAATGAAGATGGGTTAATACCGGTTGAATGGGGCTGGGAAATACAAGATAACTCCATGTAGCCGCTTAAAATGGACAAATCACCTGCCCCGGAATTCCTTCTGAAGGTGATAAGATGCTCGTACAAAACGACCAGCTGTAGTTGTAAGAAAATGGGATTAGATTGCAGTACAGCATGTAGTTCGTCCAGAAGAGTAAGTTGTGAGAATTCGGCACGACCCGAAATAGACAGTGATTAAAGTGAGTTCCGTTGGCTACATGTAAAATACAAACTGATAAATCAACATACCTAACCTTTTATGTCTATGACAACTAAGATTATATTTTGAAGTCTATGATTACACATGAAGTATTGCTGGACTCAACAATCCTAACATAATTATATATATATGCAGAAACGACTTGAACAAGTATTATTTAGTTAGTATGGGAAATTGATTACAAGAAAAAAAAGATTTTGATTTTATACTTGGTGTATTCCTAAAATCGCGATTTTCCTTCTTTTTACAATTTTCTACCCCAAAAGTATTATATTAAGAATGTGATTTCAGAGAAGGATTTTGGACATATTGTTTTTTATATCTTTGGGAACCATAATCAGTTAAAATAATGTCAGTGACAATTTATTTTAATTTATGCTATTTTTTATTAATCTTATCCTAAAACCATTAAAATAATATAATAAGATTTTTGGACCAAAAACAGGTTTTGATATAAAATTATACTTTTTTTCCATTTAATCTTAATATTTATAGGTTATTTAACATGGTTCTGTACAATACGGAGATATATTTGGACGAGTACACAGCTGGAAAAGTCATATTGGACGAGCCGTTAGGCGAGTCCAATATGATTTTTTCCAGCTGTGTACGAGTCCAAATATATCCCGTATTGTACAGAACCATGTTAAGTAACCTTTTTATTCTATACCTTTATTTTAACCAATCATTTATAATTCGGATATAACTTTCGTTTGTTTCATGCTTTCAAGCAAGTCGCTATGAACATCGAAAGCACAATTGCATGTAGGTCTATGTATTTTATATATTGTGTTCGACATGGCTTACTCTCAAGCTTTATTTGCTTGAAAGAATGCCCATTTCTCCGTTGTCAACAGTGATTAAATACTACCGAAGGTCAGTTTCAAACAATGATATATTATGCTAGTTTTTTGTGTTTTTTTTTTGTTATAAAGGAAAATTAAATAAAAATATGTGCAATAGATAGGTTTTCATTACTTGACAACAATTTATGGTTAGGTAATGACAGAAGCCTGTCGGTTCTGATTTTTATTCGGACCTTTTCACGCGTTTCGGTCTTTATCATAGGTTTAACATGGAACCTGTGAAGCGTACAATACGAACAAAATACGGGATATTTTGTACGCGCGTGCGTCCCGATACGGAAATATATTGTACGGTCACATGACTCGAAAGAGCGTCTACGATTGGATGTATAAATTAGGTATAGAATAATATGTAATATTAACAATAACATTTCATATATAAATACATGTTTTACTAATATTCTGAATAAATATAAATTTATTCCAGAAAATAGTGATTTTCTTCACTTTTTTTACTTTTTACCCCAAAAAATCATATTTAGCACGTGATTTGAGATGAGGACTTTGGATATATTTTTTTGTATATTGTTGCGAACCAGGATCAGTAAAAATAATTTCTGTGCCAATTTCTTTTACCTTAGGCTATATTTAAGGCTAAAATGACCTGCCTATAAGTATTCTTGTAACAAGATGAACAACGAAGTTCAGCATAAAATCTGAAAGAGCAACATATCCTTAAAACTATCTAACTATGTGTCTTGCTATAACTTGTAAAGTTTGAAACTCTGAAACTAAAAATAAAACAACGTTTCTTATTTAAAAGAACAAAAATATATAGAAATGTTCTTACATCTAAAACACACCAAAACTCTTCAATTATACATAACGCGCCGTACAGTAATTTTTGTCAAATATGTGTACATATTTGGGTTCTGAACGTACAGTAGCATAACGCACCGTACAACCTAATATTCTTTAAATCAGAATTTTGCTTATTTATTGCATAGTTTATAAGAAATTAGTTTTCTGGTCATTTAGATATCATCACAAAGTAAGTAATACAACTTATTTCGCTTCGATCCGTGAAGAAACAAGCGAGTAATGGTTCAACACTGGTGGGACTCCTCGCTTCGTTTTCAGATCGACAAAAATTGACATGCTTCAGCGATGATTTTTCAAAAAAGTAGTGAATCTTTTGTTACATACTATGCAGCCGAGTGTAAAGGGATCATTTATCTAACTGTCAGCATACATATCTATGCATATCACGCCGAATTAAGTAAGTAACGAGCAAAAATGTAAGGCACTTACTTTTCGGATGTTGACATGCCCGCCATTTTGAAAATAACAAAATCGGCTAGCCGTACAGTAGCCGTACAGGTTACACGACAGTGAATACAGGAGATTAAATCAAATATAGCTTAAATACATCTAAGTTGTGCTTTCAAATTTATTTATTATTCAAGTATCATCATTTATACAACTCTTTAAATACAATTTGTAAAAACATTTAAAACACAACCATGCCATTCAGATAATGAAATATAATCACTATACGAGGGTTATTTGAAGAAATGTACTTCGGCGAATAATCTCGCTAAAATTGACTGAAATGCTGAAATTTCTATGACAACCCTTCTAAATATTCCCCGCGATTAGAAATGCATAGTTTCAACCTGTAATCCATTTCCGGAAAGCGTCACGGTAGGCTGATTTTGGTACACTCCTGAGCCACTGATTTATAGCTGAACCAAGAGCTAGCATGTTTTGAATTATATCTGCGGCCAGAAAGGAAGTTTTTGAATTTTGGAAATAGAAAAAAGTCGCAGGGTGCTAGATCTGGGGAGTACGGGAAATGTGGAACGACTGTAACTTTTTCCGACTTCAGGAAATTGGTTACAACTTCAGACTTGTGAGCCGGTGCATATTGGAAACCTGTAGTTGGGCGCAATTTTGGAAGTATTTCTTCAGTTGTTTAAGCACCACATCACGGTAGAAGCTGCTTGTGACACGTGTACCCTTCTTTACTGGAACTTGTATGGATAAATCTTGATTTGTAAAAAATATAGCATACAAAATAGGTGAGGTACCCATCACTACATTTTGGTGGTGGCGGTCATTGGCCGGCCAGATGTTGGAGCATTGCCAGTAATGGTTTATTCTCTTGCTGCTCCGGCTTGTGCAAGGTCATTAAGTACTTTGTGGCTTTCTAGGCTTTTTTATATTCACGTATACATGATTTTTGTGTTACAACTTCAGACTTATGAGCCGGTGCATATTGGAAACCTGTAGTTGGGCGCCGTTTTGGAAGTATTTCTTCAGTTGTTTAAGCACCACATCACGGTAGAAGCTGCCTGTGACACTTGTTCCTTTCTTTACTGGAACTTGTATGGATAAACCTTGATTTGTAAAAAATATAGCATACAAACTTTTCTTGGCAATAATAGGTCTTTTGGCATGTTTAGTTGCCCAGATCTTGTTACCCACCTTTCTCCTCACTGGTTGAAAATAATATACCCATGTTTTGTCACCAGTTAACGCATTTCTAATTTGCCTTTCGTCATATTTCGGAAACATTTTCAGCAACCTTTTGGTCAACATTATGCGTAGCTTCTTTCGCTCATCAGTCAAGAGGTGAGGTACCCATCACTACATTTTTAGTGGTGGCGGTCTTTGGCCGGTCAGATTTTGGAGCATCTTTGACAGACTCTACACCAGATACCAATTTCTTTTTCAGCGCAGAACTGTTGTATATGATACATTGTAGCATCCAAAGGCATGTTCTATTTCGGAATAAATCTGCTTTGCAGAATAACCAAGTTTAGAGAGAACTTTGATGTAAGCCCTAATTTCCTCAATATTATCTGCTCGTATCCCAACCATTTCTATAACAATGGTCAACGACTGACTATATTGAAATGAACATTATTTAGGAAACGGGTGACGGGTCTACCCATTCATGTATACCACACTGTGTAGGTATTGAATTGAACCATGTGTATACATATCAATGTAAATTTACACGTGCTTCTCGAGAAATTCGCCGCATTTCTTTTCGAACATTGGATAGTAATACACGTTTTTTCTTCGATGCATACCTATATTTTGGACTGGTCTCCCTATAAAACTATCATTGTCATACACATTGTTTTATCGATGCATACCTATGTTTTGGACTGGTCTCCCTATAACTCTATCATTGTCATACACATTGATTATTCGATGCATTCCTATATTTTGGACTGGTCTCCCTATAACGCTATCATTGTCATACACATTGTTTTGTCGATGCATACCTATATTTTGGACTGGTCTCCCTATAACGCTATCATTGTCATACACATTGATTCTTCGATGCATACCTATAGTTTGGACTGGTCTCCCTATAACCCTATCATTGCCATACACATTGTTTCATCGATGCATACCTATATTTTGGACTGATCTCCCTATAACTCTATCATTGTCATACACATTTTTTCATCGATGCATACCTATATTTTGGACTGGTCTCCCTATAACCCTATAGTTCTTGAGCTGGCTGCTAAAACAGAGTGTTTGGTTAACAAGTATTTGTTTTTGCTAAAGGATCGTGTTTGTTATAATTGAGTAGGCGTATGCACACATTGCACGTGTTTGGGCATAATATTTGTTGGGTTATGTAAAGTAAACGTAAAATGTACGTTACCATTTAAAGTTATATGTAATAGTGAAAGTTTCTAGAAATAAATGTGCTAGTATTTTGTTTTTAACTATGACTTATTATCATTAGTATAAATACATATAATATCTCAAACTAAAATATAGAAACAATAAATAAACATTTTTAGAAAAGTTATGTACCTTTCTAAAAATATTAATTGATTGTTTCTATATTTTATTTCTATATTTTATTTCTATATTTTATTTTTAGATATTATATTCATTTATAACAATTGCATGTTAAATTACTGGGTGCTCAAAACTCAAAGTCTTATTTTGTGTCTATCCAATGTAAGTTAGTCTTGCCTTATTAAAGACAGACACAAAGGTAAATAACACATGTGTACATTATAATTAATAAATAATATGTTACTATGGATGTTTACATGTTAATTAATGTGGTCGCATTTTCGTCTTGTCGTTCTGTCATCTTGTTGCCACTCCACAACAAGACGATTTCAGCCTCTATGGAATGAACAAGGAGGTATCTCATAACATGACGATAATAATAAGAGTAAACTGATGATAAATGACAAGCATGCACAAACTATTGGAAAGTGGATCATTCCGAAGAAAGGAAGACTAACAAACAAAGCAGTCTCGGTTTTATTTCATGAGAGGTAAGATGCAACACTTGTCACGCCCTCTAGCATCGGCCTGGGCGATATTCTACTCTACAGCCACAAATAATTGGCTCTAGGACCCCAAAAGACGTGTAAGAACTAACACTAGTGATTCCTAGCATGTGGAGACTTTTTACAACCACTACACAGCACTAAACGATCACTAGTGTGAATGTCAATACATACTGACAAGGGATCCTTCGGAGTAAAGAAAACAAACAATCGGAAGAAAGTAGCAGTCGAATTATTATGAAAGTACCTGAAATGCAACGTAAAATAGAACACTTCATACATCCCATGACACAATCTACTGGGAGCTCGCTCGACTTGTCAAATGAAAAAGTGTCGATTCTTACGGATGGCGGGAGGAATACAGTACTGGATCTACCCAGACATGTGCTAAAAGGACGTAAAACACCATTCAGACAAACATACCGTAACGCTACAACGTTTGGGCCCGATGACCCCAAAGGGCAACTAAGAAAACACTGCTGATTCGTAGCACGGGAAGACATTTTACTCAACTAAACATTACATTTTCCGAATATAACACAGCTATAACGGATTTATTTTCATGTTATTTGACAACGTTTATCACATGCATAAACTTCTTAAAAAATAAAATATAATAATCATCAAAATTTCAAAACGTTACACATTATATATATATATATATATATATATATATATATATACATTTGAAAGCATCTGGAAGCTTCTTTATAACCAACTTGTTGGAATCTCGGTATTTCCTTAACTTTAAAATAATATAATTTTAATGTGTTACGATCGACCTAATAAATTGATTCTTGTTATCTGTTGTCTCTCAGGGGACTTTCTTTTCAAAGATATTCGAACAATTATTGCTTTCATTCGTGCAGACGAGAGCTGGTTAGACAAGCGAGAATGTTTCATATATGATGCGGTGTCCTCTATGAAATAAAGCAGTCGCATTGATGATCAATATAGTATATGGCTAGATTTAATTACGTAATGTCGCCTCATTTAAATTCTCTTTTGGTTAAAACATATACAGAATTACCGATATGCCGTTTTTGTTTGCGAAAGAGGACTGTAACGTTTGGTGTTTGTCTCCAATCTTATTTTGTCATGCCATTAATGGTTTATTCTCTTACTGTTCCGGCTTGTGCAAGGTCATTAAGTACTTTGTGGCCTTATAGGCTTTTTTATATTCATATATACATGATCTTTATGTTATACTACCTATTAATGCTGCCTAGTTTGTTAGGGGATATAGCATGGCGGGATTTCTTTATTTACACTATACCGTGTTATTGGGATGACAGTATGGTAAGAGTGAGGTTTGGTTCACCCTAGAACTTGATTTAAACCCTAAGCAGCTTTTTGACTTATCCAAAGCGGTAGCCCTATTGTCAAACATTTTATTTTTGGGATGTCATATATATTGCCTTTTAATCATCATTGTAATTGTTGTTTGCTTCTATGAGTGATTTTGGTTGACTGTGGTCCTTGAATGCTATACTTCTTTGTGTGATTTTGGTTGACTGTGGTCCTTGAATGCTATACTTCTGTTGTGATTTTGGTTGACTGCGGTCCTTGAATACTATACTTATATGTGTGATTTTGGTGAATGTGGTCCTTGAATGCTATACTTCTATGTGTGATTTTGGTTGACTGCGGTCCTTGAATGTTATACTTCTATGCGTGATTTTGGTTGACTGTGGGTCCTTAAATCCTATACTTCTATGTGTGACTAGAACTGTTGTCGTTGAATGCTTTACTTATATGTGTGATTTTGGTTGACTGTGATCATTGAATGCTATACTTCTATGTGTGATTTTGGTTGACTGTGGTCCTTGAATACTATACTTCTATGTGTCATTTTGGTTGACTGTGGTCATTGAATGCTATACTACTATGTGTGATTTTGGTTGACTGTGAATCCTTAAATGCTATACTTCTTTGTGTGACTAGAACTGTGGTCATTGAATGTTATACTTATATGTGTGATTTTGGTTGACTGTGATCATTGAATGCTACACTTCTATGTGTGATTTTGGTTGACTGTGGTCTTTAAATGCTATACTACTATGTGTGATTTTGGTTGACTGTGATCATTGAATGCTATACTACTGTGTGTGATTTTGGTTGACTGTGGTCCTTGAATGCTATACTACTATGTGTGAGTTTGGTTGACTGCGGTCCTTGAATGATATACTTCTATGTGTGATTTTGGTTGACTGTGGTCTTTGAATGCTATACTACTATGTGTGATTTTGGTTGACTGCGGTCCTTGAATGCTATACTACTATGTGTGAGTTTGGGTTGACTGCGGTCCTTGAATGATATACTGCTATGTGTGATTTTGGTTGACTGTGGTCCTTGAATGCTATACTTCTATGTGTTATTTTGGTTGACTGCGGTCCTTGAATGCTATACTTCTATGTGTGATTTTGGTTGACTGCTGTCCTTGAATGCTATACTACTATGTTTGAGTTTGGTTGACTGCGGTCCTTGAATGCTATACTACAATGTGTGATTTTGATTGACTGTGGTCGTTGAATGCTATACTACTATGTGTGATTTTGGTTGACTGTGATCATTGAATGCTATACTTCTATGTGTGATTTTGGTTGACTGTCGTCCTTGAATACTATACTTCTATGTGTAATTTGGTTGACTTTGGTCCTTGAATGCTATACTTATATGTTTGATTTTGGTTGACTGTGGGTCCTTAAATGCTATACTTCTATGTGTGACTAGAACTGTGGTCGTTGAATGCTATACTTATATGTGTGATTTTGGTTGACTGTGATCATTGAATGCTATACTTCTATGTGTGATTTTGGTTGACTGTGGTCCTTGAATGCTATACTACTATGTGTGATTTTGGTTGACTGTGATCATTGAATGCTATACTACTATGTGTGATTTTGGTTGACTGTGGTCCTTGAATGCTATACTACTATGTGTGAGTTTGGTTGACTGCGGTCCTTGAATGCTATACTTCTATGTGTGATTTTGGTTGACTGTGGTCTTTGAATGCTATACTACTATGTGTGATTTTGGTTGACACCGGTCCTTGAATGCTATACTACTATGTGTGAGTTTGGTTGACTGCGGTCCTTCAATGCTATACTACTATGTGTGATTTTGGTTGACTGCGGTCCTTGAATGCTATACTACTATGTGTGATTTTGGCTGACTGTGGTCCTTGAATGCTATACTACTATGTGTGATTTTGGTTGACTGCGGTCCTTGAATGCTATACTTCTATGTGTGATTTTGGTTGACTGCGGTCCTTGGATGCTATATTACTATGAGTGAGGTTGGTTGACTGCGGTCCTTGAATGCTATACTAATATGTGTGATTTTGGTTGACTGTGGTCCTTGAATGCTATACTACCATGTGTGTTTTTTGTTGACTGTGGTCTTTGAATGCTATACTATTATGTGTGATTTTGGTTGACTGCGGTCCTTGAATGATATACTACTATGTGTGATTTTGGTTGACTGTGGTCCTTGAATGCTATACTACTATGTGTGATTTTGGTTGACTGTGATCATTGAATGCTATACTACTATGTGTGATTTTGGTTGACTGTGGTCCTTGAATGCTATACGTCTCACACCACAATTAATTTTCCATAGGGTCCCATTGTAATGTTTTTGTTCGTGGCATAGAGATAAAAAAGATTTTGCAACATGTATTTATGCTTAAATTCTTCATTGATCCAATATCTGCATGCTATTAACTTTTAACGAATATTTACCAGATTGAACTTTTTTTAATTTCATGTTTGCGTGACACCTATCAAAATTTAGACAAAAATACAACCCCGTGGAGATTAGACCCATGATGTGTAAAATGAGGCAGAATTAGCTAGAAATCTTATATCAAAATGCATTTTTCTGGGATCTCTTCCTAAAATGCTGTAGATTTAGAACATGGTAAAGATAAATCAATGTATCCTGTAAAATGTAGAAAAGCGAACTTGTTTTTTTTTTATCTACCTCCCTCATCTGTAGGGCAGGAGTATTCAAGGGAGATAATAGTGGTGTGAGTCCTATACTACTATGTGTGCTTTTGGTTGACTGTGATATTTGAATGCTATACTACTATGTGTGATTTTGGTTGACTGCGGTCCTTGAATGCTATACTACTATTTATGATTTTGGTTGACTGTGGTCCTTGAATGCTATACTACTATGTGTGAGTTTGGTTGACTGTGGTCCTTGAATGCTGTACTTCTATGTGTGATTTTGGTTGACAGCGGTCCTTGAATGCTATACTTCTATTTACATACGTTCATGCTAATTTATTATTGAATTTATTTAACTCCTGAACAAAAGTGATAATGATTCTGTTTGAATAAAAATAATATAACGAGTTGAAAGGCGTGTAATTGGCTATTTTAATTACTGTGAATGAAGAAAATAACAGAATACTGATACCTGTCTGTTAAATGAGTGTTATCTGAATTCTTGATCACTTTTAACTGTATCTTGGAACATCTGCAACCCTTTCACATTTAAAATAACATAACAAATAATTAATATGAAAGGAATTCTTTGGTAAGGTCGACATTTTTACGTCTTTGTGGATTCTCTTTTGATATATATACTCTGTAAAAAAAGTTTTGGACCATGGCAGTGTTAGAACCCGTACAATGATCGCTAAACCATGACATTCAACCATAACCATTATTATCTCAGTTGAAAATGCACAATACAACAATAATTATCGTTTACAATGAAAGTTTGCGAAAAAATAATAATCTTTTTATTGGTTACTCGAATGTGTCCGTAACTGTTACTTTGTATGGACTTTGCAACATTTTTTACAGACCCTTTGTGTGTTCGTGATCTTCTTTAAAAATCAAATCTTGTTTAAAATGTATTGCTTCTGGTACCAAATTAACCGGGTAGGGTAGACCTTGGTTAGTAAAAAATGATACTTAAATTCTGCCCACTAGTTTTATTTTTCTATGACTTTATATACCCTGGTCCAATACTTTTTTTACCGAGTATATGTGATGGTGGTTATTACAAGCATAGTTTACAAACAGACGACTACTCTGATTGTGATTGTGGTTATAACAAGCTTAGTTAACAAACAGTCGACTGCTCTGATTGTGAATGTGGCTATTACAAGCAGAGTTAACACACAGTGAACTGGTCTGATTGTGATGGTGGTTATTACAAGTAGAGTTAACAAACAGTCGACTGCTCTGATTGTGATTGTGGTTATAACAGGCATAGTTAACAAACAGACGACTGCTCTGATTGTGATTGTGATTATTACAAGAATATTTAACAAATAGACGACTGCTCTAATTGTGATTGTGGGTATCAGAAGCATAGTTAACAAACAGACGACTGCTCTGATTGTAATTATGGTTATTAAAATCATAGATAACAAACAGTCGACTTCTCTGATTGTAATTGCTGTTATTACAAGCACAGCTAACAAACAGGCGACTGCTCTGTTATAGTGGGTATTACAAGCGTAGTTAACAAACAGACGACTGCTCTGATTGTGATTGTGGTTATTACAAGCGTAGTTAACAAACAATCGATGACCCTGATTGTGATTATTACAAGCATAGCTAACAAACCGTCGACTGTTCTGGTTGTAATTGTGGTTATTACAAGTATAGTTAACAAACAGACGACTCCTCTGATTGTGATTGTGGTTATTACAAGCATAGTTAACAAACAATCGATGACCCTGATTGTGATTATTACAAGCATAGCTAACAAACCGTCGACTGTTCTGGTTGTAATTGTGGTTATTACAAGTATAGTTAACAAACAGACAACTCCTCTGAATGTGATTGTGGTTCTTACAAGTTTAGTTAACAAACAGTCGACTGCTCTGATAGTTATTGTGGTTATTACAAGCATAGTAAACATTCGACTGCTCTAATTGTGATTGTGGTTATTACAAGTTAAGTTAACAAACAGTCGACTGCTCTGATTGTGATTGTGGTTATTACAAGCATAGTTAACAAACATTCGACAGCTCTGAATGTGATTGTGGTTATTACAAGCATAGTTAACGAACAGACGACTCCTCTGAATGCGATTGTGGTTATTACAAGCAGAGTTAACGAACAGTCGACTGCTCTGATTATGATTGTGGTTATTACAAGCATAGTTAACAAACAGTCGACAGCTCTGATTGTGATTGTGTTATTACAAGCGTAGATAACAAACAGTCGACTGCTCTGATTGTGATTGTGGTTATTACAAGCATAGTTAACAATCGGTCGACAGCTCTGATTGTGATTGTGCTTATTACAAGCGTAGATAAGAAACAGTCGACTGCTCTCATTCTGATTGTGTTTATTACAAGCATAGATAACAAACAGTCGACTCCTCTGAATGTGATTGTGGTTATTACAGGTATAGTTAACAAACAATCGACTGCTCTGATTGTGATTGTGGTTATTACAAGCGTAGTTAACAAACAGTCGACTGCTCTGATTGTGATTGTGGTTATTACAAGCATAGTTAACAAAACAGACGACTGCACGGATTGTGGTTATGACAAGCATAGTTAACAAACAGTCGACTACTCTGATTGTGATTGTGGTTATTACAAGCATAGTTAACAAACAATCGACAGCTCTGATTGTGATTGTGTTTATTATAAGCATATTTAACAAACAGTCGACTGTTCTGATTGTGATTGTGGTTATTACAAGCATAGTTAGCAAACAGTTGACTGCTCTGATTTGATTATTACAAGCATAGTTAACAAACAGACGACTGCTCTGATTGTGGTTATAACAGGCATAGTTAACAAACAGACGCTGCTCTGATTGTGATTGTGATTATTACAAGAATAGTTAACAAACAAACGACTGCTCTAATTGTGATTGTGGGTATCAGAAGAATAGTTAACAAACAGTCGACTGCTCTGATTGTGATTGTGGTTATTACAAGCATAGTTAGCAAACAGACGACTGTTTTGATTGTGATTGTGGTTATTGCAATTATAGTTAACAAACATACCACGGTTCTGATTGTGACTGAGGTTATAAGAAGCATAGTTAACAAACAGTCGACTGCTCTGATTGTCATTGTGGTTATTACAAGCGTAGATAACAAATAGACGACTGCTCTGATTGTTATTGTGGTTATTACAAGCAAAGTTAACAAACAGACGACTGCTCTGATTGTGATTGTGGTTATTACAGGCATAGTTAACAAACAGTCGACAGCTCTGATTGTGATTGTGGTTATTACAAGCGTATATAAAAAACAGTTGACTGCTCTGATTGTGATTGTGGTTATTACAATTGTAGATAACAAACAGTCGACTGCTCTGATTGTGATTGTGTTTATTACAAGCCTAGTTAATAAACAGTCGACTCCTCTGAATGTGATTGTGTTTATTATAAGCATATTTAACAAACAGACGACTGCTCTGATTGTTATTGTGGTTATTACAAGCAAAGTTAACAAACAGACGACTGCTCTGATTGTGATTGTGGTTATTACAGGCATAGTTAACAAACAATCGACTGCTCTGATTGTGATCGTGGTTATTACAAGCGTATATAACAAACAGTCGACTGCTCCGCTTGTTATTGTGGTTATTACAAGCAAAGTTAACAAACAGACGATTGCTCTGATTGTGATTGTGGTTATTACAGGCATAGTTAACAAACAGTCGATTGCTCTGATTGTGATTGTGGTTATTACAAGCGTAGTTAACAAACAGTCGACTGCTCTGATTGTGATTGTGGTTATTACAAGCAAAGTTAACAAACAGACGATTGCTCTGATTGTGATTGTGGTTATTACAGGCATAGTTAACAAACAGTCGATTGCTCTGATTGTGATTGTGGTTATTACAAGCGTAGTTAACAAACAGTCGACTGCTCTGATTGTGATTGTGGTTATTACAAGCAAAGTTAACAAACAATCGACAGCTCTGATTGTGACTGTGGTTATTACAAGCGTAGTCAACAAAACAGACGACTGCACGGATTGTGGTTATTACAAGCATAGTTAACAAACAGTCGACTACTCTGATTGTGATTGTGGTTATTACAAGCATAGTTAACAAACAATCGACAGCTCTGATTGTGATTGTGTTTATTATAAGCATATTTAACAAACAGTCGACTGTTCTGATTGTGATTGTGGTTATTACAAGCATAGTTAGCAAACAGTTGACTGCTCTGATTTGATTATTACAAGCATAGTTAACAAACAGACGACTGCTCTGATTGTGGTTATAACAGGCATAGTTAACAAACAGACGCTGCTCTGATTGTGATTGTGATTATTACAAGAATAGTTAACAAACAGACGACTGCTCTGATTGTGATTGTGGTTATTACAAGCATAGTTAGCAAACAGACGACTGTTTTGATTGTGATGGTGGTTATTGCAATTATAGTTAACAAACATACCACGGTTCTGATTGTGACTGAGGTTATTAGAAGCATAGTTAACAAACAGTCGACTGCTCTGATTGTCATTGTGGTTATTACAAGCATAGTTAACTAACAGACGGCTGCTCTGATTGTGAGTGTGGTTATTACAAGCGTAGATAACAAATAGACGACTGCTCTGATTGTTATTGTGGTTATTACAAGCAAAGTTAACAAACAGACGACTGCTCTGATTGTGATTGTGGTTATTACAGGCATAGTTAACAAACAGTCGACTGCTCAGATTGTGATTGTGGTTATTACAAGCGTATATAAAAAACAGTTGACTGCTCTGATTGTGATTGTGGTTATTACAATTGTAGATAACAAACAGTCGACTGCTCTGATTGTGATTGTGTTTATTACAAGCCTAGTTAATAAACAGTCGACTCCTCTGAATGTGATTGTGTTTATTATAAGCATATTTAACAAACAGACGACTGCTCTGATTGTTATTGTGGTTATTACAAGCAAAGTTAACAAACAGACGACTGCTCTGATTGTGATTGTGGTTATTACAGGCATAGTTAACAAACAATCGACTGCTCTGATTGTGATCGTGGTTATTACAAGCGTATACAACAAACAGTCGACTGCTCTGCTTGTTATTGTGGTTATTACAAGCAAAGTTAACAAACAGACGATTGCTTTGATTGTGATTGTGGTTATTACAGGCATAGTTAACAAACAGTCGATTGCTCTGATTGTGATTGTGGTTATTACAAGCGTATATAACAAACAGTCGACTGCTCTGATTGTGATTGTAGTTATTACAAGCATAGTTAACAAACACTCGACTGCTCTGATTGTGATTGTGGTTATTACAATCATAGTTAACAAACAGTCGACAGCTCTGATTGTGATTGTGTTTAGTACAATCGTAGATAACAAACAGTCGAGGGCTCTGATTGTGATTGAGGTTATTACAAGCATAGTTAACAAACAGTCGACAGCTCTGATTGTGATTGTGGTTATTGCAAGAGTAGATAACAAACAGTCGACTGCTCTGATTGTGATTGTGTTTATTACAAGCATAGATAACAAACAGTCGACTCCTCTTAATGTGATTTTGGTTATTACAAACATAGTTAACTAACAATCGACTGCTCTGATTGTGATTGTGGTTATTACAGGCATAGTTAACAAACAATCGACTGCTCTGATTGTGATTGTGGTTATTACAAACGTAGTTAACAAACAGTCGACTGCTCTGATTTTGATTGTGGTTATTACAAGCATAGTTAACAAACAATCGACAGCTCTGATTGTGACTGTGGTTATTAAAAGCGTAGTTAACAAACAGACGACTGCACGGATTGTGGTTATTACAAGAATATTTAACAAACAGTCGACTGCTCTGATTGTGATTGTGGTTATTACAAGCATAATTAACAAACAATCGACTGCTCTGATTGTGATTGTTTTTATTATAAGCATATTTAAGAAACAGTCGACTGCTCTCATCATTGTGATTGTGGTTATTACAAGCATAGTTAGCAAACAGTTGACTACTCTGATTTGATTATTACAAGCATAGTTAACAAGAAGTCGACGGCTCTGATTTTGATTGTGGTTATTACAAGCATAGTTAACAAACAATCGACAGCTCTGATTGTGACTGTGGTTATTAAAAGCGTAGTTAACAAACAGACGACTGCACGGATTGTGGTTATTACAAGAATATTTAACAAACAGTCGACTGCTCTGGTTGTGATTGTGGTTATTACAAGCATAATTAACAAACAATCGACTGCTCTGATTGTGATTGTTTTTATTATAAGCATATTTAAGAAACAGTCGACTGCTCTCATCATTGTGATTGTGGTTATTACAAGCATAGTTAGCAAACAGTTGACTACTCTGATTTGATTATTACAAGTATAGCTAACAAACAGTCGACTGTTCTTGTTGTAATTGTGGTTATTACAAGTATAGTTAACAAACACACGACTGCTATGATTGTGATTGTGGTTATTGCAATCATAGTCGACTAACCGATGACTGCACGGATTATGATTATTACGATCCTAGCTAACAAACAGTTGACTGCTCTGATTGTGATTGTGGTTATTACAATCATAGTTAACAAACAGACGACTGTGATGATTGTTATTGTGGTTATTGCAATTATAGTTAACAAACAGACGACTGTTCTGATTGAGACTGAGGTTATTACACGCAGAGTTAACAAACAGTCGACTGCTCTTATTGTAATTGTGGTTATTACAAGCAGAGTTTACAAACAGACGACTGTTTTGATTGTGATTGTGGTTATTACAAGCCTAGTTACCAAACAGACGACTGCTCTGATTGTGATAGTGGTTATTACAAGCATAGTTAACAAACAGACGACTGCTCTGTTTGTGATAGTGGTTATTATAAGCAAAGTTAACAAACAGACAACTGCTCTGTTTGTGATAGTGGTTATTACAAGCATAGTTAATTAACTGACGACTGCTCTGTTTGTGATAGTGGTTATTACAAGCATAATTAACAAACAGTCGACTGCTCTGTTTGTGATAGTGGTTATTACAAGCATAATTTTACAAACAGTCGACTGCTCTTATAGTGATTGTGGTTATTTCCAGCAGAGTTAGCAATCAGTTTACTGCTCTTATTGTGATTGTGGTTATTAAAAGCATAGTTAACAAAGAGACGACTGCTCTGATTGTGATTTTGGTTATTACAAGCATAGTTAACAAACAGTCGACTTCTCTGTTTGTGATAGTGGTTATTACAAGCATAGTTAACAAACAGACGACTGCTGTGATTGTGATTATGGTTATTACAAGCATAGTTAACAAACAGACGGCTGCTCTGATTGTGATTGTGAATATTACAATCATAGTTAACAAACCTCGATTGCTCTGATTTTGATGATGGTTATCATAATCATAGCTGACAATCCGACGACTGCTCTGTTGTGATTATTACAAGTATAATTAACAAACAGACGACTGCTATGATTGTGATTGTGGTTATTACAATCATAGTCGCCTAACCGACGGCTGCACGGATTGTGATTATTACAATCATAGTTAACAAACAGTTGACTGCACTGATTGTGATTGTGGTTATTACAATCATAGTTAACAAACAGACGACTGTTTTGATTGTGATTATTCCAATTATAGTTAACAAAAGGTTGACTGCACTGATTTTGATTGTGGTTATTACAAGCATAGTTAACAAACAGACGACTGCTCTGATTGTGATTGTGGATATTACAATCATAGTTAACAAACAGACGTCTGTTTTGATTGAGATTATTACAATTACAGTTAACAAACAGTTGACTGCACTGATTGTGATTGTGGTTATGACAATCATAGATTATTATACATAACAAACAGACGACTGTTTTGATTGTGAGTATTACAATCATAGTTAACAAACAGTTGACTGCACTGATTGTGATTGTGGTTATGGCAATCATAGTTAACAATGAGATGACTGTTCTGATTGTGATTTTGTTTTTTACAAGAATATTTAAAAAAGAGACGACTGCTCTGATTGTGATTGTGGCTATTACAAGCTGCTTTGTTAACAAACAGTCGACTGCTCTGATTGTGTTTGTTTGTATTAGAAGCATATTTGACAAACAGTCGACTGCTCTGATTGTGATGGTGGTTATTACACACATAGTTAAAAACAGTCGACTGCTGTGATTTTGATAGTTGTTATTACAAGCAAAGTTATCAAACAGACGACTGTTTTGATCGAGATTGTGGTTATTACAAGCATAGTTAACAAACATTCGACTTTTCTGTTTGTGATTGTGTTTATTACAAGCATAGTTAACAAACAATCGACTGCTCTGATTGTGTTGTGGTTATTACAAGCATAGTTAACAAATAGACGACTACTCTGATAGTAATTGTGGTTATTACAAGCATAGTTAACCAACAGTCGACTGCTCTGATTGTAATTGTGGTTATTACAAGCATATTTAACAAACTTCGACTGCTCTGATTCTGATGATGGTTATCACAATCATAGCTGACATACCGACGACTGCTATGTTGTGATTATTACAAGTATAATTAAAAAACAGACGACTGCTATGATTGTGATTGTGGTTATTACAATCATAGTCGACTAACCGTCGGCTGCACGGATTGTGATTATTACAATCATAGTAAACAAACAGTTGACTGCACTGATTGTGATTGTGGTTATTACAAGCATAGTTAACAAACAGACGACTGCTCTGATAGTGATTGTGGATATTACAATCATAGTTACCAAACTTTGACTGCTCTGATTCTGATGATGGTTATCACAATCATAGCTGACAAACCGACGACTGCTCTGTTGTGATTATTACAAGTATAATTAATAAACAGACGACTGCTATGATTGTGATTGTGGTTATTACAATCATAGTCGACTAACCGTCGGCTGCACGGATTGTCATTATTACAATCATAGTTAACAAACAGTTGACTGCACTGATTGTGATTGTGGTTATTACAAGCATAGTTAACAAACAGACGACTGCTCTGATTGTGATTATGGATATTACAATCATAGTTAACAAACTTCGACAGCTCTGATTCTGATGATGGTTATCACAATCATAGCTGACAAACAGACGACTGCTCTGTTTTGATTATTACAAGTATAATTAACAAACAGACGACTGCTATGATTGTGATTTTGGTTATTACAATCATAGTCGACTAACCGACGGCTACACGGATTGTGATTATTACAATCATACAATCATAGTTAACAAACAGTTGAGAGCACTGATTGTGATTGTGGGTATTACAATCATAGTTAACAAACAGACGACTGTTTTGATTGTGATTATTACAATTATAGTTAACAAACAGTTGACTGCACTGATTGTGATTGTGGTTATTACAATCATAGTTAACAAACAGTTGACTGCAATGATTGTGATTGTGGTTATGACGATCATAGTTAACAAACAGATGACTGTTTTGATTGTGATTTTGGTTTTTACAAGACTAGTTAACAATCAAACGACTGCTCTAATTGGGATTGTGTCTATTACAAGCTTAGTTAACAAACAGACGACTGCTCTGATTGTGATTGTGGTTATTACAAGCATAGTTAACAAACAGACGACTGCTCTAATTGGGATTATGGCTATTAGAAGCTTAGTTAACAAACAGTCGACTGCTCTGATTATTATTCTGATTATTACAAGCATAGTTAACAGACGACTGCTCAAATTGTGATTGTGGTTATTACAAGCTAAATTAGCAAACAGACGACTGCTCTGATTGTGTATTTGGGTATTAGAAGCATAATTGACAAACAGTCGACTGCTCTGATTGTGATGGTGGTTATTACGAACATTGTTAAAAACAGTCGACTGCTGTGATTGTGATAGTGGTTATTACAAGCAAAGTTAACAAACAGACGACTGTTTTGATTGAGATTGTGGTTATAACAAGCATAGTTAACAAACAGACGACTGCTCTGATTGTGATTGTGGTTATTACAAGCGTAGTTAACAAACAAACTTCGACTTCTCTGATTGTGATGGTGGTTATTACAATCATAGCTGACAAACCGACGACTGCTCTGTTGTGATTATTACATGTATAGTTAAAAAACAGACGACTGCTCTGATTGTGATAGTGGGTATTACAATCATAGCTGACAAACCGACGACTGCTCTTTTGTGATTATTACAGGTATAGTTAACAAACAGACGACTGCTATGATAGTGATTGTGGTTATTACAAGCGTTGTTAACTAACAGAAGACTGCTCTGATTGTGATTAGGGTTAATACAGGCATAGTTAACAAACAGACGACTGTTCTGATTGTGATTGTGGTTATTACAAGCATAGATAACAAACAGACGACTGTTCTGATTGTGATTGTGGTTATTAGACACAAAGTTAACAAACAGTCGACTGCTCTGATTGTGATCGTTTTTATTACAAGCATAGTTAACAAACAGTCAACTGCTTTGATTGTAATTGTGGTTATTACAAGCGTAGTTAATACACAGACGACTGCTCTGATAGTGATTGTAGTTATTACAACCATAGTTAACGAACAGCCGACGGCTATGATTGTGATGGTGGCTATTACAAGCGTAGTTAACAAACAGTCGACTGCTCTGATTGTGATTATTACAAGAATAGTTAACAAAAGTCGACTGCTCTGAATGTGATTGTGGTTATTACAAGCATAGTTAACACACAGACGACTGCTCTGATTGTGATTGTGGTTATTATAAGCGTAGTTAACAAACAATCGACTGCTCTGATTGTGATTGTAGTTATTAGAATCGTAGTTAACAAACAGTCTACTGCTCTGATTGTGATTGTAGTTATTACAAGCATAGATAACAAACAATCGACTGCTCTTATTGTGATTGTGGTTATTAAAGGCATAGTTAACAAACAGTCGACTCCTCCGATTGTGATTGTTGTTATTACAAGCATAGTTAACAAACAGTCGACGGCTCTGATTGTGATTGTGGTTATTACAAGCGTAGTTAACAAACAGACGACTGCTCTGATTATGATTGTGATTATTAAATGCATAGTTAACAAACAGACGACTGCTCTGATTCTGATCGTGGTTATTACAAGCATAGTTAACAAACAATCGACTGCTCTGGTTGTGATTGTGGTTATTAGAATCGTAGTTAACAAACAGACGACTGCTCTGATTGTGATTATTACAAGTGTAGTTAACAAACAGACGACTGCTCTGATTGTGATTGTGGTTATTACAAGCATAGTTAGCAAACAGTTGACTGCTCTGATTGTGATTATTACAGGCATAGTTAACAAACAGACGACTGCTCTGATTGTGATTGTGATTCAATTCAATTCAATTCAATTTCAATTTCAATTATTTTATTCAGCATAAACATCATACAATGTTCATCGCCTATTACAAGGAGGCGGTTACATTACATTGAGAAGAGCATGTATAATACTATCCTGGAGTAAAGCTACAAAAGAACACTTACCCCTAGTATTTTAAACAAACAATTTCGAATAGTATATAGCATAACTAATACAGAGGGGAAAATCATCAGAAATAGAAAGAGAGAAAGAAAACAAAACAACTCTATACATATAATTTGTTTGTACAGTGGATACATTTCGGTCAAGCTTATTTACAACTCGTGCTATCAGTCCTCGCACTAGCGGTTTCACACAATAGCAATTCTTCGGAAAATAAGTCTAAGGCCAGAAGGCAAAAACTATGTGTTTCAGACAGATACTTGAATAATGGTTTACAATCATAATAAATATTACGTTAATCTCGATAATTCACGTTAATTATCTATTATACTCTCACGTCTCAAATTATTATTACAGGCATAGTTAACAAACTGTCGACTGCTCTGATTGTGATTGTGAATATTGCAAGCATAGCTAACAAACCGACGACTGTTCTGGTTGTAATTGTGATTATTACAAGTATAGTTAACAAACACACGACTGCTATGATTGTGATTCTGGTTATTACAATCATAGTCGACTAACCGATGACTGCGCCGATTGTGATTATTACGATCCTAGTTAACAAACAGTTGACTGCTCTGATTGTGATTGTGGTTATTACCAGCATAGTTAACAAACAGACGACTGCTCTTATTATGATTGTGGTTATTACCAGCATAGTTAATTAACAATCGACTGCTATGATTGTGTTGTGGTTATTACAAGCATAGTTAACAAACAGACGACTGCTCTGATTGTGATAGTGGTTATTGCAAGCATAGTTAACAAACAGACGACTGTTCTGATTGTGATTGTGGATATTACAATCACAGTTAACAAACTTCGACTGCTCTGATTCTGATGGTGGTTATCACAATCATAGCTGACAAACCGATGACTGCTCTGTTGTGATTATAACAAGTATAGTTAACAAACAGACGACTGCTATGCTTGAGATTGTGGTTATTACAATCATAGTCGACTAACCGACGGCTGCACGGATTGTGATCATTACAATCATAGTTAACAAACAGTTGACTGCACTGATTGTGATTGTGGTTATTACATTCATAGCTGACAAGCAGACGACTGTTTTGATTGTGATTGTGGTTATTACAATTATAGTTAACAAACAGATGACTGTTCTGATTGTGATTGTGATTATTACAAGCATAGTTAACAAACAGTCACTGCTCTGATTGTGATTGTGGCTATTACAAGCTAAATTTACAAACAGACGACTGCTCTGACTGTGGTTGTGTGTATTACAAACATAGTAGACAAACAGTCGACTGCTCTGATTGTGATTGTGGTTATTACAAGCATAGTTGACAGACGACTGCTCTGATTGTGATTGTGGTTATTACAAGCTAAATTAACAAACAGACGACTGCTCTGACTGTGGTTGTGTGTATTACAAACATAGTAGACAAACAGTCGACTGCTCTGATTGTGATTGTGGTTATTACAAGCATAGTTGACAGACGACTGCACTGATTGTGATTGTGGTTATTACAAGCTAAATTAACAAACAGACGACTGCTCTGACTGTGTTTGTGTGTATTACAAATATGGTAGACAAACAGTCGACTGCTCTGATTGTGATGGTAGTTATTACAAACATAGTTCAAAACAGTCGACTGATGTGATTGTGATAGTGGTTATTACAAGCAAAATTAACAATCAGTCGACTGCTCCGATTGTGATTATGGTTATTACAAGCATAGTTAACAAACATTCGACTTCTCTGTTTGTGATGGTGGTTATTACAAGCATAGTTAACAAACAAACGACTGGTCTGATTGTGATTGTGGTTATTACAAGCATAGTTATCAAACAGTCGACTGCTCTGATTGTGATGGTGGTTATTACAAGCATAGTTAACAAACAAACGACTGGTCTGATTGTGATTGTGGTTATTACAAGCATAGTTAAAACAGACGACTGCTCTGATTGTGATTGCGGTTATTACAAGCGTAGTTAACAAACAGAAGACAGCTCTGATTGTCATTGTGGTTATTACAAGCTTAGTTAACAAGCAGACGACTGCTTTGATTGTGATTTTGGATATTACAAGCATAGTTAACAAACTTCGACTTCTCTGATTGTGATAGTGTTTATTACAATCATAGCTGACAAACCGACGACTTCTCTGTTGTGATTATTACAGGTATAATTAACAAACAAACGACTGCTCTGATTGTGATTGTGGGTATTACATTCATAGCTGACAAACCGACGACTGCTCTGTTGTGATTATTACAGGTATAGTTAAAAAACAGACGGCTGCTATGATAGTGATTGTGAGTATTACAAGCGTAGTTAACGAACAGAAGACTGCTCTGAATGTGATTGGGGTTATTACAACCATAGTTTACAAACAGAAGACAGCGCTGATTGTGATTGTGGTTATTACAAGCGTAGTTAACAAACAGACGACTACTCCGAATGTGATTATGGTTATTACAAGCATAGTTAACAAACAGTCGAATGCTCTGATTGTGATTGTGGTTGTTACAAGCATAGTTAAAAAACAGACGACTGCTCTGATTGTGATGGTGGTTATAACAAGCATAGTTAAAAACAGTCGACTGCTCTGATTTCGATGGTGGTTATTACAAGCAGAGTTAACAAACAGACGACTGCTCTGATTGTCATTGTGATTATAACAAGCATAGTTTACAAACAGACGACTGTTTTGATTGTGATTGTGATTATTACAAGCATAGTTAACAAACAGTCGACTGCTCTGATTGTGATTGTGATTATTACAAGCATATTTAACAAACAGACGACTGCTCTGATTGTGATTGTGGTTATTACAAGCATAGTTAACAAACAGTCGACTGTTCTTATTGTTATTGTGGTTATTACAAGCATATTTAACAAACAGTCGAATGCTCTGATTGTGATTGTGGTTATTACAAGCATACTTAGCAGACAGTCGACTGCCCTGATTGTGATTGTTGTTATTACAAGCATAGTTAACATACGACTGCTCTGCTGTGATTGTGATTGCTGTTATTACAAGCATAGTTAACAAACAGACGACTGTTCTGATTGTGATGGTGTGTATTACAAGCATAGTTGACAAACAGTCGACTGCTCTGATTGTGATTGTGGTTATTACAAGCATAGTTAACAAACAGTCGACTGCTCTGATTGTGATTGTGATTATTATAAGCATAGTTAACAAACAGACGACTGTTTTGATTGTGATTGTGGTTATTACAAGCATAGTTAACTAACAGACTACTGTTTTGATTGTGATTGTGGTTATTACAAGCCTAGTTAACAAACAGACGACTGTTCTGATTGCGATTGTGGTTATTTCAAGCATAGTTAACAAACAGACGACTGCTCTGATTGTGATGCTGGCTATTACAAGCATAGTTTTACAAACAGACGACTGTTTTGATATTGATTGTGGTTATTACAAGCATAGTTAACAAACAGACGACTGCTCTGATTGTGATGGTGGCTATTACAAGCATAGTTTTACAAACAGACGACTGTTTTGATATTGATTGTGGTTATTACAGGCATAGTTAACAAACAGTCGACTGTTCTGATTGTGATTGGGGTTATTACAAACATAGTTTACAAACAGTCGACTGCTCTGATTGTGATGGTGGTTATTACATGCAAATTTAACAAACACACGACTGTTTTGATTGTGATTGTGGTTATTACAAGCATTGTTAACAAACAGTTGACTGCTCTGATTGTGGTTGTGGTTATTACATGCTTAGTTAACAAACAGACGACTGCTCTGATTGTGATTGTGGTTATTACAAGCATAGTTAACAAACTGTCGACTGCTCTGATTTTGAGTATTACAATCATAGTTAACAAACAGTCGACTGCTCTGATTGTGATTATTACAATCATAATTAACAAACAGTCGACTGATCTGATTGGATACAATTGAGAAGTATTAAACCAATCCATTAAGCTAGAGCAATTATATATATATTTAATACGAGTCTTTAACAGTATAGTGTGATTAAGTTAAATAAAAAATAAACTCGACTATTTTATTGTCGTCATACGTGAAGTACTTTTATTATGGCCTGTGGTTTGGATGATTTATTTCACCATCGCCCTTCAACCTCGCCTCCAACCTACAGGTTTATGAATAAAACGTATCTTTCAGCGTATTTATTTAAATATAAGCGTTCTGTTTCAGGTACTCGCCGATCGGCATAACGTTCTTGATCGCGGGTAAGATCATTGAGATGGAGGATTTTGGCGTGATGATAGGCCAGGTTGGCGTGTACTTCCTCACCGTTCTCGTCGGTCTCTTCGTCCACGGCAGTTGTGTTCTACCTCTCATATTCTTCATTGTTACAAGGCAGAATCCCTACAAGTTTATTTACGGCATATCTCAGGCACTGGCTACCGCCTTTGGCACTTCCTCAAGGTACTGTTGATTCCTTTAAAATAATATTTTGGAAGAAAAAACAAGAATATACGCATATTCCAGGTAATAAACTGTGAAATCAAAGTGTAACCATATGTTATAATAGTGAAAAATATCCATCGCTTTTGGCGTTTGATCAAATTAGTTTTAATTTAACTTAAATTAATTATGTATAGCAGACTTCATCCAGGTTAATTACGTTATACACTAGATATGTCTTGCATGTCCATGAACATGGCATAAGTATTGCCCTTCTGACCTTCACAAATGTGTTATTATCTTAGTTCGGCGACAATGCCAGTGACTCTCCACTGTTTGGAGGTGAACAACCACTTGGACCCCCGTGTCAGTACGTTTGTGATCCCCGTGGGGGCTACAATCAACATGGACGGCACAGCGTTGTACGAGGCTGTTGCGGCACTTTTCATAGCCAACGTCAATGGGATAACCATGGACTTTGGTAATGTTGTGACAATAAGGTATGTCCATACTAAAACAGTTTAGATTATTATTTATATATTACTCAATATTTTGTTAGTATAATTGATGTCAATAAATAACGTGCGAGTGATGATTATGTGCATAAAACCTGCCAAAACTATCTGGCGGATTTTACCACTCATGTATCTGCCTTCCTAGTTACCTAGTTTAAACTTCTTAAATATGTTACATGTTGTGTCAGACAAATGTATATTTTACTTACTTTAATTTAACCCCCATCGGACATGTTGCCTCTGTCTGTTCAAAGGCCGTACCCCTGTTCTCAACCGTTTTTGTGTATGGTGTCGCACTCCTTGCTCTTGTTATCAATGCACTATTTTAGTTTCGAATGCGTGTTTTATATAGCTGAAATATATGAATGCTTCGATTCCTGTTCGACTTTCATATCTGCAGTTTGTCAAAGAAATTACCAATAATGTTCAATATATATTTAAACAAGAAATGTCACTGTAAGTGACAAATGCCCCCGAAGTGGTTTTGGCCTTTGACCTCTAAGTGTGACCTTGACCTTGGAGCCACGGACCACGGACCTGATATTTGAAAATCCGTCTATGAATGTCAGAGTTATTAACCGGACACGAAATCACTTCTTTTTTACCTTTGACCTCTAAGTGTGACCTTGGCGCCACGGATCTGAATTTTGAGCGCGACACGTCGTCTTGTTGTGGTGAGCACTTGTGCCAAATTATTCGAAAATCCGTCCAGGAATGTCAGAGTTATTGATCGGACACTGTTGTACTGACGGACGGACTTACGGACTGACTGATTGACTGACGGCACCGACTACTATATGCCCCCGAAGGGCGGCATGAAAAAACGAATATATAGAATGTGTGACAAAACTCCGTGTTGATCAAATCTGTGATAATAAAAAGCTTCATAGTCTGACTAGAAATACAAAAGGAAATATGAAACATTGCCATGTAATACAGTTTATCAAAATCATGAGCTTGATACAAAACGAAGTTTGTCAATTACATGCTTATATTTCGCCAAAATGTATCTTTCTTTAAGTATCTTTCTTTAAATGATTTGCGTTCACGGTTGGTTCCAGTGGGGTTATAGTGATTTTTGTTTTACTAGAGCATACGGCCACAATGTTGATGGGTTACTGGAAAATTTATATGCAATAAAATTGAAATGTCAAGTTTTGATTTAATCTTATGGAAGCAGTTCTAAAGTAAGATTAATAACCGACATGCTGATGTTAATGTTAGAATAAACAAACTCCCATGTGTCCCTTTGACAAAATAGAATAAAACTCATGAGCTGAGTAATGAGTATGAGTACACCTTGTTTGCAGTATGTATGTAATTGTTATCAATATGTAAAATAAGATGTATGTGCTCTGTTTGTATATGCAATGGATGCTTTGAAAAAGAAAGAAAAAGGTGTGAAACCATATGGATTCCATTATCGTGAATTTGATAAAAAAATTATTAACAATTTCATGGTCAATACACAAATATAGATATATCTGTTTTTCCAGCTAGCACGTAGCTAGAACCTTTCTATAATCACCCCCACACTCTACTCCCAACAGTGGGGAGGAATTGTCTAATGAGAAAATGCATTTTCGTCTCATATTCAAGGTTGCTGCCCCAATATAACCAGTATGTTGTGTAAACTGAACGTACAACAATTTCATTTCTACCTTTTCTTTAATTTCTTGTTTCCAGTATCACCGCAACAGCTGCCTCAATTGGAGCCGCTGGTGTACCACAGGCAGGACTGGTTACCATGGTGATAGTGTTATCAGCGGTTGGATTACCTGTCGATGACATCACACTCATTCTTGTTGTGGATTGGTTCTTGTAAGTGGCACTTTTTCTCTTTCTGATCCTAAAATAAATTCCTGTTGAGCATGACCCCTAAAGCTTATTACAAACAGCTTTGAGCTTTGGCAGCTGAACTCGGCTAATCGAATGATAGTAATTTATAATTATTAAATAATGTTTAAATTAAAGGGAATGTGGAAGCCGCCATTTTAAGAGCTGTGACATCACAGTTCTAAATGACCATATATAGAATATTTTAAATATTATGAGGTTATTTAACATTGTTCTGCACAATACGGTGATATATTTGGAGGGTCGGTCTATTTCGCTGACTTTCATGGCTGACGTCAGCTACGCGCTGACCAAAGGTTGGTGAGGAAAACGCTGACCTTGTTAATTATTTACTTATTAAAGGTAATTAAACTCTTTTTTGAGCATTACTAAGTAACATAACACATATTTGAATATATATAGCAAAATCAGCGTTTTTTATTTGGTTTTTAATGGTTTATTTTGAAGTTGAAAATAGGTAGAAAACGCTGACTCTTTATGAAGTTTACTGACTTTGCAGACCTTGATTGTGAATTGAAGAATCCAAATATATCACCGTATTGTACAGAACAATGTTAAATGACCTTTTTATTATATACCTCTTTCTCTCGATGAAGAAATATAAATGATTAAGGAAAGATTTCTTTTTAAAAGTCTAATTTCTTCTTCAGAAAGCATCATTCACCATCTGTCAACACCAAACGGCAACAAATATTTTAATTTAAGCGCTTTATAAACGAAAGTATATAGGCGTGTAAAGCAGTTATGTGATATTGATGCATTCGGAACATTTTACCGGTTTTCGGACTTTATCGTTGAGTTAACATGGGGTTCGTGTACTGTACAATATGTGTGTGAAGTTGGCTCAGGGTTCGGGGTTCGGGGTTCGACATTCAAACCCAGTTCGGTATTCAACATTCAAAGTCAATTCGGTGTTCGACATTCGAACCCAGTTCGGTATTCAACATTCAGAGTCAGTTCGGGGTTCGCCATTTGAACCCATATCGTGGTTCGACATTCGAACCCAGTTCGGCATTCAACATTCGAACCAAGTTCGGGGTTCAACATTCGAATATAGTTCGGTATTCAACATTCAAAGTCAATTTGGGGTTCAACATTCGAACCCAGTTAGGTATTCAACATTCAGAGTCAGTTCGGGGTTCGTCATTTGAACCTAGATCGTGGTTCGACAGTCGAACCCAGTTCGGTATTCAACATTCAAAGTCAGTTCGTGGTTCGACATTCGAACACAGGTAGGTATTCAACATTCAGAGTCAGTTCGAGGTTCGACATTCGAACCCAGTTCGGTATTCAACATTCGAACCAAGTTGGGGTTCGACATTCGAATCCAGTTCGGTATTCAACATTCAAAGTTAATTCGGTATTCGACATTCGAACCCAGTTCGGTATTCAATATTCAGAGTCAGTTCGGGGTTCGACATTTGAACCCAGTCCGGTATTCAGCATTCAAAGTCAGTTCGGGGTTCGACATTCGAGTCCAGTTTGGTATTCAATATTCAAAGTCAGTTCAAGGTTCGACATTCGAACCCAGCTCGGTATTTAAGATGTGAACCCAGTTTGTGGTTCAACATTCGAATCCAGTTCGATATTCAACATTCAAAGTCAGTTTGGGGTTCGACATTCGAACCCAGTCAACATTCAGAGTCAGTTCGGGGTTCGACATTCGAACCCAGTTCGGTATTCAACATTCAAAGTCAGCTCGGGGTTTGACATTCGAACCCAGTTCGGTATTCAACATTCAAAGTCAGTTCGGGGTTCGACATTCGAACCCAGTTCGGTATTCAACATTCAAAGTCAGTTCGAGGTTTGACATTCGAACCCAGTTCGGTATTCAACATGCAAAGTCAGTTCGGGGTTCGACATTCGAACCCAATTCGATATTCAATATTCAAAGTCAGTTCGGGGTTTGACATTCGAACCCTGTTCGGTATTCAACATTCTGAGTCAGTTCGGGGTTCGACATTCGAACCAAGTTCGGTATTCAACATTCAGGGTCAGTTCGGGGTTCGGCATTCGAAATCAGTTCGGTATTCAACATTCAGAGTCAGTTCGGGGTTAGACATTCGAAACCAGTTCGGGGTTCAAGATATGAATTCAGTTCGGTATTCAACATTCAAAGTCAGTTCGTGGTTCGACATTCGAACCCAGTTAGGTATTCAACATTCAGAGTCAGTTCGGGGTTCGCCATTTGAATCAAGATCGTGGTTCGACAGTCGAACCCAGTTCGGCATTCAACATTCGAACCCAGTTTTGGGTTCAACATTCGAATCCAGTTCGGTATTCAACATTCAAAGTCAGTTCGGGGTTCGACATTCGAACCCAGGTAGGTATTCAACATTCAGAGTCAGTTCGGGGTTCGTCATTCGAACCCAGTTCGGTATTCAGCATTCGAACCAAGTTCGGGGTTCGACATTCGAATCCAGTTCGGTATTCAACATTCAAAGTTAATTCGGTATTCGACATTCGAACCCAGTTCGGTATTCAAAATTCAGAGTCAGTTCGGGGTTCAACATTCGAACCCAGTCCGGTAATCAGCATTCAAAGTCAGTTCGGGGTTCGACATTCGAGTCCAGTTTGGTATTCAATATTCAAAGTCAGTTCGAGGTTCGACATTCGAACCCAGCTCGGTATTTAAGATTTGAACCCAGTTTGTGGTTCAACATTCGAATCCAGTTCGATATTCAACATTCAAAGTCAGTGAGGGCCTGCTGGAAAAGTACAACACCAACCTTAAAACACTTCTGCGACTAGGCATATCACAACCCTCATTTTATGGAGATGTGGTCTATAAACTTCGAAAGTTAAAGGGGTCTGACGGGTTTCCTGACCGCTTTACAAATTTAATCAGGAAGTTCGTCAGAAAAGGATATAACCCCTTGGTGTTACAGCGCACTGCATGTTTAGTGATTGACCCCTCTACAGTCAGTCATTACGCTTCACTTTTCACTTGTGCGATGACTGGACTACCTCTTGGGACTCTATGATTGTACCTACTGAAACCCCAACTAAGGGAGGTGGGTGCATGAGCTTTCGTCCCTCGGGTTTTCTGGTCGTACCCTAGATTGGTCTTGTCTTTAGCTGCAACTACTATGGTTGTTCAGTACGATTCTGGATACATCCTGAGATGTTTATTATTTTGTATGTATATCTTTAGTTGGTTTCTCTGGATGTGGACTTTATTGTTAGAGATTTCCTTTTGATGGGATTTAGTTTTGTTTACACTGTCTTGTCTATTTGGGCGCTGAAGACAGGATAATAGCGAGGATTGTGCGCATATAAAATCGATTCAAGCTAACCAGTAGGTCTTATTGCCTACTGACCGTTCCAAGTCGGTAACCCTGTCTTCACCACCCTTTATGTTGTTTTTTGTCTCTTTCATTGTAGTTTCAAGTCCTTGTTTGCAGTACAGTGCGGACCTACGATGCCATTGCGTTCGGACGCTGTGGTTTCTATAGGACCCTGTATATCATTTTGGGGTTCGACATTCGAACCCAGTCAACATTCAGAGTCAGTTCCGGGTTCGACATTCGAACCCAGTTCGGTATTCAACATTCAAAATCAGCTCGGGGTTTGACATTCGAACCCAGTTCGGTATTCAACATTCAAAGTCAAATCGGGGTTTGACATTCGAACCCAGTTCGGTATTCAACATGCAAAGTCAGTTCGGGGTTCGACATTTGAACCCAATTCGATATTCAATATTCAAAGTCAGTTCGGGGTTTGACATTCGAACCCTGTTCGGTATTCAACATTCTGAGTCAGTTCGGGGTTCGACATTCGAACCAAGTTCGGTATTCAACATTCAGGGTCAGTTCGGGGTTCGGCATTCGAAATCAGTTCGGTATTCAACATTCAGAGTCAGTTCGGGGTTAGACATTCGAAACCAGTTCGGGGTTCAAGATATGAATTCAGTTCGGTATTCAACATTCAAAGTCAGTTCGTGGTTCGACATTCGAACCCAGTTAGGTATTCAACATTCAGAGTCAGTTCGGGGTTCGCCATTTGAACCTAGATCGTGGTTCGACAGTCGAACCCAGTTCGGCATTCAACATTCGAACCCAGTTTGGGGATCAACATTCGAATCCAGTTCGGTATTCAACATTCAAAGTCAGTTCGGGGTTCGACATTCGAACCCAGGTAGGTATTCAACATTCAGAGTCAGTTCGGGGTTCGTCATTCGAACCCAGTTCGGTATTCAGCATTCGAACCAAGTTCGGGGTTCGACATTCGAATCCAGTTCGGTATTCAACATTCAAAGTTAATTCGGTATTCGACATTCGAACCCAGTTCGGTATTCAAAATTCAGAGTCAGTTCGAGGTTCAACATTCGAACCCAGTCCGGTAATCAGCATTCAAAGTCAGTTCGGGGTTCGACATTCGAGTCCAGTTTGGTATTCAATATTCAAAGTCAGTTCGAGGTTCGACATTCGAACCCACCTCGGTATTTAAGATTTGAACCCAGTTTGTGGTTCAACATTCGAATCCAGTTCGATATTCAACATTCAAAGTCAGTGAGGGCCTGCTGGAAAAGTACAACACCAACCTTAAAACACTTCTGCGACTAGGCATATCACAACCCTCATTTTATGGAGATGTGGTCTATAAACTTCGAAAGTTAAAGGGGTCTGACGGGTTTCCTGACCGCTTTACAAATTTAATCAGGAAGTTCGTCAGAAAAGGATATAACCCCTTGGTTTTACAGCGCACTGCATGTTTAGTGATTGACCCCTCTACAGTCAGTCATTACGCTTCACTTTTCACTTGTGCGATGACTAGACTACCTCTTGGGACTCTATAATTGTACCTACTGAAACCCCAACTAAGGGAGGTGGGTGCATGAGCTTTCGTCCCTCGGGTTTTCTGGTCGTACCCTAGATTGGTCTTGTCTTTAGCTGCAACTACTATGGTTGTTCAGTACGATTCTGGATACATCCTGAGATGTTTATTATTTTGTATGTATATCTTTAGTTGGTTTCTCTGGATGTGGACTTTATTGTTAGAGATTTCCTTTTGATGGGATTTAGTTTTGTTTACACTGTCTTGTCTATTTGGACGCTGAAGACAGGATAATAGCGAGGATTGTGCGCATATAAAATCGATTCAAGCTAACCAGTAGGTCTTATTGCCTACTGACCGTTCCAGGTCGGTAACCCTGTCTTCACCACCCTTTCTGTTGTTTTTTTTGTCTCTTTCATTGTAGTTTCAAGTCCTTGTTTGCAGTACAGTGCGGACCTACGATGCCATTGCGTTCGGACGCTGTGGTTTCTATAGGACCCTATATATCATTTTGGGGTTCGACATTCGAACCCAGTCAACATTCAGAGTCAGTTCCGGGTTCGACATTCGAACCCAGTTCGGTATTCAACATTCAAAATCAGCTCGGGGTTTGACATTCGAACCCAGTTCGGTATTCAACATTCAAAGTCAGCTCGGGGTTTGACATTCGAACCCAGTTCGGTATTCAACATTCAAAGTCAGTTCGGGGTTCGACATTCGAACCCAGTTCGGTATTCAACATTCAAAGTCAGTTCGAGGTTTGACATTCGAACCCAGTTCGGTATTCAACATGCAAAGTCAGTTCGGGGTTCGACATTCGAACCCAATTCGATATTCAATATTCAAAGTCAGTTCGGGGTTTGACATTCGAACCCTGTTCGGTATTCAACATTCTGAGTCAGTTCGGGGTTC
Source organism: Cyrtodaria siliqua (assembly GCA_037043455.1). Lineage (NCBI taxonomy): Eukaryota > Metazoa > Mollusca > Bivalvia > Adapedonta > Hiatellidae > Cyrtodaria > Cyrtodaria siliqua. The sequence continues at coordinate 355,375 of JAWPHD010001014.1, forward strand.
GACATTCGAACCAAGTTCGGTATTCAACATTCAGGGTCAGTTCGGGGTTCGGCATTCGAAATCAGTTCGGTATTCAACATTCAGAGTCAGTTCGGGGTTAGACATTCGAAACCAGTTCGGGGTTCAAGATATGAATTCAGTTCGGTATTCAACATTCAAAGTCAGTTCGTGGTTCGACATTCGAACCCAGTTAGGTATTCAACATTCAGAGTCAGTTCGGGGTTCGCCATTTGAATCAAGATCGTGGTTCGACAGTCGAACCCAGTTCGGCATTCAACATTCGAACCCAGTTTGGGGTTCAACATTCGAATCCAGTTCGGTATTCAACATTCAAAGTCAGTTCGGGGTTCGACATTCGAACCCAGGTAGGTATTCAACATTCAGAGTCAGTTCGGGGTTCGTCATTCGAACCCAGTTCGGTATTCAGCATTCGAACCAAGTTCGGGGTTCGACATTCGAATCCAGTTCGGTATTCAACATTCAAAGTTAATTCGGTATTCGACATTCGAACCCAGTTCGGTATTCAAAATTCAGAGTCAGTTCGGGGTTCAACATTCGAACCCAGTCCGGTAATCAGCATTCAAAGTCAGTTCGGGGTTCGACATTCGAGTCCAGTTTGGTATTCAATATTCAAAGTCAGTTCGAGGTTCGACATTCGAACCCAGCTCGGTATTTAAGATTTGAACCCAGTTTGTGGTTCAACATTCGAATCCAGTTCGATATTCAACATTCAAAGTCAGTGAGGGCCTGCTGGAAAAGTACAACACCAACCTTAAAACACTTCTGCGACTAGGCATATCACAACCCTCATTTTATGGAGATGTGGTCTATAAACTTCGAAAGTTAAAGGGGTCTGACGGGTTTCCTGACCGCTTTACAAATTTAATCAGGAAGTTCGTCAGAAAAGGATATAACCCCTTGGTGTTACAGCGCACTGCATGTTTAGTGATTGACCCCTCTACAGTCAGTCATTACGCTTCACTTTTCACTTGTGCGATGACTGGACTACCTCTTGGGACTCTATGATTGTACCTACTGAAACCCCAACTAAGGGAGGTGGGTGCATGAGCTTTCGTCCCTCGGGTTTTCTGGTCGTACCCTAGATTGGTCTTGTCTTTAGCTGCAACTACTATGGTTGTTCAGTACGATTCTGGATACATCCTGAGATGTTTATTATTTTGTATGTATATCTTTAGTTGGTTTCTCTGGATGTGGACTTTATTGTTAGAGATTTCCTTTTGATGGGATTTAGTTTTGTTTACACTGTCTTGTCTATTTGGGCGCTGAAGACAGGATAATAGCGAGGATTGTGCGCATATAAAATCGATTCAAGCTAACCAGTAGGTCTTATTGCCTACTGACCGTTCCAAGTCGGTAACCCTGTCTTCACCACCCTTTATGTTGTTTTTTGTCTCTTTCATTGTAGTTTCAAGTCCTTGTTTGCAGTACAGTGCGGACCTACGATGCCATTGCGTTCGGACGCTGTGGTTTCTATAGGACCCTGTATATCATTTTGGGGTTCGACATTCGAACCCAGTCAACATTCAGAGTCAGTTCCGGGTTCGACATTCGAACCCAGTTCGGTATTCAACATTCAAAATCAGCTCGGGGTTTGACATTCGAACCCAGTTCGGTATTCAACATTCAAAGTCAAATCGGGGTTTGACATTCGAACCCAGTTCGGTATTCAACATGCAAAGTCAGTTCGGGGTTCGACATTCGAACCCAATTCGATATTCAATATTCAAAGTCAGTTCGGGGTTTGACATTCGAACCCTGTTCGGTATTCAACATTCTGAGTCAGTTCGGGGTTCGACATTCGAACCAAGTTCGGTATTCAACATTCAGGGTCAGTTCGGGGTTCGGCATTCGAAATCAGTTCGGTATTCAACATTCAGAGTCAGTTCGGGGTTAGACATTCGAAACCAGTTCGGGGTTCAAGATATGAATTCAGTTCGGTATTCAACATTCAAAGTCAGTTCGTGGTTCGACATTCGAACCCAGTTAGGTATTCAACATTCAGAGTCAGTTCGGGGTTCGCCATTTGAACCTAGATCGTGGTTCGACAGTCGAACCCAGTTCGGCATTCAACATTCGAACCCAGTTTGGGGATCAACATTCGAATCCAGTTCGGTATTCAACATTCAAAGTCAGTTCGGGGTTCGACATTCGAACCCAGGTAGGTATTCAACATTCAGAGTCAGTTCGGGGTTCGTCATTCGAACCCAGTTCGGTATTCAGCATTCGAACCAAGTTCGGGGTTCGACATTCGAATCCAGTTCGGTATTCAACATTCAAAGTTAATTCGGTATTCGACATTCGAACCCAGTTCGGTATTCAAAATTCAGAGTCAGTTCGAGGTTCAACATTCGAACCCAGTCCGGTAATCAGCATTCAAAGTCAGTTCGGGGTTCGACATTCGAGTCCAGTTTGGTATTCAATATTCAAAGTCAGTTCGAGGTTTGACATTCGAACCCACCTCGGTATTTAAGATTTGAACCCAGTTTGTGGTTCAACATTCGAATCCAGTTCGATATTCAACATTCAAAGTCAGTGAGGGCCTGCTGGAAAAGTACAACACCAACCTTAAAACACTTCTGCGACTAGGCATATCACAACCCTCATTTTATGGAGATGTGGTCTATAAACTTCGAAAGTTAAAGGGGTCTGACGGGTTTCCTGACCGCTTTACAAATTTAATCAGGAAGTTCGTCAGAAAAGGATATAACCCCTTGGTTTTACAGCGCACTGCATGTTTAGTGATTGACCCCTCTACAGTCAGTCATTACGCTTCACTTTTCACTTGTGCGATGACTAGACTACCTCTTGGGACTCTATAATTGTACCTACTGAAACCCCAACTAAGGGAGGTGGGTGCATGAGCTTTCGTCCCTCGGGTTTTCTGGTCGTACCCTAGATTGGTCTTGTCTTTAGCTGCAACTACTATGGTTGTTCAGTACGATTCTGGATACATCCTGAGATGTTTATTATTTTGTATGTATATCTTTAGTTGGTTTCTCTGGATGTGGACTTTATTGTTAGAGATTTCCTTTTGATGGGATTTAGTTTTGTTTACACTGTCTTGTCTATTTGGGCGCTGAAGACAGGATAATAGCGAGGATTGTGCGCATATAAAATCGATTCAAGCTAACCAGTAGGTCTTATTGCCTACTGACCGTTCCAGGTCGGTAACCCTGTCTTCACCACCCTTTCTGTTGTTTTTTTTGTCTCTTTCATTGTAGTTTCAAGTCCTTGTTTGCAGTACAGTGCGGACCTACGATGCCATTGCGTTCGGACGCTGTGGTTTCTATAGGACCCTATATATCATTTTGGGGTTCGACATTCGAACCCAGTCAACATTCAGAGTCAGTTCCGGGTTCGACATTCGAACCCAGTTCGGTATTCAACATTCAAAATCAGCTCGGGGTTTGACATTCGAACCCAGTTCGGTATTCAACATTCAAAGTCAAATCGGGGTTCGACATTCGAACCCAATTCGATATTCAATATTCAAAGTCAGTTCGGAGTTTGACATTCAAACCCAGTTCGGTATTCAACATTCTGAGTCAATTCGGGGTTCGACATTCGAACCAAGTTCGGTAATAAACATTCAGAGTCAGTTCGGGGTTCGGCATTCGAAATCAGTTCGGTATTCAACATTCAGAGTCAGTTCGGGTTAGACATTCGAACCCAGTTCGGGGAACAAGATATGAATTCAGTTCGGTATTCAACATTCAACGTCAGCTCGGGGTTTGACATTCGAACCCAGTTCGGTATTCAACATTCAAAGTCAGTTCGGGGTTCGACATTCGAACCCAATTCGATATTCAATATTCAAAGTCAGTTCGGAGTTTGACATTCGAACCCAGTTCGGTATTCAACATTCTGAGTCAGTTCGGGGTTCGACATTCGAACCAAGTTCGGTATTCAACATTCAGAGTCAGTTCGTGGTTCGACATTCGAACCCAGTTTGGTATTCAACATTCAGAGTCAGTCCGGGATTCGCCATTCGAACCCAGTTCGATATCGAACCCAGTTCGGTATTCAACATTCAGAGTCAGTTCGGGGTTCGACATTCGAATTCAGTTCGGTTTTCAACATTCAAAGTCAGTTCGGGGTTCGACATTTGAACCTAGTTCGGTATTCAACATTCAAACCCAGTTCGGTATTTAACATTCAAAACTAGGTCGGTATTAAACATTCGAATCCAGTTCGGGGTTCAACATTCGAATCCAGTTGGGTATTCAACATTCAAAGTCAGTTCAGGGTTCGACATTCGAACTCAGTTCGGTATTCAACATTGAGAGTCAGTTCGGGGTTCGACATTCGAACACTGTTCGGGGTTCAAGATATGAATTCAGTTCGATATTCAACATTCAAAGTCATTTTGGGGTTCGACATTGGAACCCTGTTCGGTATTCAACATTCAGAGTCAGTTCGGTGTTCGACATTCGAACCCAGTTCCTGGTTCAACATTTGAATTCAGTTCGGTTTTCAGCATTTAAAGTCAGTTCGGGGTTCGACATTCAAACCCAGTTCTGTATTCAACATTCAAAGCTAGTTTGGTATTAAACATACGAACGCAGTTCGGAGTTCAACATTCGAATCCAGTTCGGTATTCAACATTCAAAGTCAGTTCAGGGTTCGACATTCGAACTCAGTTCGGTATTCAACATTCAGAGTCAGTTCGGGGTTCGAATGTCGAACCTCGAACTGGGTTTGAATGTTGAATACCGAACTGGGTTCGAATGTCGAACCCCAAACTGGGTTCGAATGTTGAATACCGGACTGGATTCGAATGTCTGTCAAGGTGTAGCACACCCATTGTAATACAGGAAGTGTCGGCCTGGGGTAGTCGCATAATGGCGTCAATAAATAATTCTCATTTCTTTTTGTAAAAAAAGGCATTTTCACTAATTTAAAATGCTATATTTGGTTTATATCACATTGTTGATCTATTTGTTACATTTTTCAAGCATTGCCATGTTAAAATTGTGAGTTTTGAATTTATTTTGCTTATATGGAAATGAGTGTATGAATACAATATTATGGCATCTCAGTGTTTATGTTTTTAAAAGGACCATTCATTCATGAGACAAGTTCTTTCTTAGAAGATATATGACCCCCATTTTTCTGTGGATTTTTTGGCAGCATATAATTCATTTGTGATGAGAATGTAAGTTATTCATTTTTAAATTGGGCCCAGATATGAATGACAACATGGCATTTAAATTTTAATTCACACACAACTCAATGCAACAATCAATGGGTGTGTTACACCTCAACTGTCAACACCAAACGACAACAAATATTTTCATTTAAGCGCTTTATAAACGAAAGTATATAGGCGTGTAAAGCAGTTATGTGATATTGATGCATTCGGAACATTTTACCGGTTTTCGGACTTTATCGTTGAGTTAACATGGGGTTCGTGCACTGTATAATATGTGTGTGAAGTTGGCTCGGTGTTCGGGGTTCGGGGTTTAACATGCAAACCCACTTCGGTATCAACATTCAAAGTGAGTTCGGGGTTTGACATTCAAACCCAGTTCGGTATTCAACATTCAGTGTCAGTTCGGGGTTCGCCATTTGAACCCAGATCGTGGTTCGACATTCGAACCCAGTTCGGAATGCAACATTCGAGCCCAGTTCGGGGTTCAACATTCATATCCAGTTCGGTGTTCAACATTCAAAGTCAATTCGGGGTTCGACATTCGAACCCAGTTAGGTATTCAACATTCAGAGTCAGTTCGGGGTTTGATATTCGAACCCATTCGGTATTCAACATTCGAACCCTGTTCGGGGTTCGACATTCGAACCCAGTTCGGGGTTCAACATTCGAATCCAGTTCGGTATTCAACATTCAAAGTCAATTCGGTATTCGACATTCGAACCCAGTTCGGTATTCAACATTCAAAGTCAGTTCTGGGTTCGACATTCGAACCCAGTCCGGTATTCAACATTCAAAGTCAGTTCGGGGTTCGACATTCGAGTCCAGTTCGGTATTCAACATTCAAAGTCAGTTGGAGGTTCGTCATACGAAACCAGTTTGGTATTCAACATTCGAACCCAATTCGGTATTCAACATTCAAAGTCAGTTCGGGGTTCGACATTCGAACCCAGTTCGGTATTCAACATTCAGAGTCAGTTCGGGGTTCGACATTCGAACCCAGTTCGCTATTCAACATTGAAAGTCAGCTCGGGGTTCGACATTCAAACCCAGTTCGGTATTCAACATTCGAATCCAGTTCGGTATTAAACATTCAAAGTCAGTTCGGGGTTCGACATTCGAACCCAGTTCGGTATTCAACATTCAACGTCAGTTCGGGGTTTGACATTCGAACCCAGTTCGGTATTCAACATTCGAACCCAGTTTGTGGTTCAACATTCGAATCCAGTTCGTATTCAACATCCAGAGTCAGTTCGGAGTTCGACATTCGAACCCAGTTCGGTATTCAACATTCAGAGTCAGTTCGTGATTCGACATTCGAACCCAGTTCGATATTCAACATTCAAAGTCAGCTCGGGGTTCGACATTTGATCCCAGTTCGGTATTCAACATTTAGAGTCAGTTCGGGGTTCGACATTTAAACCAAGTTCGGGATTCAACATTGGAACCCAGTTTTGTGTTCGACATTCGAACCCAGTTCGGTATTAAACATTCGAACCCAGTTCGGGGTTCAACATTCGAATCCAGTTCGGTATTCAACATTCAAAGTCAGTTCAGGGCTCGACATTCGAACCCAGTTCGGGGTTCAAGATATGAATTCAGTTCGGTTTTCAACATTCAAAGTCAGTTCGGAGTTCGACATTCGAACCCAGTTTGGTATTCGACATTCGAACACAGTTCGGTATTCAACATTCAGAGTAAGTTCGGGGTTCGACATTCGAACCCAGTTCCGGGTTCAACATTTGAATTCAGTTCGGTTTTCAACATTCAAAGTCAGTTCGGGGTTCGACATTTGAACTCAGTTCGGTATTCAACATTCAAACCCAGATCGGTATTTAACATTCAAAACTAGGTCGGTATTAAACATTCGAATCCAGTTCGGTGTTCAATATTCGAATCCAGTTCGGTATTCAACATTGAGAGTCAGTTCGGGGTTCGACATTCGAACCAAGTTTGGGGTTCAAGTCATGAATTCTGTTCGGTATTCAACATTCAAAGTCAGTTCGGGGTTCGAAATTCGCACCCAGTTTGGTATTCAACATTCTGAGTCAGTCCGGGCTTCGACATTCGAACCCAGTTTGGTATTCAGCATTCAGAGTCAGTTCGGGGTTCGACATTCGAACCCAGTTTCGGGTTCAACTTTCAAATTCAGTTCGGTTTTCAACATACAAAGTCAGTTCGGGGTTTGACATTTGAACCCAGTTTGGTATTCAACATTCAAACCCAGTTCGAGGTTCGACATTCGAACCCTGTTCGGGGTTAAACATTCGAATCCAGTTCGGTATTCAACATTCAGAGTCAGTTTGGGGTTCGACAATAGAACCCAGTTTGGTATTCAACATTCGAACCCAGTTCGGTGTTCAAGATTCGAATCCACTTCGGTTTCCAACATTCAAAGTCAGTTTGGGGTTCGACATTCGAACCCAATTCGGTATTCAACATTCAGAGTCAGTTCGGGGTTCGAATGAATACCGAACTGGGGTTGAATGTCGAACGCCGAACTGGCTTTGAATGTTAAATACCGAACTGGGTTTGAATGTCGAACCCCGAACTGGGTTCGAATGTTGAATGTCGAACCCCGAACTGGCTTTGAATGTTGACTACCGAACTGGGTTCGAATGTCGAACCCCGAACTGGCTGTGAATGTTGACTACAGAACTGGGTTCGAATGTCGAACCCCGAACTGGCTTTGAATGTTGACTACCGAACTGGGTTCGAATGTCGAACCCCGAACTGGCTTCGAATGTTGAATAACAAACTGGGTTCGAATGTTGAATACGGAACTGGATTCGAATGTTGAATACCGAACTGGGTTTGAATGTCGAACCCCGAACTGGGTTCGAATGTCTTACCCCGAACTGGGTTCGAATGTTGACTACCAAACTGGGTTTGAACTGGGTTCGAATGTCGAGCCCAGTTGAATACCGAACTGGGTTCGAATGTCGAACCCCGAACTGTGTTCGAATGTTGAATACCGAACTTGGTTCGAATGTCGAACCTCGAACTGGGTTCAAATGTTGAATACCAAACTGGGTTCGAATGTCGAACCCCGAACTGGGTTCGAATGTCGAACCCCTAAATTGAATACCGAACTGGGTTTGAATATCGAACCCCGAACTGGGTTCGAATGTCGAACCCCAAACTAGGTTCGAATGTTGAATACCGAACTGGATTTGAATGCCGAACCCCGAGCCAACTTCGCACACGTCTGTACAATACGGATTTCTTTCTTTTTTTGTACGCGCGTGCGTACAGTACGGAAATATATTGTACGGTCACATGGTACACATGTAGACCACTCATTGCACGAGAGAAATAGGTATATAATAAGAATATGTACTGATTTATAGGGGGAAAATATGACAGCAACAGTATAAATAATACTTAATGGTAATAATGCTTTAAATGACCAGTAAATAATCTGTAAAAGGAAATAGCTCATTGAGCTAATGTTATAATTTGTTTGTGAAAACCGACTTAAACATAAAAATATATTCTTGCAGATATGTCACAGAACAGACAATAATATATGTAAAGAGTTTTTGACTTAACTGTCTTGTTTTCATATAATTCACTTAAAATTCGTTATAGCTCTATATTCAGCAGTTAACTAATATATTTATTACATTTAAATCAGTTTGTGTATGATATTAACCGAAACGTTTCGCTTTTTTAAACGTTGTCAGCAACGCGTTATTAACGTCATGACTCAACGTCACAGTTAGTTACTTTTGTGTTGGGAATAAGTTATTATTATTAAATATTCACTGAGTAATTCCGATCTTTCACACTTAAACATGTAATAAAAATATATATTATATATATGTATATAAAATCATATATACTTTTAGTCTTAAGCATTATTTAACCTGTATAAATATACCAAAATTTAGACAAGCGTTATCCAGATTGAGACTTTCCTCCCATAATTTAGAAATTGAGGCAGGTAGATGGCATAGACCATTAAGTATACCATTAGATGAAAGAAAATGTAGAGTTTGTAGCAAGATAGGAGACGAGTATCATTTTATAATAGAGTGCACAAATTATAATGGTATTAGATTAAATTACATTGATAAATATTATTGGAAAAGGCCCAGCATGCTGAAATGTTTAGAGCTAATAAATTGCGAAAATAAAAACAAATTGAAAAAACTTAGTGTATTTGTATACAAAGCATTTGAAATCCGAAAGGATATTATTTTCCAATAACTAATCATTACAACAGTTTTAAATTGTGTGTAAGTAAAGGGAAATATCATGTTGTGACTTTTTATTTTATTTTTAGACATAGAATATATGCAATTATTGTATATACACATCTGCATTATCTATGCATTGTCTTAAAGTTTGGTTTTGCTTTGTATTTCATAATAAACAATACGCAATATATACTCAGTTGCATTGTATATGCAAAAACTTTTGGTTATGTTTGATTGTGCTATGATATATAGATTCACTTAAAGTAATATCCTAGACGATATATTGTGCAACGCCACATGTATTTTGTTGTAATCGTCATGATGATTTATGTATTATTTGTTTGTTTAGTGCTTGAAATCTTTATCAGATGATATATATAAATATATAATTATATATATATATATATAAACTGAAAACATGATAGTTACATATTGCATTTAACTACATGTCTTTATATGTTTATAGTCATGTGTATGAAAAATATATAAAACAATATTCATAATACGTAAAATAGAAATGTAAAATAAAATAAAATACAAATATTTACAAAGATGCAATATCTATGGAATGTGAATTTTAATCTCACGTGGGCTTACTCATATTTTGTATTACATAGTGAAAGACTGTGTGTATAAAATAGATGATTTAATGATATGAAAATATTTATATCATCTTCTCCATATGTACATTTGTTTATGTTGTTTCATTTCGTATTACCTGTCATTGTATTGTGTTAACTATTTGTATCCTCACAGGCCTTAAGGCCTATTGGAATTTTTAATAAAACATATATTATATCATCTACAGAGATCGCTTTAGAACGTTAACGAATGTTATGGGCGATTCGTTAGGAGCAGGGATTATATACTATCTGTCTAAAGACGAATTACCTCCCCTGGAAGAAGATGGTCTGGAGATGACGGGTGTTCATGTGAACGATGATCACGGATCACAGAAAGTGCCGAATGGGACCGAAGGACATGAAATTGCAGCTGTGTGAGCTGTGTGTGATAAGCACACATTACTTAAACATCGAAATATCGAGCGTGTTGGAGTTGCAACTGAGGCGGTTATATATAAAATGATTAGTGCATAAAATCTGAAACCATTTGGAAAGGAATATGGTGTAACGTTAGAGAATGGATTAGATTAAATGTGTGTTGTTTGCAGTGGATTGGATTTGCAATTAGACTAGGGACGTGTCGAATGGAGTGTTTTAGTATAGTAGTAGAATTGTCAAGCACTCGAAATGTTAATTCCATAGTTAAATAAGTGAAGCTGATTTACAGTGTGAAGGTAATTCTACTTCGAAAATGTTTAAAAACAGCTTTTAATTTCTCCAACTTTTCCTGATAGAGGGTGTTTATAGGACACAATGACGACAATGCATGCATTCGCATGGACAATTTGGGAATTTATTAAAGGTGTTTTTTTTTGTTGAAAAATAGTACCAATATAAATAGTTCCAATATCTGATAGCACTTGTTTGAAAAGAATCACCTAAATCAATAATGTTGTCTAAACTATTTCAAACCGAACCCGCGTTTTATAGGAAATACACGTTTGTAAAGATATAGGGTAGTCATTTGGAAGTCAAATGGAAGTCATTTGATAAGGTACGACACACAACGTCAACTCATTTGCGAATATGCGCAGAGGTATATTGCGTGTGCGATCATGTGTGTTTGATACCACATGAGTCTATTGCAGTGAATCTGATAAACCAATAGAGTATTGGTTTTATTGCGGTAATTCTTAGTAGCTTGTGAGACGTGACCATTATTCGTGAACATTTTATTGGGCAATTCCATTTTTTTAACGCTAAAGTTGATTAACCAGATACTTTTGTATGATTCGTAAGTTTAAATTTGATTGGTCAAACACGTGCGTGATTATGTTATTGTAAATGTCATAGGTTAGATTTAATGTAAAGCAACATTTGTTGACGTCAGTAGTTGCTTGTATGTTGTTGTTAGTACAAAATCACTTACTATCATAGTTCATGGGAACAGAAATATTCTGATTGAATTATCTGGAAAGTGTACTTACTGGTCCAACAAATCAAAATATGTTTAAGGACATTTCCTACAATTATTGGTTCGCATCTTTTTCGCGCATACCTGTCTAAGAGCGACTACGTACACAAATAACATATTTTTCAAACTTTTAAATATGTTTCAATAGATTTCATTATTATAAACCAAATTAACTGTTGATATAATGAACTGTATGTTTATACAGGCCACGAAAGATGTATTGATGCAGCCGCTGTTGTTCATACTTAGCGCATAAATGTCTGTCTGAAAGATCAGAATAACTTAAACATTAAATACTACTGACTTGATGACTGTATACTATGTTCACACATGTGGAATCCATTTAAATAAAGGGGGTTATGTATAACTTACCAGTTAAAGAATAAAGTCTCTGCTTTTTTGCTCCAAAATCCATACGTTTTTAGATATGATAGGGTTATAACTACCTTTTTCTCTAAAAGAAGTATGGTGACATACGTTTTTATTTCATTATCTTGAAGTATACGATATTTGCTGACAATACAAAGGTTTTTTTTTGTTTTGTTTCTTTAAAAAGCTGTTCATAGGAAATACCCTCGAATTGTCTGTTTTTCCAACCAAAATCTGGCTTTTTTTACGAGGATCTGCAAGGCTATA